>PVKE010000182.1:0-181590 GCA_004027555.1 Craseonycteris thonglongyai
GACCTGATTCTGGGAGCTGGGCACATAATGCGATGCATGGGTGATGTGATGTGGAGTTGTACATCGGGAAACTATCTAATTGTTATCAATCAATGTCACCCCATTAAATTTAACAATAAAATATAATAATAATAATAATAAAAAAGAGTAGAAGACCACTGCAATGTAGAGTTGGCAGAACTTCACAATTGTGTAGATGTTGGGACCAACAGAGAGTGAGGTAGCAAGTATAGTTCTATATTTGAGTCCAGGTCCTTAAAATAATTGTGTTGTCATAAATGAAAATAGGCAATTAAGAAAAAAGAATTGGGGCTTGAGGGTGTGTGGGGGGCACAGTGATATAGACTTTGAGGTGCAGCAAGTATTGAAGCTGAAACACATCAACTTGAATGGAAAGTGTTGTGATCAAATATAGAGTTTGAGGAGACATTCAAATGAAGGTGATAGTGGATTGGGCCATCGAGAGAGTAGGCATGAAAAGAGAAAAGAGAAGGCCTAAGCGTTTGGAATCCCACGTTTAGAGGGTAGGTCGGTGATGAGCAGCTCAGGCAGTAAGCAAAAATGTAGAGGGAGAACCAAGAAAGTACAATGCCATGAAAACCAAAGAAGAAAGTTTCTAGAACAAAAGAATGGCTAATATTAAGAATAGGACAGTCAAGGAAACTGGAATCAGAGAAAAGATCCTAAAAACAAGTTTGATTCCAGAGCTGGTGAGTAGAGAGGTGGGTTGTGGCGAAGCCAAGAAAAAAGAGGTTAAGACATGATTGAGTTGGACTAGGTAGGATGAATGGACTTCAGTTCTCAAGAAGTCTGTCTGGAAAAAATCAAGAAATGAGATCAATCCTGTTTGGCAGTGTCAAATGGCACACTGCATGCAAGTCAAACAGCATATAAATCATTTTAATATGTGAATCCACATTTTCAGGACATTTGGAGAAAAAAAAAATTTAAGTGTTAGGAATCAGCATGAGGTAGACTTCTAAGGCGGTTATTCTAAAGAGGCTGGAAGAAAAATGCAACATCACAGGACTTGCAACTTGTGACAGATTACAAGTTTGGCTTTTATACAACATCCCACTAATAATTAGAGGAGAGAAAACGACAGCCTTTGGGAGAAAAACTTTTCAAGTTATTTCCAACTCAGACACCAAGTTTCTGAAGATAGCTAGTAATTCACCCAGCTACATACACCTGGTCCTTATCTTGTAGATAAATTAGAGAGTTTCCTCAGTGACACAGCATTCAATGTTTTCTTATTAAATTCTTCATTTCAAATCACTCTTCTTATCTCTTCCATCAGATTACAGGAAAAGGACAACATTCTTTTGTCTTCTCATATTATTTTTTTGTAAGCGCTGTCTCTGTAGCATGTTGCAGTGATGGTCTGATTAATATGGGTTCTTTCAGAAACACTCAGTCAATATTGAGTATGTGGAGAAGACACACAAACTTCCTGTTCATAAGCTGTCTGGATGTGGTAATTGTATCATGTACTTGTGTAATAAAATTGAAGTTCAGCAAAGAGGAGATGCTGATTCTAGATGATCTATAATCCTATTGATTTCAAACAAGACACACACAAACACACTAAAATAGTACATTTCATGAATCAAGCGTTGGTTCCCTGATTAAAGTACTGAGACATATGTTCTTTGGGGGATATGGAAGTCTTCATTATGATTTTAAGATATGGCTGTGTTTAGATGGATTCATCTCTCTATACATGGCCAAGAATCAGAAAATGAACAAAATACTCATTGTTTACTTGCCTAGTCTCTCTACTTCAGGTCCCATAACTCGAGAGACTCTATGTCTTCCTATGCTTAAGTGTTCCTTTTATATAGAAAATTGTAGAATGAGAAATAGTCACTTAATTCATTTTTAATGATATTTTTAATAAAAAAAATTATAGATGATCCAAAAAAAATTAAGGAAAAGTTATTCATAACTACATTCTGAGACCACAGTCTTTATTTTGTTGTATTCCCATCCAGTCCTTTTTGCTATACCTATGTATTATATAATTGTATTCACAGTCTAATATAATTTTGTATTTTTTTTTCACTTAATTTTACCTTTGAAGGACCCATTCACTGTCCATGCCTTGTCCTAAGGACTGACAAAGATTATTTACCTTGTTAAAGTAAAGCTGCTGGGAGACTGGTGTTTACCAATTTTTCTCTTTTGAGGGAAATACACTGGCTGGTTAGCCATTGATCTAGATGTAGCCCAGTTACATTTCTTCTAGTTCCTTAAAGACAAAGAGACTACATCACCATCCAGAAGGCCTACTTGCCTCTCTTTCAGGCGTGTGATAATTCTTTCATCTTCAGAAAGTCTGAAGAGAAGGATGTTCTAACTTTTCTATACCCTCTGTTACCTGCCTTCTTACTAGATTCAATATCCTGCACTTGCTAAAAAACGGTTGGAGCTGGGATTACCATGCATTTCAGCATTAGCCTGCAGTCATGCCATGGGTTGCATGATTTGTGCTAAGAATGACAAAGGTGCGTATTTCCATTTCTCCACAATGACAGTGGTTGACTTGGTACCTGCAGTACATTCTGACAGGAGGAAAGTGTCATGATTGCTTAGTAGTGCCTGCCTCAGAGCAGGAGGCAGCTATAGCACACATGCCTAATATTTGCCATCCCTTGAGAGAAATATTTATTTAAAGCCTACTATATGCCATGCACTCTGCATACATTATATGATAATATTCCTCATAGTGATACTAGGCAATGGCTATCATTTTCCCATGTGGGCAGTACAGGAAGGCAAAAGTGAGGTTCTCATCCAAACTCAAAAATTAGGCAAATAACATGATCTGGGGGGGGTTGAGCAGAAGAATCAATACACAACTAAGAACCACAGAGAAGAGATTTAAAACTTTATGCTGAAGTAACTTGTCAGACTAGCTCCCAGAATAACAATATGGTCATTTGCCCTGATATTTTCATTTATTTTTTTTATAACTGGATACATTTTATAAGTAGATTTAAATTCTTTTTAGGAACAAGGTTAACAATGAATTGAAAAGTTAAAAATAAATAAAACATGAGTAGAATTGTACACCCGGAATCTATGTAATTTTACTAACCAATGTCATCCCAATAAATTTAATAAAAAGTAAATAGACAAATACATCATAAATAAAAGAAAAAGACAGTGAATAAGAGAAAGTTTGGCCTTTTGAGTTGGCTGTAATTTATTCACCACTCCCCAACCCTCACATGTAGGGCAAACGAGTATGTCTTCTAAATGCCCAGCACTAAACTAAGATTTAGCACTGACCTCACAAAGCATCACCCACTGAGAAGATAAACAAGCAGAGCCATTACAGATAAAATGTGGTTAAAGGTGTGATTGTGTTCTCAACAATGTATTATTTCAGGAGTGTTTCCTAATCCACCCCTGTGAACACAGTCATGTGAAAACACAGCGCTGTGGACTTGTCTAGGAAATAGAAACCTGTTTAAATGTGAGAGGACATTTAAGTAGGTTTTATTTTATAAAAATATATTTTTTTATTCTAAAGAAGCAATCCATGTGTATATTATAGGTGTGTAAATCAGACAAGCTCTGTTCTCTCCTCCCTAGAATCCAACTCCTTAGAGACAATGATTTCTAGCACATTCTGGGTTGAGTTCTGCTAGCGGTATATTCCTAAATAACATGCTTATGATGCTATTTATTATTTTTTTCAAAGTTAAGTATTGTGTGTTGACTCATGTCTATGGCACTGTGGACTTGGCTAGTTTACTGCCCGACCTCGACCACCCATCTCCCATCTCTTTGGATGTGGTTTTGTTGCTGTCGAGCATAGTGGAGGCTTTGTTCAAAGGTCTCTGGACCTGGGCAGATTGTTTCAGATTCTTTCTCTGGAACAACATGTATGGAAGGCCTAGCTCTGTGACTGGAGGCTTCCCAGTGGGGGAATTGGGCAGGTGTCTTGACATTTTACTGGGCAGCTCACAAATGTCAGTATGTTCACTTCTTTTCTTTTGAGTTGGTCGGTTTTCCTGAAAAGGCATCCTACCACCTCTTTCCTGGGATGTATAAATCCGCTTGCCAGCTTTCTCAGGGCCAAGTCGAGCATGCAGCTGGGCGATTCACCTTCTAGCCTGTAGCTGTCCCTCAATCCTTGTGTTCAGAATGGCGCCCCAGCCATAAGCTTGCCTGCGCTTCCAACTCCAGAGTTTCTCAGGCTCATCCTCATCAGGATGAACCCTCCAGGCTTCGGGATGAAGAAGGGTATGTGCCTGGCTGTGTGGGAAGGCTAAGGAAATTCAGAGATCGATGGCTTCCCGGACACAACAAATCCTGTGTTTAGCTCCTCCCACCCCACCCTCCCAGGCACCCAGGCCTTGTGTCTCAGTCTGCTGGGTTCTGCGGTGAGATTCACGAGGTTGCTTGACTCCCCCACACCTTTAGGCACGCATCCTTTTGTGGTTTGCTACGCTGGGCACTGTGCATCTGCTTTCCACATCCCAATGTTTTGTTGAAATGCTTTATTACATGTCTTCTTCTTTTGCCCTTGTAGGTTTATGTATGTGTGTGTGTGTATATATATATATATATATATATATATATATATATATATATATATATATATATATATATATCTTTATATCCTTTTACTAGGTTTTCATGTGTGAGCAGAGGAGAATGCATCTTCCATTGGCCCCTTGTAACTTAGAGTTGTAAGCTATACTTTAAAGAAAAATTTAAGGGCAAAGATATGGGGGAATGAGAATGGCATTTTAGGTCAAGGAAATAGCAAGTCCAAAAATAGAGATTTCAAAAAGGTTCTGGCATTCTGCTTGGGAAATGGGGATTACAAGTTTGGCTGGAATATAGAGTATAATGGACAGGGGTGAGCTGAAGGAAGTAGACAAGGCCCCTGTGATAGATGGGTTGTCAAAGTGGCCCAAATACTTTTCTTCCCTTGATGCCCACGCCTTGCAAAGTGACTTTACAGCTTCCTCCATCAAGAAGGACCGTCTATTCCCCAATGCCTGCAATCTAGGCCTGGTAGGTGATGGTGTTGGTCAACAGGATGTGGCACAAGTGGTGACATACAGTTCTGACGAGGCCACAAGGGCCAGCCATCTTTTTTTTGGAATGTGCCCAGGTGCCATCAGAAGAAGTTCAGCCAGCCTGCTGGAGGATGTGAGACATGTGACTGGTCTTCTCCACTGTCCCAGCTGATGCCAGTCACTCCTCAGAAGCAGCCACTTCAGGGAGCTTGGTTGAGACCAGAAAAAAAACACGCCCTCCTCAGACAAATGGGCGGCCTTCTCCATCCCAGGCTGGGTGCTGGGACCACAGTGTGAACCAGACCCGGGGAGCTCAATGGTAAGGAAGGGAATGGGATGGATGGTGTCTTAGGAATTAGCTGCTTCCAATCAGGAGCTACAGGCTTTAGGACCATCAGTCCTTTCCTCCCTGGGATTTTCTCCTTCTTCTTAGTCTCTCCTTTATTTACTATGAAAAAGAAAATTACTTGAGGGTGTCAGAGCCATTCTGTGATCTCCACGGTAGTTCAGTCCCAAGGAAATGCAATGCGAGCCTTATATGTCGTTTAAATTTTTCTAGCTGTCCCATTTCTAAAAGGTATAAAGAAAAATATGTTTCATTTAACCCACTCCCTCCAAAATGTTATCCTATCACACTTCAAAAATTCAAAATGAAAAATAATTACTGAGACCTTTGACTTCCCCTTTTATATACACACTGTTTTTCAAATTAAATCAGTGTGTCTATTAACTTTTCAACCCCTCAGTTCTGACCAGCCACTTGTCCCGTCCTCAGTGGATGCCCTGTTGGACAGTGTGTGCCCCTGGATTCACCTCGGAGAACAGGCAGTTAAGCAATGCAGCCAGTCTGACCCTCCCCTGTGCCTCCCTGCTGGGCACCCCACCCCCAATTGTTCTGGACAGAGGCCTCCTGGACTCCTGCTCAGATCCTGTCCTCAGGGAGGCTGCCTCGTCCCTCCTGTGGCTGGTTGATTGGCCACAGGGAGACCTTAGCCTCCATGGGGTTCAGCTCCCAGCCGGCCTCCTCTCCTTACGGTGAAACATGAGTGCCGGCCAAGCCAGGCCTGCGGGCGCACCTCAGAGCAAGGCCCCTGTTTGCAGCTCTCATGAATCGCTCTTTCTTTTCCAGGGCACCCCAAACCCGTTTCCCCGATTCCTTTACTCTCATTGCAGCATTAGAATAACCTGCGGAGGGAGCTACACAAGGTTCCCTTTGTTCCCGGGCTTGGCCTTGTACAATGTACCTGTTTTCGATAAAAGTCTTTACCCTGAAAAGCCACATTTTTTTGGTCCCTTTTCTTCCTTTCCCAGTTGTACAGAGCCAGCGATCAAACCTTCACTTTCAACATTTAACCTTATAAAATACGAGCAGGTTTCGACGTTGGCAGTGGATTGGAGAGTTTCCCAGCTCCCTGCCTGGGGGTTGGCGTTCCGGGAGGAAGGAGAGCTGGGCATCCGTTCTGAAGGCTCCAGAAACACCTTTCTGACGCCCCTTGGTCCTCTGGTGACTGTGTCATTTTTCTGTTTCTTAGTAAAATCCTCCCCAAACTGCAGGGACAGGTGGCCTTTAAAGAGACGGCTTTAATAAAATGACTGGGCAGCGAGGTAGTTCAAAGAGAATCAGGAAGCCTGGTCCTAAGTGGGGGACATAAATGCCATTCCTGGGGGGTCAGAGCTGCCAGTGTTTGTGCCTTAGAGAATGAAGGCCCTCACCTCAGCCTGCCCACCTCAGGTAACCTGCTCCCGGGTGTGTGTGCGTGTCTCACGTGGGCCTTCAGGTCACCAGTAACTTCGTTCTCTGATTTTAAACAGCACAGCGGGGCAGCTGGAAATGCTACCAAAAGATTTTCTGACATCGTCTTAGGTACACCTTTCAAAAAAAGGCTAGAAACAAAGCAGCTCTGTGGGGGACATAGACACAACGGCTTTTCAGAAGCTGGTTCCAGGCTCCCTAGACATAGGATACTTGTAATGAAGGCGACTGGAACTTTGACTCCTGGGGGAGAGCCCTGGGGTTCCTGACAGCAGGTCTCTGCAGGGAAAGAGGTCTGCCGCTCCCACCTTCCCTCCCTATTGGAGTCCCGGCCCACTCAGCCTTCGCCAGGCATTTGCCGTGAGCCCCTGCACTGCAGCTCAGTGACTGGGTACCGAGCCTCTGACTCACCAGCTCTGAAGGCAAAACTCTTACTTCTACTGTTGAATAATCGTGACTTCCTGCATCTCTAGACCAGGGGTTGTGTATCTGTGGCCTGAAGTACAAATCTAGCTATTGACCTGTTTGTCTTTTCAATTTTTTTTCTAAAAAAGTGTGGTGAAATGTATGTAACATGAAAGCCACCATCGGAGCCATTTCTCAGTGTACAGTGCAGTGGTGGTAAGGACATTTACATTGTTGTGTCATCTCCAGAACGCCTTTCATCTTGCAAAATGGAAACTCTATGCCCAATGAACTATTCTTTATTCCCCCTCCTTAGGATGAGCAGACATATGGCTTTAAATGGGACAGGAAACAATGGTACTGTCCTGTTTCAGACAGTACGTGTGGTCAGCCTAGTCTCACTGGGATAAATTCAGGTGTCAGTAGACTGACCATCTGTACCTTTGAAATGGGACAGTACCATTGTTTTCTGTCCCATTTAAAACCATAAGTCTGTTTAGCTTACCCTTCCCCCAGACCTTGCTAACCACCATTCTACTTTTTGTCTCTATGAATATGACTACTCTAGGGACCTCATATCAGGGGAATCATACAGTATTTCTCTTTTTATAACTGACTTATTTAACTTAGTATAATGTCCTCAAAGATTCAGCCATGTTGTAACATGTGTCAGAATTTCCTTCCTTTTTAAGGTTAAATAATATTTCATTGTATGTGTATATGCTACATTTTGTTTATCCATTCATCCGTCAGTGGGCATTTAGGCTGCTTCTACCTTTTTATTTTGAATAGTGCTGTTTTGAACATGGATGTAGAAGTATCTCTTTAAGACACTGCTTTCATGGGTAGATACCCAGAAGTTAGATTGCTGGATCATACATTACTTCTATGTTTAATTTTTTGAGGAAATTCCATACTATTCTCCAGAGGCTATACCATTTTACAACTCCACCAACAGTACACAAGGGTTCCAATTCCTCCACGTCCTTGCCAAACCCTTGTTCTTTTTTGTACTTTTGATGGTAGCCATCCTAATCCGTGTCTGAGGTGGTATCTCAGTGTGAATTTACATTTCCCTAATGGTTAATGATGTTGAGCTTTTCCTGTGCTTATTGGCCATTTGCATATCTTTTTTGTAGTAATGTTTATTCAAGTCCTTCGCTCATTTTTAATCAGGTTGTGCCACTGGCCTGCTTGTGGAAATGAAGTTTTATTGGACCGCCCCCTCGCCCATTCATTTGCATATTGTCTATGGCTGTTTCCACACTACAACAGCAGAGGCCACATATATTTTTTGAACTTGTTTTACCAAAGTACAACCTGATCATTCCTCCCCTTTGTTTAAAAAGTTTTGTCTTTTCTTTGCCTTCTGAAGCCCTACAGTGAACTCAACCAAAACTCATCCCTCCTTGAAGTCCTTGATTCAAACTAAACACCATTCTTTTCATACCTTTTAATATATTTAGTGTTTATTTGTCTTAAATTCATACATGTTCATAATTTTCATAGTGGAAAAAAATTCTACTTGACAAGGTTCATTGTGAAGAACAGTAACCTCTTCCTTTGCTCCTTCCCAGAACAGCCATTTTGAACTTTTTTAGCTGTTTCTTTTGTGTTTGCCCCCATATTTCTAAATAACTCAGTGTCCTGTTTTGATTTTTTGAGAAAACATTCTTACCTTAATTTTTGCCCTCTCTTGCCTTTCTGAATCACCCACATACACTTCCCCTTTCAGATCCTCTCACTGTAGATATATCATAAGTTTGACAGAAACATATTCAGACTTTATGTTCATATAACTAGCTAAGTAAAGGGTGTCCCAAAATTCACGCAAGATTTGAAATTTGCGTCATTTGTGCGGTAAGTTGTTGCCAATGAAAAAAAAGACAGTGTGACAGCTGACAGTTCAGGGTTATTAAAAATGGAGTGCTACACAAAAGAACAACATGTTTTTATTGCTGAGCAATAAAAATTTACAATTTTTAATTATAAACCTGTGTTTAATATCAAAATTACTTCTTGTGTGAATTTTGGGACACCCTTTACTTTCTCACAGCTAAGCCATTTTATATATTATGACCCCATTTCCTTTCTTGAACAATGTTTTATTTTCCCAGGAGTTAATAATTGCCATGATTTGAAAATTGTTTACTTCTCTATATACCGATCAGTGATTCAGTCCTAAGCTTGTTGCTGGATGTTAAAAATTTCTCTTGATATATTCTTACAGGTCAGGTAATCCATCTGTTTTATTTATGTTCTTTGAGTTTATTTTCCTGAACCCCTTTCTCTCCTCACCTGATTTTTCAATGTGGAGGGGATAGAGATGAAGTCAGGGGAAGCCGCGGAGAAGCAAAATACATTATTTTGGTATTTGGAAGGAAGAGAAGTAATCCGCACTTATTTTATTTTTAAAATCCTTAGCTCATTCCCTATGTCAAGGTATTACATGTCCCTTTGGGCTTTGTGGCCTGGGATTTGCTTTCTAACTGGCTCATGTCCATTTACACACAACAGCATCAAGATCTGAGGACTGGCTGGAAAAAAAACCAGCCATAAATGCCTCTACTTCTTATAGCACCTGGCTGGGTACTTTCCGGACAGCCCCCATATGATGAGATGATGCCAATGCTAGTGATAACGACACTGGCTGTCCAGAAGGTAATGAACAAACACCTCCAGATTCTATACACCTGTTCGTCTTGCAAAGCCAGAGAGCAGGCACAGAGCAGGAGCAATGGGCAGAAGCGGTGCCTTGTCTGTGGAGCTACCCCTGATGCTCTGAGGAGCCACATGGATTGTCGGTGGCACGTAGGTGCCCATGTGGTGTGCCTGCAATAATAGCTCACGTTTCTGCAGTGCGCACAACTTGCCAGGCCCTGTGCTAAGTGCCGTGTCTGCATTGTCTCACGTCATCCGCAAGGATTCCCGTTTTACAAAAGAGGAAACCCTGTTAGCTTAGGCAAAGTCACACAGCTAGTATTTATGGGGCTTGGGAGATAAGCTCCGGAATTCTGATGCTAGGGCCACATTCTCCTCTGTACTGCACTGCTCCTAATCTCAGAAGTGATTTATAGGGTGTGGCACCAACGGGCAGAGTGACAAATGACTGAAGTGAACTCCAAGGCGTATGCAAGAACAGTGTGCCAACTACCATGCAATCATTGGAGCGTTGGGATCTTTTTATCTTCATCTTGGTGTCCTGAGGATTGCCCTGAGTGTATTTGCTGAATTTAATTGAGTAGAGCACACCGTTTCCACAAATATGTCAGCATGTGTTCTCCCGTTGACGAAGGGAGAAAAGACTCATGCACCCAGCAATACCTGTAAGGTTCTGCAAAGTCAGAGGCAGCAGTTTTTTTTTTCTGGTCTCACCTCCAGACTTAACATAGTGTGTTCCAGATTATTCGACCTTGTTACGCCCTCACCCTCTCACGTCTTTGGAACTGCTGTGCTTTCGTTAAAGCTGTTTCACCGCCATGGAATCCCTTTCTTTTAATTCCATCTAGAAAATACTGATTTGCCCTTATGACAGTTTAGATATGACCTCCTTGGGGGACATGTTCCATGACCTTCCCAGGGGATTATATTTTCTGTTCTACAAGGACAGTTTGTCTTGCCTCCAGTAGCTAGCACAGTGCTTTGCTCTCTGAAGGTATTTAGTAAATACAATGTATTTAATTAATGAAGAAATGGGTGGAGATTCTTAAACTTTCTTCATAAACCATGAACCTTTCAAACTCTCTAAAGCCACTTTCTCTGGATAAAGGTTTTTCAAAACTGTTCCCCCACTTACCTACCCCCCCCCCCCCCCCGGGCTATCTTCTCTATCTTTATTTCTTTTTGTTATTTATAAAAAATATTGCCTAATATAAAGTGACTGACCTTTAGTTTCTGACTATTTTTATTATACCCAACCGAGTGCAAATATTCTATTCCATTACTTTGGTGTTTTTAATAGTCAACATACATATTACTCATAACATGTGGCTTTCTGCTTTATTTCCGGTGTGACACAAGAAGGTTCCGTGACATCCACGAGAGAAACTGAAATATAGTGCAGACAGCAGGTTGTATCTATCCACATGGCTCCCCACTGTCGACTCAGATCATGTAATTCGACTTAGCACTTCTGGGACGACTTCCTTCAAAGTACTTTCCAAGCATTACCTAAGTGATGGAGTGTATGTGAGCAGATGGGACGCCAGGAACTCGAGCTGCAAATGGAGGACTGTGAAATACAGTTCTATGGAAATTAGATTTTAGAGTTGGACAAGGAACACGGTCCTAACACTCACACCCTGTCCCAGTTCAAATGACCAAACCTCCACCTCCCCTCCAGCAACTCCTCCATGAGAACAAGGGGGTATTATATTAAATGGAAGGGCGACCGAGACGTGGTGTTCCAAAGATTATGAAAAGCTATAATCCCCGCTGGGCAGCCACATGAAAGGACAGTTTTTTTCCAGGATTGTCGGAAAAAGAACTGCCATCACTTCATAATCAAGACATAGTATACTGCACCTGGAAAAGCCAGCAAGGGTTCAAGAACAACAATCCTTTTAAATCATAATAATAGCAATCGCTATTTGTTAAGTGCCTACTGTGTGGCAGGTGTTTGGCATGCAGCATCTTTAATCCTTTTCACAAAACTTAGAACAAGGTAATGATTCTACAAAGTTGAAGAGTTTAGTCCTGGCCTGTTGCTATGATCCCTTTTAACGTCAATCCAGGAGGAGTCTCTAATGGAAGAAGGACACCTTTTAGAAAAGGCTACCGTGTGGAGAAGAAGGCCACAGGCTAAATAAGGAATTGTGCTCACAGAATGAACTTTTTCAGTTTTCCAATCTCAGGAAAAGTCTGGAAGGTTCAAGTTAACACAGTTGTAACCAATAGGAAGCGGTACCACAGGGTATTATGAGATGAGTAGCTTTCAGTTAAAATACTTCATAGGCTTTTGCCTCACTTGCAATTTTTTTAACAAGCATGTCATTGATTTAGGAATTTGCATGTATTATTATAATGGGAAAAAATATATAAAGATCCTTTATAATCCGGATACTATTTTCCTGTGTTGTCTCACCCTCCTAGCCCGGGGTCATCAGCATTCGAGTAGCCGCCATCCCGTTCCTGCAGTGGGTGGGACCATTCTGTCTAGTCCCCCACAGTCTCTACCCCAAGCTGGTCCAACCCGCAGCCTATGGGCTTCATGCGGCCCAGGACGGCTTTGAATGCAGCCCAACGCAAAATCGTAAACTTTCTTAAAACACTATGAGAGGTTTAGAGATTTTTTTTTTTGATAGTTTTAAATATTTATTCCAGGATCAGTTCTGTATGTTTTCTAACATGAAATACTTTAATAAAATTATGTAATTTTGACCAACCAATGTCACCCCAATACATCCAACAATAAAAGAAAAGAAAAGGAAAGAAAGAAAAAAGAGATATTGAGCAATCTATTATGTGCGATATTTGTTTGTGGCTCATCGGTGATCGTTAGTGTTAGTGTGTTGTGTGTGGTCCAAGACAGTTCTTCCAGGGAAGCCAAAAGGTTGGACACCCCTGATCTATAGCATCCAGGATCAGCCCAGGGCCTAGTGACTCCTCAATTGTTGGTTAAATAAGTTCTCCACAGGAATTTAAAATTTCTGTTTCCCTTTAATGACCATAGAAAATGTGAAATTTTTTAGGGGAAGCCGGGATGGCTCAGGGGGTTAAGCACTGGCTCTAAAGCCCCGGGGACCAAATATCAAGTCCTGGCCCAGCCCGTGCAGACCCATATGCTGAATTGGGGTGAGCTTCCCATGCAGGAGGCCCCCAGCCCAGTTCCTGCCCTGTGTGGCCCCCACCCACCTGTGTGGAACAAAACCGTGTTGAAAACTGATGACACACAGCTATGGAGTCTGCTCTGGGCCCTCCCCCTTCTCTCTGTCTCTGTCAAAAATAATAAAATAAATCTTAAAAAAAAAACCCTGAAAATGTTTAGTTGTCTTGAGATCAATATAATGTTTTGGTGCATGTGTTTACATCAGTGTTTAAGACTGTGTTTGTGATGAACGGTAAATAAGAAAGGAAAACTAGGCAATGGAATGGGTCACAATGTGTTTGTGCTGAGCTTAGGCCAGCATCACTGTGTGGGACCCTGGACCACTGACTGCAGAGGCATCCCTGGCCTTCCAGGACTGCCGTGTGGAGCTCCACGGCCCTGCCCACTGCCACCAGGACCACATGAGGTTGACCAGTGATGCCATGTCAGCCAGAGAACATCACCTGTCACATTAACGTGCTCATTTGATTTTCACGCGGTTGGCTTTCTATGAACATTTAACTTCGTCGTTATAGAAAAGTCATAAGCACATTTAGTCTTGTTTATGCCTATGTGTAAGTAATATTTTAATAGAAATAATTTAAGTAAAATAGTGAGAGCCTGTCAAAACTTTTTTAAAAGGGGAATTACATTGGAGAAATACCGCTTTAGGTCATTATTGTAAATACCAAGCCAGACAAAACAAGGTCAGAGCCTTATGACATGTGTCTTGCATTATTCATCCACAGCTTGCGTCTATTTGTTCAGTCCGGTAAACTGACACTAATAGAACGATTGCCCACACTCTGCAGGCTCTTATCCACAGGCTGCCATCACTGAGTTCATCTACTGTTTATCAAAATTAAGACACAAGGTCTTGGCCCGCCTCCTCACCTATCAGATACTTAAATTTAATATTTAAAGGGTGGCAATATCAGGACTGTCGGGCTGTTGGTTTATTCATCATTTGGTGGTTTATTTATTTAGTTTGGTTTGTCCATTCACTCAGTCAGTCACTGAATTCATACTTCCTGTGTTACGTATTACACATTATGCCAGGCACTGAGTTCTTGTGGCTGTAAGTCTAGTGGATGAGGGTATATACTGAATTTGTGGCAGTTTGAATCTCCAGCTTACAACAGTCCTACCTTTTATCGAACAATTCATCTTTTAGGAATGTACTCCATATCAATAAGTGTGCACAGAAACAGTTTAAAGGATATTTATAGTATCTGCGGAGGATGGCAAAATGACCCAGAACTCCTCCATCCCTCTATGTATACCTCCTGTACTGTGACATTGTGGAAGGGGTGGGCTTTATTTCGCCATTCTTTGAAACTGGGCTGGATGTGTGACTTGGGTTGGCCAACGAGACATTAATAATCGCATTGGAAGCAGAAGCTTGAAAAGCACTTACAGGTTGGGGCCTGTCGTCTGACCCTGACCCCGAGCCCACTGTGTGGAGAAGCCCTGCCCACTACAGGATGAGACCCATGTGGAGAGGGACCTCAGTCATATCCATGGAGCCAACTCCCAAAGAGTCCTCAAAGAAATGTGAATTAAAAAAAACGTGGTTTTATCTCAAGCTCTGAAGTCTTGGGTGGTTTGTCACACAGTGAAAGGTAACCAATAAGGCATTATTTTGAATCTCCCCAAAGCAGTCCATTCATACGTCCAAAGGGAGACTTTTTAAATGAAATCTCGCTCATTCATGCAACGAATAAAGATACTACCACTAAGAATCATGACTTTGATATATCCTTGGTATGCTGTTAAGTGAAAAAAAGTGATAAGACAATATGTAAAGTATGATCTCTTTTTGTGTAAAAAACCTAAACCAACTATGAATATGTCTAGGAGACTGGACACTAGTGGTTATTTATGATGATTAAAAAAAAATGTATATGAACTCTTTGCTTATCTCTATTGTCTCATTTGTCTGCTTGGATGAAAAGAAATAGTAAAGAGAATTTTGCTTTAGGTAGAAGAGAAACTAAATGCAGTCTGATTTCTATAGATACTATATTAATTAACTTCTAAAAAGCCATTGTGTCTATATATGCCCTGGTCTCCAGCACTGTGCGCTTTCCTTTCTCTCCTCGTCTCTGCTCTTGGGTGCCCCTTCCAAGTCTCTCTCCTCTTCTGCTTTCCTCCCCTTGGTGGTTGGCCTCCAATGGACATTCATTATAATTTTATTCTTTGCTTCTGTCACAGTGCCTTCCTATCTCTCCTCAGGTTCCCATGCAGGCTCTGTGTTTGCAGATGAAACCTGAGAGCACTTGGCTCCAGACATACTTTTGTCTTCTCAGCAAGTAAAGTAATGTGAGAAGATGGGATGAAACCCATGCTCCAAGGCTGGCACTGATATGGGAGGTGGGAGACGCAGAACTAGTGCTTGGGAAAAATACCTCAGGCTCGGTGTCACAAAGAACACAGGGACAGCACAGGGTGCCGCCCACTCTCTCAATATTATGGTTTTGACTAAGAAGCTAAATATCCTTTACAGTGTGTGTGTGTGTGTGTGTGTGTGTGTGAATTGGGACTAATCTTGAGGTAGGCAGACAGCCCCTTTTTACTGATGAAACTATGGAATACCAGAATGACTAAGTGATATGTCTTAGTGAAGAGGAAAATCTAGTGTTAAATGCAGTCATCCAGTTACCACCGGTGGTTTATGTACTTTAAGCATCCACAAGTAGACACTCTGAAATGAATAGTGTGGCAACACGGCTGGGTGTTTCTACAAGTAAAATGACAATTTTAAAACCAATGAATGCAAAACAACAATTAATGGATTTAGATTGGGAACATAACAATAGTTCTTGTCTCTATAGTTCCATCTGTCTGTCTCCTTTTCTCTGTATTCATTTTCCCCTTATGTATATATCATGGAAAGAAAAATTTTTTAAAAGTGAGTTTACATAGGTAAAGACACTGTGTCTCTGATGCATTTGGGGGCAGTTTCTGAGCCTTTGTATCAGATTTTCCAAAGAATCAGGTGCTGTGCTGCGGTGTAATTGCATGGTTTTGTGAGCTTGAGGATAGTTTGTATTTCTTTAATTGGTTCAACTCCCATGTTTTCCCTAATGGTTACAAGCGATTCGAGGCTTGGAGCTATGAAATCTGCTTAGTGGAAGGTAATCCTGCCCTGATAGTCATTGACTGTGCCCGGGGCGACAAAGGGAGCCTTTCCTATATTATCAGTGTAAATGGCTGCACCGATGCTGAACTGCAGCAGCTCCTCACTGTGGGCCTGTGTTAATCCATAATTACCGTGGAACCACTTTCTTGGCATAACCTAAGATTTATCTGTTTGGGGTACTTAATGTCATGCAGTAAGTATGAAAATTCCTCAAGCTATATAAAGTCAAACTAAAGCACATTTTTCCCCTTTTTTATTGTTAAATTTATTGGGGTGACATTGGCTAGTAAAAATTACATAGGTTCCAGGTGCACAATGCTACAGTACATCATCTATGTGTTGCATTATATAAAGCACATTTTTCTTAATTATGCTCTCTGAAATCTGTGTATAACTTGGTCATTTATTGGGAATCTATATCTTATTGAGCTCTGCATTTTTCTGGATCTTTGTACTTAATACCGTATCACTGTTAAGTCCAAATACCGGTATATTGAAGGAGTGGATAGCAGTGATGCTAAAACCATGTGGTTTGAATGAAACATTCTCTTCTTAATCACATAGCTCTGTTGAACTTCACTTATTCCTACCCCTCCCCACTGAGAGAAGGTTGGGGAGCTGAATTACCATGATGGGGGGATGGTGGGTGGGAGTAGTTAAACTCAAAGAAAGAATGGTATGCCACTTTACTAGGTCAAATTAGTGCATTCAAGTATGATATGCAGAAACTTCTTTCTTATTCAATTTTTGTTACGTATTATGTACCAAGAACCATGTAAGGTTCTCTGGATACATTTTGCTGAGGCTCTGTCCTTGGAGACACAGCCAACATATCTGCATTACAACATGAAAAGGGTAAACCATAGAGGAAAGTGTGAGGTACAACTACTTGGTCAAATTTGGTTGGAGAACGCCAAAGTCTTCAGAGAAGAAAGAATGATTACATGTAGACACAGAGGTTGCGGCTTGCGTTTCATTGCCAGTGGAAATGTGATAAATAATATTACTGAGGAAATTCGTGTAAAAAGCACAGCACAATACCTGGCCCATTGTAAGTTCTCATAAAATGATCATTATTATCATTATCGTGATTACTCATCACCCTCACTTTAGAGACGAGGAGACTAAACTAAGGCCTCTGGAGAAGTCTGTTATTCCAGTTGACACGGCTGTTACAGAGGTTCTAGGAGCGAGGATTTCAAACTCTCAGTCCGTGTTTCTTCCATTACACAGTGATACCTGGGAAGCCAGGACCACTGAGAAGCCAGGCTTCTTCTGGCATCTTTCAGGTTTTGTCTAAGCTGCACTTCTCTGTGTGACAACAAATAGCCACATTCCCTTTGTACTTGTGGGAATGCCATTTCCCCAGTATGGCAGGAGGTTGCTATTCCTTCTCTCTCAGTTTGGTCTAAGATGAGCCAAGTGGAGAAATTAGAGGAGGAAATAGAGGAGAAAGAAGGATTAAATGCAGAAGGGCAGTGAAACAGACAAGGTTCTTTATCTCAAACCACAAACATTACAAATCTGGTATAAAATTGGCCTGTTGTCTCCGAAGCAGTTAAGGCAGTATTGAGTCATTTTCCCCCTCCACCATGTCTTTGTGTTAAGGTGAGACTAGGCAAAGGAAATGAGTCCCTTCTGAAACCCTGACTGTAACAGTCACCTCAGGAAGGATTCTGTTTAGAGCCACAGGGTGCACTTGTGTCTTGTGAATGGACTTGGCCTGGGGGAATGGTAAAGAGAGGGAGGGAAGATCTTTTCCAAACATTGCTTCAGTTGCGGAAATTATGGTAAAATGCATACATGAAAAACAGAGTGGGTCTGGGATGCTGAGATAGCTCAGTGTTTGAGGGCTTGCCTTATAAGTGCAAGATTCCAGGTTTGATTCCTGGCCCTGGCACTTGCAAACCCCATAAGCTGAACTGCTGCACAACTGGTAACCATTGAGATGGCTCAGTGGCAGTTTCTTGCCTCCCATGCCGAGGCCCAGGGTTTGGTTCCTGCCCTGGTTACAGCAAGAATGGGTGGTGGTTGGGGTTGAGTTTCTTGGTGACACAAGGAAAAGGGGAGCAAAAAAAGGATGCTAGAGCCTCCTCAATCATGTTGAAACTCAGCTGAACTGCAGCTGGTAACACCCATGTGTCCCTGTCAGAGAAGAGCCCAGCTGACCTCATTCAACTCCAGCCTCCCAGACATTCCGATTTGTGCAGCACTCCAGAGCTGCCGTTTCTGGACCTCCCAACATACCACGTGCCTAGCAGTTGCGGAATAGTATCCTTCTACAGGTGACGGCCTTGCTGTGCAGAGACATTAAGTGGTATATGCAGTCACAAAGCTGGTGAGGTGACTTTAGGTTCTTTCGATTCTACACCCAGTTCCTTTCCCCCTGTGGTTTGCACTGCTAGGATGCATGTTTCTGTAAACGGGGATTACTTTAGCCACAGCTAGTCAAAGGGAAACAATGTTGGGATAGTGAGGAGATTGTATTGGTTCACACGCACAATTTTCCTTAGCAAGGGGACCTGGCATAATAAGAGCAGAATTATAATGTTCAGTGCATGAGAGAAAAATACTTAGCTTGCTGCTGCACTGGCTACAGGAGCTCTGTCAGCTGTATGTTTAAAGATTCAAAATAAAAACGGGCCTCTGTTTCCCTCATGCCTGCATGGCCCCAGCACATGCCAGGTTTGTACGCATCCTAGGCCCACCATCATGGGATGACCTCTGGCTCACAATCCACTATGTGCATTGCTCCATCTCTTTTCAGCCTTGGCCTATTTTCCAGCATTTACAAGCATGTCATTTGCTGAGCTCGCTACTGGGAAGTTCAAGTTATGAGGGGTGGTCAAGAAATTCATGGGTTGAAGATGGAGAGGGTGAAAAAACTACTTATCATTTTTCCTTTTCAATATAGACACCCTTAATCCTAATATACTTTTCAGATCATCAGTAAGTTTATTTTTATTAAAAAAAAAAGTTTTGATTTTGCCCTTAAATTGGAGCGTTAACCTCTTTATCATCTGTAAATTTCTTCCCTCAAAGCTGTTTTTTCATATTTGGGAACAAACAGTAAACAGAGCCAGGTCTGGACCATAAGGAGGATGGTTTAACGTCTGGAAGCCACCGTCATGAAGCGTAGCCAATGCAATGTTGCTCTTGTGCATGGGCACATTGTCATGCAATAGCAGTGCCACTTTGGTCCATTCTTTTCTTCTTCCCTCCTTCACAGATTCTTTTAACTGTTTCAGCAGACTGGAAGAGTACTTTCCTGTTATTGTGACACCCTTATCCTTGTAACCCATCAGCAGGATACCTTCTGTATCCCAAAAAACAGTAGCCATGATTTTTCAGCCAATTGTGACACCTTGAACTTCTTAGGGGGTGGAGTGTCCTTTTTAGTCCACTGTGTGGACTCCTGCTTTGACTCAGGCTCATGATGAATCCAAGTTTTATCTCCAGTGACAATCCAGTTTAAAACTTTATCTTTGTGGTCTCTGCAGAGGTCCAAACACTGTTGTGAACACTTAACACACTTGTTTTTCAAGTGGTGTGAGCATTCTCAGTACCCATTTTGCACTGAATTTGACATCCTTAGATGCTGATGGAGAATATTCAAAATGGTTGTAGGTGATACTCCAACCATTTCTACAAGCTGTTATTTATTCAATCTGGCATCTTCCACTTTTTTTACAATGTTTGAGAAAATGGCTTTAACAGGGCATCCCTGACTGAGGTAGTCTTCAGTCGACTCTCTGCTGTCACTTGTAAAACATGGATTTCCCAGGACAACAGTCCTTGTAAACGCTAACATCTCTTCAAAACTGGTTTGAGGTGTTTTTCCTTGTTTTGTGAGGAACTTAATGACGGGGCAAAATTCAATGTATACATGTGGTTTTCTTCATATTTGATGTGCTTCTTTGGTGATATTTGAAAGAACACGAACACAAATAGACTGAAATTTGGCACATATACTAAGAATAGGTCACACAATCAAACTGTGTGCACTAGTACTCCCACCTCTCAGATAACCACCCCATTCCACAAATTTCATGACCACCCCTCACATCGCTCCAGCTATCAGTGATCATGGCTTTTGTTGGTGCTCTGGTTACAGAATTGCCCACATTTTGAATGGTGTGCTCTTAACCTTATGTTTCACATTGGTTCTGTTACTTTGCTTCTGATAAGGAGTATGTATTCACTGTGTGAAACACTTTATATCCATTATCACATAAAGTCATCACAAAAACAGTTACCGTAAACTGAATTTTGTTATTGAGTTCTGTTATTGTTCGTATTTTACAGAGAAGAAAACTGAGACTCTGAGAGGGTAAGTAACATTTTCAAGCAGCAGAATTTGAGTTAAAGCCGAGGGCTCCTGAACTGGACTCAGATGTGCGGCCTGTGGCTACCATATGGGACAGCACATCTCTAGAACGTTGTGCTTTGGCACCCTCTTGCCAATTGTCTGACTTTAATGCCATTCTGGACTTACAATTTGTGAAATTTTTTTAAAGATTTGTTTTATTGTTTTTGACAGAGAGAGATAAAGACAGAGAGACAGAGAGAAGGGGAGGACCCAGAGAAGTCTCCATAGCTGTAAGTCACCAGTTTTTGACACAGTTTCATTTCACACAGGTGGTCCAGGGCCGTGCAGGATGGGAACCGGGCCAGGGCACCTCCTACATGGGAGGCATAGCCCCGTGAGCCGGAGGCCAAACCAGGGGCCTCCTATATGGAAGCTTGCCCTGGCGAGAACCGAACTGCCTCCTCCCTTCATGGGAAGCACACCACAGTTTAGCATATGGGTCCGAATGGGCCGGGGCCAGGACTGGGACTTGATCTTCGGACCCCGGGGGTGCAAAGTGAGCACTCAAACTGCGGAGCCGTCCCAGCATTCCCCAATTTGTGAAATTTTAAAATAATGCCAAATGATCTGCCAATTGGAAATGCAGAATCAATGCTTAGAGTCATAGAATGGTTGTTTCATAAGGGACCTCTTATTCTGTTCACATTTTCATGAACTCTAGTGTTAGGATTTAAAATAGTATTTGACTTCCTTCCTGTTTTTTTCCCCCTGAGGCCACATAGATAGGGTTCCCCTGGGAAATAGAAAACTGAGAGATATATCATAACAAGTACAACTATCTGAAAGGCAATTGTATGAGAAAGGACTACATTTCTTTCCGACCAAAGGGGAAGAACTTGGAACTGTGGAGACGACCACAATAAGAACAATGGATGAAGTCAGCTCAGTGGGAAGAGTGAGGCAGCTGGCTCAGAGGGCGTGGTGCTCCTGGCATGGGAGCTGCTGGGCATGTTGTAAAGCCAGCCCACGTGCTGGGACATGGTGGCCTACATTCTTACAACCCCAAGACTCTGGGAGTTTGGTATGACAAAGTACGTTTTTAAACTTGGCATGATCACCTTGTTAACCTAACTTTAGACCTCAGTATGTAGATTTTAGCACCAGAGGGAAGATGTCTGTCTAGTCCAGCTGTCCAACATTCCGACAATAAGTACCTTGGGTGAGGCCTACCATTGGGTGGAGCTTGAATCTCTGCAAAAGACGATAATATGCCTTCTTGGTTTATTCTGGAAACATCCAGTAAGGATCATTATAAGCCTTTGGACTGATGTCATGATGTTAAGGTCATCCTACCAAAATGAAATCTGCATTTCGGATGATGTATTGTGGGTTTGTTACCAACCCTTAGAAGCAGAATATGATGGCAATCTGAGGATTACTTCTTCCAAAAACAATGATACAAGGTGATTCTAAAAGTTGATAAAAGACCCAAAGTCAGGGGGAGCCTTGTTGTTTTAACGTCAAGTACAAATCAAACAGTAGTCATTTTATAGCTTCAGGATGACTTGCTATACATTTTGGATGGGCTAGTCAGTGTTCCTCAAACTTTATATGCATGGGAATTGTTCTAGACAGAAGTGTTACCCTAAAATACATATGTTGAAGCTCTAAACCCCAATACCTCAGAATGTTTTTGTGTTTGGAGATAGAGCCCTTTAAACAGTAATTAAGTTAAATGGGTCCCATAGAGCAGGCCCTAATTTAATCTGAATAGTGTCTTTATAGGAAGAGGGGATTAGGATAAACAAGAAACATCAGGGATGCACACGCAGAGAAAAAAGGCCCTGTGAGGACACAATAAGAAGACAGCCCCGTGCAAACTGAGAAGAGAAGCCTCAGGACAAATCAGTTACCGGTATGCTGACATCTTGACGTTGGACTTTCAGCCTTCAAAACTGGGAAAAAACTCTCTGTGGTTTAAGCACTTACTCTGTGGTCTTCTGTTATGGCAGTCCTAGCAAACCAATCCATGGATTACCTGAGGATCTTCCTAAAATGCACGTTCTGATTTTGTGTGTATGGGCTAGAGTCTGAGTCTACGTTTCCAACTTGTTTGTACAGTGTTGCCAACATAAGCTCACAGTGGCAAGTTCGTGAACTTAATCGTCAGACCCTGTAAATACTATAGAATATTGTTTGGCCCTGGAAGGGAATGGGTTCTTGTCATCTGTGACAGCATGGATGGACCTGGAGGGTATTCTGTTGAGTGGAATATGTTAGGCAGGGAATGACAGATGCAATGTGATTTTTCTTATATATGGAATCTAAACAAACAAACAAACAAAAAACAGAAACTCCTAGATACAGAGAATATTTTGATAATTGTCAGATGAAAGGTTGGGTGAAATAGGGGTAGGGATTAAGAAGTACAAATTCATTATTACGAAGTAGCCATGGGGATATAGAGTATAGCATAGGCATATACCCAATAATATTGTAATAACAGTATGGTGTCAGATGGTACTAGATTTATCAGGGTGATAGATGGGAGGGGGCTTGGGGGATGGGTAAAAAAGGTGAAGGGATTAAGAAGTACACATTGGTAATTACAAAATAGTCATGGGGATGTAAAGTAAAGCATAGGGAATACAGTCAATAGTATGGTAACAGTTATATATAGTGCCAGGTAGGCACTAGACTGGTCAGGCAGATCACTTATTAAATTATATGCATGTCTAACTGCTATGCTGTACACCTGAAACTAATATAAAATAATATTGAATATGAACTATAATTGGAAATTTTTTAAAAGGGGGGAAAGGTGAAAGGGAAATAAAAGGGATCAAATTTTCAGGCATAAAACAGTACATTATGGGGATGTAACGTACAGCATAGGTAATATAGTTAATATTGCAATCATGTGGTAAGGTGTCAGATGGTTACTGGACTTACGGTGATCACTTCTTCAGGTGTATAAGTGTTGAATAACTATGATATACACCTGAAACAAATATAACATTGTATGTTAGCTATATTTTAATTAAAATATTGAAAAAAATTAAATCCAAAGAAAGGAGAACTCAACTTAAATATAGACATTAGACTTGAATAGACACTTCACAAAAGAAGATATACAAATAGCCACACAGAAAAGGCCTCAAAATTAATAGACATTAGTAATTGCATCTTAAACCACAATGATACCTTTACACATTCAACAAAAAAGATAAAGCTAAAAACTCTGACAACATCAAGAGATGGCAAGAATATGGAACCACTGAAACTTTCACATATTACTGGTAAGTGTGTAAAATTGTCCAACCTTTCTGGAAAACTATATGGCAGTTTGTTATTAATTATATATATATCTTGTATCCAAGCAATTCTATTGCTTATTTGTTCAAGAGAAATGAAACCATGCCCACAAAAAGATTTGTCCTTGAATGCTCACAGCTTTCCTCATAATAGCCCAAATCTGGAAGCTCCCCAAATGTCCATCAACTGGAGGCTGGATAAACAAATTGTGGTATAGTCATACAATAGAATATGGTTCACTAATAAAAAGTAACAAGCTACTATTGTACTACTGTACACAGCATGGATAAAGCACAAAAACATAATGTTGAGTGAAAGAAGTCAGACACAAAAGAATAGATACTACATGATTGTATGCATATGAACTTCTAGGATAAGTACACATATGTGGTGATAGAATCAGAAAAGTTTTGGTGTATGGCCTGGGAGGAGGTGGGTGTGCCTTGGAGAGAGCGATAGATAGCTTTTCAGAGCATTGAAAATGTTTTATGCCTTAACAGGAGTGTGGATTATATGGGTGAATACATCTGTAAGATCTCATTGCTTAAGATTTGAATGGGACATGGTATGTAAATTATGCCTTAATCAGTGAAACTTTTTAAGGTGACAAGTGGCACCAGGGGGCCCATCTTTATGCATTTCTCCTGAGTGCACTGTGAAAGCAGTAGCTTGGTAACCCCCTCAGCAGAAATTTTCAGCTCAAATCTTCATTTTTTAAAGACAGAACTGTCTGTAGAACAAGAAGAATGAAGGGTGCTCTCATCGCACCACCGTCCAGTATGAGAGCGTGATCAACCTGTTGGTTCTAAGGAAGCCCAGAACCTGAGACGTGATACCAGCCACTGAGATCAAAAACAGGGTGACCCCCAGAAACAAGTTCCAGGTTTTAGAGTATGGCAGGACGGTTGTGACTCTAAGCTCCAACACTTTATTCTGGAACAAGTGACTAAATTTGTCTTGAGCATCGACCTCCAATTTTGTAAAATGAAGTGCATTAGCCTCGCCTGGAATGTTACTGTGACAAGGAGCACCCAGCTCTCTCATTTGCTACTTCTGTGAAATCTTCCCAATGTCCCCGCCTCTTGCCTGCCTAGTTCCACATGTTGGTGGTAACGTATGTTCCTTCAAGGCACCCATCACGAATGTACATTTATATTTACTGTATTTTGCCGTGTATAATGCACACATTTTTGCCCTAACTTGTGATGGAAAAATAAGGATGTGCATTATACATGGGTAATACTAATTCTGTATCTATATAAATGCTTTTAATTCTTTTATATATTCTTATGAGTTAAAAGTGTAACTCTAGAAATCAATAACAATATCTGTATGCAAAATGACCATGGAATATGATAATTACCTTGGTGGGGGGGCCCAATTTGTCCAGAGGGGCTCTAAGCTTCAGCCTCCTGAGCCTGGGCCCTTGTTAACTCTCAGCTTCCAACCCACCCTGGGCTGTCTGTGTTGTGTTCCCAGGCCCCTGGCTCCCTCCCTCTTCTGCTGGGCTCCTCACAATCTGTGGTCCTGTCTGTCCCTTTTTCTTCTCCTGCTCACCTCCCTTTCTCCAAACTTGTATCTGTTCTTGTGTTTTGTAATTATTTATTACACAAATTTTCTTGTACCACAGTATGTTAAAGAACAAATGCTAAAATTCCTTTATAATACGAAAAAACAAAGAACAAACAACTAAATTTAAACAAGTAAGAATTTAAATTAAAAAAATAAAATGGAAGATTATTTTCCCTGAAAGTTTGGGCCAAACACGTGGGTGAGAATTATACACAGGAGCACATTATGCGTCGCAAAATATGGTACCGGTACTTGTGTGCATGTGATTAATGTCATTCATCCCCTACCCTCCTCACCCCCTACAGACTACAGGCAATTCCAGGGTCAGGAGCATGTGTATTTTTGCCCACCAGCACCCAGTACAGTGCCTGGCACGTGGCAGGTAAGCAATAAATATTTCTCGAGAATTGATGACTGGTAAAAGCAAGTGAAACCTCCTCTAGTTCTAAACACACACCACTCACCCCCAGACCACTTTCTGGGGCCTCCTTTTTCCCTTTGTGATTTCCTTGAGTTCCTTAGTACCACCTTTCATTGCAAGACACTTGTCTTATAATGTGTGATGGGGGGGGGACAGAGGGAGTGAAGGAGAGTGTTTGGGGCATCTGGTGGAGATTTGTCTCTTTTTTCAATCTTTTTTTTTTTTATTGTTAAATTTAATGGGGTGACATTGATTGGTAACAACTAGATAGTTTGAGATTTGACTGTTAATGGCAGCCTCAGAGAGATAACCCTGCCCTCAGGAGCAGGCAGTAGGAGACATTGACACAGTGATTAAGAAACCCTCGCCGTCTTTATTCCTAAGAACTCTTACACTGGAGGGCACTCCAGGCCGCCTATCACGGCTTTCCATCAAGGCTTGGGGGTTTCATGTTTATCTGTGTTTCTCATATGTTGATCTTGTACCGCCTCCCTGAGTGTTCTTAGGAGCCCCAGTTGTGAAACCTGCCTATCTTTTGGCACGATTTGCCTTGTTAGAAAGGGACAACATGGCAATATATTGTTACTGTCTTCACAGCTGCTTTTTTTTTTTTTTTTTTTTCTTTCTTCCCCTTTTTAAACTTACTCTCTGCCTTCCGAAAGCTCAGAGAGGGAGAGAGAGAGAGAGAACTATTACAGTCCATGGACTGTGCACACTTATGGCCCCAGGCTCCTCTAGAAAGCAACCACCCCTGGCTTTAGTGTTCAGAGGTTCAAACATTTAGATGAAATGCATTTACTTAATTTGTTTTTCAGTTTCTTATTTTGAAATAATTGTATGTTGATAAGAAATGGCAAAAAAATCAATTATTTTTTGGGGATGCCCCCTTCACATCACGTCTTGCTTTCATTGATACATGTCATGTATGAGCATTCAAAATTTTCAAAAAGTGCAAAAGCATATAAAGTGAAATTCCTCCTCATTAATAATTAGTAAATATCCTTCTAACATTTTTCTATGCGTAAGTGAATATATGGATCCGGCTGAGTTATCAGAAATGGAATCACACTATCCAGCAACCTCCTTTTCTTTACCCAGAATCAAAGTCAAAAAATCTTCCCAGGTCAGTGGCCCATAGCTGCTGCACATTCTTGTGAACAGCCACATGAGAGACAACATTTCAAACATTTATGTTCAGAAAATGTGGCTGTTTTATGGGAAACTTCTTCAAGAAAGGTTAGTATAATTTAAGAAGGAGCACACTTCAATTCTAGAGTCACTTATCTTAAAATTAAAAAAAAAAAAGTTAAAATTAACAAAAAAAAGCTTAGACCCTCTTCCTGGTTTCATTCAAATTCTCCATTCCTGGAAGAAACACCTGCTTTGCGGACAAGCTACACGTGGATCATTACTTGTATGTCTCCAACTTGAATAAACAGTTGTTTTTGTTCTTTTAAGTGCTCTGTCTCCTTATTTGGAAAGGTAAGAAGTCTGCCACTTATTTCAAAAATGGCCTTTTGTCCAGCGTGCTGGACACAGCTCAGAGTGTTCCTTTGGGAGCCACTAGGGATGGGCGAGGTCAGTTAGGATCAGGTCAGGAAGGCAGTGATGGGACGGGAAGCCACGGCACCAGGTGGTGGGGCCCAGGTGCGCCCCCCGTTGCAGGGCTCAGCTCCTGGTACCAGATCCACTCAGTCTGGGCTTCCTTGCAAAGGAGACGCCCCGGGGCCGCAGCCCCCTTCGCCCGGCATCACCAAGAGGAGCGGTGACACGCCGCCCTGCGGACGTTCTGATGGGCTCAGGGGCTGGAGGTGCCGGCAGGAGACCCTTCGGCTCTCGCTTTGGGTCCAGCTCTCCTCCGAGCTCAGATCCAGACGGCTCTGACTGGAGGAGGTTGCAGTGTGAAGAGGGATGGCTCATTAAACGGCCACAGGCCTCTCCTTGAATCCTCGCACAGGGTGCAAAGCGAGGGCTGCCTCCCCTGGAGGAGAATCCGAGTAACTTCACACTTCTATGCCCCGTTCCGCTTCACGTGCCCCAGTCTCTCCTCAGTGACCCTCACGCCGACCTTGGCCCCGTGGAAGGCACACACGTTCCTGACCTGAGCCCAGCCTTTTCCTGACCCGTCTGGGTAAACGATTGGATACTGTGTCTGACTCTTCCAGATAGGTTCTGAATGGAAAATACTCACTTCCTACTATTTGCTGGACTTGCCATTCTCCCCTTTTTTCTATTTTTTAAAAATTACTTCTTTTTTTTTTCCACTTACAGTTGACATTTGTTATTTTATATTAGTTTCAGGTGTACAGCATGGTGATTAGAAGTTTATATTATGCAGTGACACCCTCCCCCTATTAATTTAGTATCTACCTGGCACTAGGCATTGTTGTTGAAATATCATTGACTATTCTCTACACTGTACTTTATACCCGTGACTGTTTTGTAACTATCAATTTGTATTTCTTAATCTCTTCATCTTTTCCACCCAATTTCCTCACCCCTCTTCCTTCCAGCAACCATCAGTTTGTTCTCTGTATCTATGAGTCTGTCTCTGTTTTGTCTGTTCGTTTATTTTGTCTTTAGATTCCACATATAAGTGAGAGCATATGGCATTTTTCTTTTTCAATCTGACTTATTTCACTTAGCATAATACCCCCTAGTTCTATTCATGTTGTTGCAAATAGTAAGATTTTATTCTTTTTTATCATAGAATTCCCCCCCTCCGTTTTTTGATCCACCAGCCCCCCCACCCCCCACTTGGAACCCAGGAGTCATGGAAGACACTCTCTCCATCAGCCCTAGGGTCTCTTCTCTGTTCTCTACAATCACTCTCTACCTCCATCGCTGTTGTCTGAGTTCCGTCCTTCATTTAACAAAATATTTCAGTTCTGGCCAGCCTCTAGGAGTGGATGGTGAGCAAATGCAGATCATGCCATCTCTGCCCTCCTAGAGCATATGGTTTAGTTAAATTAGTCATCCGTTTTCCCTGTCTCCTCACTGAACTTCTTTGTTCACAGCTTTGCTAACCCAGTGTATTCCTTGCGGAATTTTCAGCATACTAAAAAAAGATAATAATAATAATAACCCAAGCTGAATCTTAATCCCATCTCTCTTCCTGGTTGTAGAAGAAAAGAAACATTGGATAAAGAGCAAACGTTGAATTTTATCTCCTCCCCTGATTAGCTCTGTGACTTCTGAGAAGCCACAGTTCCCTAACCTTGGAAAATAGGAGCAGCTAACACCAACACTAAATTTATACTGATCTTAGTAATATAATAACTATAGCCGGGGATAGAGCTTCGCATGGTCTTAGTTAATCCTCATAATGACCCTGTAAGGGATGCAATTTTCAATCCCCTTTTGTGGATAAAGAAACTGGGGCTCACAAAGTTAAAAGCATTAATAACTAGTTCCAGATCGTATAGCTAGCAGGTGGCAGACCAGAACACAGGACCGGCTCCCCAAAAGAAACTGTTTTCTCTACATGCTACACTTTAATCTATCAGTACCCTCATGAACATAGGCCAGAATGCTATAAATAGCATAAATCACAATAAAATTGTTTAGTAAAATGATTCTCCAAATAGCATCTAAACTTGTAGGCTTCCATGGGTCAAGAGCCCTGAGTAGCAGCCACTCCCTTTCGTGGGTCCCAGTGGGGTTAGGCTAACCCCACAGTCTGGGGGTGGGCAAGGGGGTGGACAAGAAGCCAGCAAGAGGGTCAGTGTGAGCAAAGTGGGCTTGGCAGCCCCTACCCATGGCTACAGGTATACCAGAAGGGCATCATGTTTGCTTTCTCACCTTCTGCCTTTCCCTTTTTGTTTTCTCTATCGCTTTATCTTTTTGTTTCTCTCAGTCTTTTTCTCTTTATATCCCTGATTATATTTATTTTTCATGTTTTTTCAAATCTTTTTTTTTTTTTTTTTTTTTAGTGGGGGGAGTAGGGGAGAGGGTTGTTTCTACTTTCCCCATGCTCATTCTCCCTTACATATTAACAATGTAATTGGAATCAAATTGGGGGCCTCTATTTCCTTGTCTGACGAAACAACCACACAGATAGCTCTCATTCACCAGGTGCTGTGCTAAACCCTTTACTTACAGTAACTGCTATAATCCTCATGTCAATTACAAGGTACTTCATTATGACTAACTCCATTTTCCAGATGTGAAAACTAAGGCACAGAGATTAAGCGACCTGCCTCAGGTCACATGACTAGTAGTTAACAACACTGTGGTGTGAATCCTGACCATGTGGCTCTGGATTCTCAAAGAGGGGACAGCCAGAAATCTGAAAGCCGGTGGGGGTGGGGGGTGGGGCACATGGTGGCCTGCCTGCCAATGTTAGTGTCCTCTGACTCAGCTCTAGACTGACCCCTAATTTATTTGCCAGGAAGAGAAAAATCAGAGCACTCCTATGGCACAATTAAGACACAATTGGTGATTGCTTGGGGCTAAAGATCTGGCTTTTTCTAAGCTTCTGTTCTACTAAGTGTAGTGTGGAAATTGAGGGAGGTGCTAAAGACAGCGTGACTAAAAACATAGTAGGGGAGACTGGGAGTCAAAGACAGAACACTGAGTGCATACGAGCAGATTAGAAAAAGGAATTTTGGGGGAAAAACTGAGACTTGGAGGATTTTAGGAATTTAAGCCAGGTAGGACCTAACACTACTAATTTCCTCGCAAAGCTTCCTCATTAGTCCTTAACGCTTTTGGATTCGAGTTCTTCTTTCCTGTTTTTAAAATCTAGTTAACATTTCGACCTGTGTCAGGTGAGATTAGTTCAGCTAATGAATACAGTCAAACCAGCTTCCTTTTCCCTGTGAGCCCGGTGTTTCTGATCACTCTAGTTTATAGACTACAGGCATAGCTTGTTTTAGTGTATGTTGCTTTATTGCACTTCACAGGTGTTGCATTTTTAACAAATTGATGGCAGGACCCTCCACCAGCAAAAAGGGTGCCCCTCGCTTTCCTGCCATTTCGGTGGGGAACACAGCCATGTCTCCGAGGTTTGGCTGTAGTGGCAGGCTCAGAAGTTTCAGTCTTATAAAAGACACCCCCCAGGACTCCACGTGGTGAGTGGCCGGCCGCCTGGGCATGCATCTCTTGACCACGACCCCAATTCTGAATGTGTTTCCTTTCTAGCTCTGCCAGGGATCCGCGGTCACCTGTTCTCTGGCGTCCCCTAGCCGTGCAAGTGAAGTGCGTAGGTGTGTCCTTTCTGTCCCTGTCTTGGTTCCCCACAGTTCACACATGTGTATATAATGCTATGGCCTTCCTTCCGCTGGCTTCGCCTTCCTCTTGTTGTTGTTCATCATTTCCCACTTGGGCCATCAACTACTCAAAGGAGGTGTCCCCACAGTGACAGTGACAGTGACAGTGGGCATCTCAGTAGCTACACCTGTGTACTAGCCATGCAACGTGCCAAGGGTATTACAGGATTCTGAGCAGGCAGCAAAGTGTAGGTGGGTGGAGTAGTGTTCCCAGCGTCACGCCCTGCCCCCAAAGAGCCTTTCCCAGCACAGTCGGGCGGATGGTGGGGGTTGTCTTCCTTCCACTTAGTGCACCTGAGAGACATGGAGTCTGACAGGGACCAACTGCAGGGGAGAGGAGAAACCGGGAGGTGTGGAAGCCACGTCCCTCATCTTCAAGCTGTCCCCAAACCAGTGCTCTGGAGATGCACGTGGAGTGTGGTCCCGGGCTCCCACGAGCTGCTGGCCCTGCTGGGCCTAAGAAGCTTGGCTGGGCCCAAGCCTTCCCCTCACCCCTGGGGACTCCCCTCCTGCCCGGCATGACTTTGGGAGAAGATGTTTGTGAGATGAGTGAGACACAGACTGTATCTCATGAACCTGTGTAGCCCTAATGTCTGCAACAGGACCCCTGGCACACAGTAGGCCTTCAGCAGTACTGGTACTAGCTGAGAAAATGATAACAGGAGACTATGATTACCATTAATGGGCTGGTTATCCAATCATTGCTCAAAAGAAAGAAAAAAACCCACAAGTAAGGATTGAAGAAGGGGGTGTGGAAAGAAAGACATAAAAAAGGCCTTGGGATCATGGGGTGCATCTAAGGCAAAAGCTTGGGAGGGCATTGCAGTCCACCCCCACCCCACCCCCACCCACCCGCCTGAGAATAAACAACACAAACGTGAGGAGGAAGAAACTAGAATCAGTGCCAGGAGAGGATCCGTGACTCTGTGAGGGGCAGGCTGTTTTGCTGCCAGCACAGTCAGGACACAGTAAGCTGCTGTCCTGTCTAAGGCTGTGGCTGGCTGGTCTCCCCAGTGAACGTGAAAAAATACCCAAAGGACGCACCTCTTCCTAGCAGTGGCTTTTCAAGTTTGGAGTTCACAGGCCGACACAAGTTGCCTTTGCAGCCGCACACCAGTCACGTGCAAAGAGAAGAAAACGCCGGTAATACAGCAATTTTTTCCCCCTTCAGTTAGACCCAATCAAAAAGGCATTTGTCCTTTTCAATTGTCTGCAGCAAATGTAAATTCTAACCCTAAAAGTGATTCAGCGACAACTAGCAATGCACACTGAAGAAAAAAGGACAAAATGCTGTAAGAGGTGATGGTTAGTTTGGGGAGATGGCGGTGGGGGGTGCTGTAAGGGCCCTGAAAATCAATATTGCCACTCATAGAGCTGTCCTTGTCTTTTCGTATTTGAACAAAAGGAAGGTCAAAAATGACCAGCTTGTCCGAACCGGGGTTTCTGACTGTAGCAGCACAACTCTATGATTCTCGCTGAAGATTGTTACTCTTTAGAAAGGAAGAAAGGCTGCTTTCTGTGTATGCGGATTGGGAGAACGCGTTCCAAAGCCGGGCTGCAGCAAAACTGATCGGTGCTGAGCAGAAAAGGAACTTAGCTCAAGAGAAGGACTAAGTGAGGAATTAGGTAGGTCTAGACTTGAGATCACCGGTAAACCTTGCCCTTCCCTCCTCATTTTTATCGGGCCTTCCCCTGATGAAGGAATAACGTTTCTAGGCCACCTTCAGAAGGGGGTGAGCACCAGGCCCGAGGTCTCCTGACAGAAACGGTTCTCCAGGCTGATTTCTCCCTGCTGACTACAGGGCTCTTCTTGAACAGTGATTTCAAAGAGTTAAACTGCTTCCATATGTCCAGCATGAGAATGGAGTTTGTAGCCTTTGGCAACCTCGGCTGAATCCAGCTGCAGCTGCTACCTGTGTGTTCCACTGTGTGTGTGAGTGTGTGGGAGTGTGTGTGCGCACACACACCCGCACGCCCGTGTGTGCAGTGACATCTGAACCATGTTCCGACTGTGTCAATGAAACTGTTATGTCTTTGTTGGGGGAGATATTAATTCTGAGCAATTACAGCGCCCTCTCCCCTCACCCCCCTCCCCTCCCTTCATCTGCTCAGCAAGGACCATGGACCATGTCAAACAATATACAACAGAGAAGAATGCAAATAAACTTTAGTCTGCATAGCCCAGCAAAGCAGTTAGCCGCCCACTTGCAAGATACTTAACTCTTGTACACATGATACACAAAGAACGCTAGCTACTTTCACCAATCCCTTTAGACCAAAAAAAAAAAAAAGAAAAAAAGAAAAAAAAAAAAAAGGCAAAAGAACTGATCCTTGTCTTTCTATCTGTGAGGTTGCAGTTCCTCCTGCTAATAAAGGCGCTTTTCCCATGATGCAGTGTGATAAGGATTGGCCTACATGTAGTCCAGAAAGCGACCGGCGATGTTTCCTTGATTAGGTGTCTTATCTTCCATTGAGCTGCATCTGATGAAGATTGCCGACAGCATAATGGCTGGGAAAACATCGGACAGCTCCATAAAATGGCAGCTATGTTATGACATGTCAGCCAGGACCTGGTGGATGGTAAGTTTGGCGTGATAACATTTTTTTTTTTAACCCACCCCCTGAACTCCCTCCCCCCCTGTCCTGGGAGCCCCTCCTGTATTGTTCATGCACGTGTTATAAAGTTCGCTGCCTGCGGAAACTTCAAGCTCAAGTTGTGGAAGCCTCAGTGTGCGAGATAGGATTTCCCCGCTATTGTGGCCAGGGGTGCAGGCCCTCTTTTTTTAAAAAGGCAGTGTGAGGTTTTGTTCACTTTTTTTTTTTTTAGAAAAAGAAAAATGCAAATGGTACACTCAGCCCCAGGCTGGCTGGTGTGAAATGGATGGAGGTGGGGCCGTCCGCTGGGGGGCTGGAGCCTTCTTGGCTAATTGTTCTTGCATTAGTCTTAAAACAGAGTAATGTACTTCTTTCTCTGGCTTCTCTGAATAATGATTTTGATCGTGTATTGTATCATGTTGTGTGCGGTTCCCTCATCAGTATGCGACTGTCCCCCACGCTTCGCCTTAATTTGGAATCCACCTCCCTTTCAATGAATACTGTAACTGGAGCAACCACTGATTACTGTGCCACTCAGCGTAATTAAATTTAGTTAATGAGGATATGCATATTCAGTTCATTATTTTTCTTTGCTCTGGCAAATGTGTGTGGGTTTGTTGTTGCTGGGTGTTCTTTGTTTTTTTTTAATCCCCGTATTTGTTCAGCTGCAAATTTGGGGAAGAGGAAAAAAGAGCATAAAAATTCAGGACATGGACAAACCCAGGGATTCAACTTTAGTAGAAATAATATGGGGAGGAGAGAAGTCAGAACTTTTTAAACCAGGATCCTGAGCTGAGAGACTAGTTTTGAGAAAGAGAATCTTTCACATAAAAAAGGGGGCTACATAAAAATTTCAATCTACTGATTTTTGTTGTGTGGACAATGGTCTGTTGTACACAATAGTCGTGACGTGAATGGGGAAATCTTCTGCAGACCATTCCAGTATGAATATGAAATTCATGCTTAGGTTAATTCATCTGAGCGTTTATTTTCTTTTTGCCTTCTTTTCTCCTCTTTGTCTTTTTCTTTTCTTTCTCCCTCCCCTCCAGCCCCCTCGCCCCTTATGCCCCCTTCCATCTCGGTCTTGCTTTGCTTGCTTGCTTTGATAATTATTATGCTTACTGCAAAGGCTGTGTTCTCACAATTAGTACAGTATGAGACAATGGGCGCTTTATTCTAGGTGGGGAGGGGTCAGGCCAGCTCCGGTGGTCAGTCCCAGCCGCAGTGCCCAGACACAAGGGAGCTCCTTCCGATTAGTCCTGGCTCTGGCATTGCTGGGCAAGAGGGTTTCTCACTGATGTGTTTGAGTTTCCCCGAAGGATGTTCCGCAGTTGCTTCTAGGCTCTTCCTGAGAGCCCAGTGCACAGAGAGGCGTCACTGCACTGCAATTCTCCTCGTGTGCGTTCTCATTAGTGTGCGATGTGTGAGCGGCAGGCAAACTTCTCAGCCGCTGCTACTTGTTGCTGTTTTGAGTACTCTGCCTCAGAAAGAAAGGCCGGTGCTTCAGACAGAGACGGAAGCCTGTCTCCTTTCCTCTCAATCTTTTTTTATTCCAATTGGAGTACGTTTTACAAGTGATATCAATTCTACGGTGGCAGACTTTCATTTAATGGTTGTATCCATTAGACTTTAGCAGTGTGTGTGTATATGGGTGCAACAAACTCTTGAAATAACTGACAGATATTTGGAGAAAGATACTGCAAAATGTTGATGTACAGGATTTGCTTGGTGTGACTGTACCCAAACATGGAAGTGATATTTTAATAGTTACTGCATGTCTTAACTATCAGTTTAGCCTGTTGCTAGAAGTGAGTTTTAAAATCAGTACCGGTACTTTTACTAGATAAAACATTTTTCTGTTGGAAAATTAATAGGTTTTACTCTTTTTATTTTTAATTAAAATCGGATTAATAGGGGTATAGTGCACTAATCACTGTGAATATCTCACCAGTAAATTTCACCATTCCAGTTCTGTACAGAGTTCATAGCCTCCTAAGAAAATTGTGTTGTGACTACTATGGTTAAAGAGTCATGTAAGCTGATTTTTTTTTTTTTAAATTATATGCTTTTCTTGCCTGAGAGAATGCAGAGTATGTTTAAGGACAGGTTCAGAGGTAAAATATCAAGTTTTTAAAAATCGCATAAATTATTTCTGTACTTAATTTTATTAGGTTATGTGAACGATATGGAAGTTTCTTATTAAGGACAATTCAGTTTTAATAAACTTTGTTAATTTGGGGAAAAGGTCTAAGGGATTGATATTTAATGTGTCATTGAAAACTTGGAATGACAGAAGCTTTGTGGAAAATTTAATTGGACTAAATTTATGCTTATCACGAGTATTATAGTGGAAGAGAGAAGACAGCGTCTGGTAGCTGCTTTTACCATAAATAGCTTGTTTTGGAATTAAGGAACATTTTTAAAAGGTGTTTTAAGGTTCTTATAAACTGATTTATTGTGATTCTTCTCTCACCATGACACTGCTTCTTTTATTTTTACCATTACTCTGAGGTTTTGTGTAAGGAAGGATATTGTATCCTCATTTGGCTTAATCAAATGAAATTTTAGTAACCAAATCCTGAATTCCAAAGTTGCAGTGTTAAAGTATCCGGCAATTGCTTCCTGACTTATTGTCTGTTCCACTTAGATTCTCTTATTGTGTGACAATGATCATAAATTCTACTTGACAGGGAAAAAACCCAAACAAGACGTAGTTGTCCAATTCTACATCTGTTTTCCTTCCTAGATAGGCATGTTTTAGTAAAACAGAGGGAGGAAAAACATTTTATTGAGACAGCTAAAAATAAACAAGTACAAGAAGAGTAAACTCTTGTGTGTGTATGTGTGTGTATGTTAAATATCATCTACATACATGCAGTTTTTAAAATGATGCGTATGTTTCCCTTCTTTAGATTATTTTGCGTGTAACTTCTTTTAGGAAAGAAATTGTGATTATGTAAGCAGTTTAAATTACAGTTGGTTGGCTATATTTAGAGCTCTTTGATGTCCTTTCACATTATTTAAAAATAGCACTTGGAAGTATTAAAGATGTATCTGGTAAATAGCACTGTTTCATTAATGGTTATTGGTGATGCTATAGTTTCCTTTTGAACCACTGGAAAATAAAATGAACGAAAACAACTTTTGGACTGTCTATTCTTTTTGTACTACTTTTTAAAGCTCTCCACGAGACTCGTTAGAATTTCTTTGTTGGCTCTTTGGAAGATCAGGGTAACTAGTATGCACCAGACATTTTTTTTGCCATCTAAGTTTCATAAGTCTCATCCTTTGACCCTATCAGACCAGACCAGAACATTTGTAAATTTACCTTAATCGTGAAAGGCAATTATTTAAATATTAATCCATAAAGTTAATTTGAACAAATGAATTGCCAGCTTAAGAGACTTGAAATTCTCATAGTGTTCTAAATATTAATCAAAGCAAACCAGGCATATAAACATAGAAATGGAACTAGATCTCATATTGTCTAAGGCACAAAAGTGATTCTGCTTTGAACACCAATTAATCTATTCAATTTTAATGTACTTTTCTTTTTCTTGAAAGAAAATAATATACTTTTTGAGAAGTTGGTGTGTTAAAATATTGAACAGGTATCTTTATCTAATTGGTTTAAGACAATATTAATAGAATAACAAAGCCATTATTATACTGTTTTAAAAATCAAATACTTAAATACAAATTTTAATTAAATGATTTGACAAATGTCAATATAGATCCGATACTGAAGAGACTGTTTTCATGGCAAATATTTCTTTAGGCTTTCAGAAGTTCAGGTGAGCTAGGTTTATAGTTTACTATTTTTAACTGAGAATCCTAAAATTAATGTTATTTATTATCTGCATTTTACATTACTTATAAGCAAAGGAGTTCCTAAACAGTCTAATTAATATGTTAAAAAATATATATGAAAAAACTCCTGCCTAAACTAATGGACATATTTAGCCTTCTATGGTAATCTACCAGCCATGCAAAGATATATCTAAGAATCAAAGGTCTACATTAATTTCAAATTTTATTTTAGAAATGTAATTGAATGTAGAAATATAATTGAAAGTGATAGACACCATACAGATAATAACCACATCAGCTAGTTTTCTGAAGATATTATTATATCTACACATTGAATCTATTTCTAGAATTAGAAGCTATAAAATGTGTTTCATTCAGTAGATATTTGTCAAGAACTTACTTTAGGCCAGCAGTGGTCTAAGTGCAGAGACAACCAATGCTATTTCTCTATTCTGGAATCAAACCCAGTTCCCAGTGTTACAGGAGAGGATACTCATCATACTCATGAAGGCTTCTTTCTGACTGATTTCTGTTTTCTCTACGATATCGGTAAATACATAGATATTACTTGCACATTTGTCACTCATTGTCAAAGTTAGTTAACACATCTTTGCAATACTCTTTCTTAGTCTCCTAGGTGAATATTACCATTACCATTACATAAGCTATCTCCTGTACTATTAATGACATGGATAAAGATTAATAAATTATTAAATATCAGTTTTTTAGTACTGAAACAACAGTAATCATGATGATGATGGATGATGTCTGAGTGAAAAATAATTTTATTCTTTGTAAATAATATTAACACTTTTAATATTTCAGATTTTGTCATAGACAGATAGCACTGTTTTCAGTTACACACCTTCCATGCCTATACTCTTTAGTGAAGCAGTTTCACTTGTAATACCATTTTAGCACATCTAAATAAAAATGAACTGTATAGAAGATATGGTTAAACACATTAAGGCTCTTCCAAGACACCTTCTGGTTTGTAAATGATGATTTCTTTTTCCATTATTTTCACTCACATGCTTGCTTAACAAACGCAACACAAACTTTGGGAAAAGGAAATATCCCTTGGCTCCTGTCCTAATAAACAGTGATTAGATGGTTATTAATTTAATCAGAGAGTAAGAAAACACAAGTGTCTGTCTGTCTTCTTTGTCAGTTCCTTTTTGGACCCAAAGGGTCATGTTCTCAAGGAGTGTTATCTCTTCTATCTGTGGGAAAGCTGGTATTGATTTCCCACTTTAGAGACCAGTCAACAGAGATATCTGATGCTCACATCGTCATTGAAACTACAGCATATTTCTGGAGCATAGCTGAATAATGTCAGTCGCTACCTTTAGGTATTTTTTTTTTTAATATTCTGAGATTGTTGTGTGACATTTTGTGATTTGTAGTATTAGCACATATTCTGAGGGGCTGAGAAAATGAACTTGGATTTGTGAAAATACACCACTGAAAATATAGCAGGCCAGTAAAGGAGAATTATGTTTCTCTGTTGCATTTCAGCACGCCAAATAGTCAAGGGACTGCACCTTCAGTGCAAAATTTATTTTAAGAAGTTCTATTAAGGAATATATGCAGCTATACTATATATTTCACTAACTTTAAGCATTTAAATTTTTATTGCATTTTAATTGCCTAGCAAAGAGCTCAGGAGACTAAGAAGGAGTTGATAAATGTTAGTTATAATAATTATTATTATTTCAAGTTACACTTAGCATGTTCTGTAATTGGGCATATTTAGCATATCATGCAATGGACAGCTTTAATAACAATTTTTACTTCTCACTTCCTAACATAAATTTTAACCCAGCACCTCTCTTAAAAATGACTTTATTCACAAAGCAATTATTTTTTAACTTCTCGCGACTGTGTTCATTTTCTGAGGTTATAACATAATGGATATGTTTATGAGCAGAGGGCTGAATCCTGGGAAATGTAGATTTGGTGACCTCTGGCAAATGAATTTGCTCCTCTCGCGGCTGGTAGAGCCAGCTGTAAAGTGCAGATAATCATACTCATTACTCGTCGCTCCAACCTGTCGTGAGGATGAATGAGATGGAGCTGGTGAGGCACCTGGTGAGTGCGGTGTAAATACCAAGTTCATGACACACACCCAAGGGGCCTAAAACACGCTGTGACTAGTTTATACAGAGTCCATTCTGAGCACTTAGTAGGTGCTCCAAAAACACACAGCGTGGGTTGACTGAATATAACTGTAGCATTTTCTGTGAGGCTTTCATAACCACATTGACTTTTTAAATTCATACACTATTTTTTTATTTTGTGGAAACTGCATACATTAAATGAGTCCTAAAAATTCAATATTTTTCATTTCAAATCATAGCAGATTTTTTTTTTAAAGCAGAGCCCCCTGAAGTATTTCTTTGTGCTTAGCCAGAGTCAGTAGCTAATCTTATACATTAGCTTAATTTCAAACTTTACCGTGATTTTTAAGGCTAAATGAAATCAATGATTATTGAGGTCCTCCAGTGTGCTAGGTATTTGCCAGGTACTTTGGGAGGCAGCTTATATCAGTAAAATAGGAATTACCAGCCCCAAAGTACAGACGAGGCCACTGGCCTGGGTAAGCGACTAGCTGAAGTGAACTCCATTAATAGAAAGGGACGCAAAGGCACTGAAATCTGTGAAGTCTGCTCCTCCCTAGAACCCAGGGTTAGAGTATTTCGTCCAGTGACCTGGCTTATGACATGATTTGTGACCATGGTCAGGTGTCTTGCTACTGTCTGCTCTGCACCTGCCTCCCCATCTCTTCAAACCCGGCCTCTTTCCGGGGCCCAGCTCCCCCTGTGTGTTCAATGGGCCAGTTCACTCACCCTCAAGCTACGTCTGCGACTTGTACAGCTCCGGGATCGGAGGTGGCTGGATTCTTTGGAAATGTGATTCCATTCATCTTTCCTCGAGACAATTAGACTCGCTATAGTCATAAGCCATCTGGGGGAAATTTTTTGGAAGGAAATTGGCAAGCACAGCATTTTCCATTTTCGGGTTTTGATGGTATCTGTTTACCTCATGGGGCTCTTGTGAGGCTGCAGTGAGATAATACATAATGAACGACTTGAAAACTGTAAAATGCAAAACGATTCGAAGGTACCCATAGAATTATCTGGTGGTGTTAACCATGGGTGGGTGGAGAAAAGCTTCCCAGAATTTTGCTGGTGTTCTGGAACGTGAGATAATGGTAAATTTCCATCAGGCACAGAGAAAATGCTGTCTGTCTAAAACGTTACATGATGCTCTTTGCAAATTCAACCACTAAACTCAGAGTGTCTAATCCTTCAGATAACAATGCACTACTAGTTCACCAACATCCCATATGAAAGCGGTGATAATAACACCCACCACCTCCTTTTGTACATTTACGGTAATGGGAAGGCATGAAATAGGGAACATTTCTTAAATGTCATCTATACCATCTTGCAGTTCATCTCTTGATTTTTCATTGATGTGTTTCCTCCTTCACTTGTACCTCAACGGGCTCGTAGTAATTCCTCAATGAAATTATTATTTTAACTCACATTAGCATGTATTATAATGGGAAAGATTGGGTTATCACATAAAATAGTGGACAGCACATTATGCAGTGAGACTTTTTCTTCTTATTTTTAGGATTGTTAGAGGTAACCGTGTCATCAGCAACTGTTTGAACTGAACTGCCTTAGCGTATTTGATGTTTTCATTCAGTACGTGGGCTATATAAATGTTCCAATACAAATGAACCTACTTTATTATATGACATTTATTATGTATAGATATAAGATTTGTCTGATGTTATTTAGTTGCTCAGGTGTGCAACCAAAATTATAAGCCTCAAGCGCATGGGAATCAAGTTTGATTTGCCAACTCTAAACAGTATTTTGCACATAACAGGCCTTTAATAAATAAGCGTTAAATTATATGAAGACTGTTGCCATCCCATTTTACTAATGGAGACAGCAATCGCAATGGGTACTCAAGCTCGGAGTTGATTAATGATGATGGGCTCCTGATTTGTGGCCCAAGTTAGGAATCACCGTGCTGCCCTTTTCTTTTCTTTTTTCTTTTTAAATATTTTTTTAAATTGTTTTTGACAGAGAGAGAGAGAGAGAGAGAGAGAGAGAGAGAGAGAGAGAGAGAGAGAGAGAGAGAGTTACAGAGACACAGAGAGAACTGAACTGGGGGCACTCCCCAGTTCAGCACATGGGTCCACATGGGCCGGGGCCGGGATTCGATCCTGGGTCCCTGGGGCTGCAAAGTGAGCACTTAACCCACTGAGCCATCCCAGCTTCCCCGTGCTGCCCTTTTCAAGGTAAAAGCTGACAGCGAGAGTGGGAAGGTCCAGAAGCAAAAGCAGCAAATTCGTATTGTTTTCCTTTAAGCAGCTGGTTCCTGGCTGTGACCACAGGGCGAGGCCGCAGACCACTAAGCCATCCTCAGCACCATCACCTGCTACTATCTCAGTTCTGCCTTTATTGTAGTGACTACGACCTTTCAGGGGTCCAATTAAGTACAGAATTTGAACAATGCAAGTTTGGGGGAATACGTGACCAAAGCAAGTTGACTTCGGAATAAGGGAGTTTTTTGGTTTAATTTCTTATTTAAGAGGACTGATTATTTTTCTACTCTAAGGTTTCAATTTTTCCATGTGTGTGACCTTGGCTGCAATGTTGGGGAAGGCCTTGGTTGTGGACTGGCATTTTCACGTTCAGTGATTGGGCGAGGGCTCAGGAGAACATGCTGAGAAGGACATAACCTAAAATGAAATGGGTAGACTGTGGAGAGACATGGGTTTTGGGAAAAGTGAGAAAGAAGGTTCCCAAACACTTGCTGAGAAGCACCTGCTTCTAAATGATTTTCAGGAGAGAAAGTGGTGAAAATCCTCTATTTGGACTAGGCCCTGTTATAATTGGTTTAAGTTAGTGTCTGAACAAAAACTGAGAACAGGGGAAGCCGGGATGGCTCAGTGGATTAAGCGCTCACTTTGCAGCACCGGGGACCCAGGATCGAATCCCGGCCCCGGCCCTTGCAGACCCATATGCTGAACTGGGGAGTGCCCCCAGTTCAGTTCTCTCTCTGTCTCTATCTCTCTCTCTCTTTTTCTCTCTCTCTCTTCTCTGTCAAAAACAATAAAAAAAAATGTTTAAAAAACAAACAAACTGAGAACATGGCTACCCAATGCCAGCACTAAAAGTGCTCCCGTATTAGGAACTCTGCAGCCCAGTCCTCAGAGCCTGGAAGGTCGCCCACTTCCACTGCGATGTCCCCTTTTCCTTGATGCTGTTGTGCAGTGAATTTGGGAGAGTATTCTCGTGCGCCCTGACAAATATTAGCGTCCTCTCAGCTGGATACTATCCCTCTCTATAAGGGGTATTTCACATCTAGCAGAAACTAGTGATTTAGCGACTGCTGCGTTTATTTCACTCTACACTTATGCTTCTTTTTAAATATATTTTATTTTATTTTTTTGACAGAAGGTACGAGAGAGAGAAAAAGAGAAGGGGAGAGGGCCCAGAGCAGTCTCCATAGTTGTACATCATTAGCTGTGACATGGTTTCATTCCACACAGGTGGATGCTGGAGGCAGGGGGGTGAGGGTAGGGGAATGGAACTGAGGGCTTCCCATATGGGGGAGGTGAGAACCTTCACTGCTGAGCCATCCCGGTGGTTACCAGTTGCGCCGCCATTCAGCATCCGGGTTGGCATGGGCCAGGCCCGGGAATTGAATCCCGGACCTTGCGATTGCAAAGCAGGCACTCAACCACGAAGCTATTCCCTTTTCGGATATTTGAATGTGAGATGATAGTAGAGAGACGTGGGAGATACGATTGATTGTGGGCTGCTCCTTTCACTCCTGAACACTCAGGTTACTGCCACTGCCAGGAGCAGTTCCAACGCTGAGCCTCTGGCTTGCAGGAGCCATGAAAGGGCTGTGACCACAAGTCGTCACTTCACTGTCCAAGTGTCTTCAATGGTTCTGACCAAGTTTCAAAGTCAAATGCTGATGTTGACAGCTAATCTGGTGGAAATTATGCAGAGGGAAGTAAACATTTCTCAAATTTGGACACAGGGCAGATATAGGTGGGAGGATGTGAGACTAAAAACTCCACATACGAGTATGTTTTAGCATTCATTGCTGAGGAAAAGAACCATGGGCATTTTCTAGCATTGCAGAGAGTTTGCTGCTGTTGACAGACCTTAACCACCTCACAAACTTTTTCTACCTTCTCTGTAAAATTTTCTTAGATTAGCTCTTGGGTGAAATTGTAGAATACAGCAGGTCCTTGAATAACATCAATTTGGCTAACTTTTAAAAATATATATATAATGTCGATGAGGAAAAAAATGAATTGATTCTTGGCTGGGGCTACTGGATATGGAGTTTGCATATTCTCCCCACATCTGCTTGAGTTTCCTCAGGGTACTGTGGTTTCTTCCCAGGTGAGGTGAATTGGCATTTCTAATTGTTCCATTCTGAGTGAGTGTGGGGGTGCATGATGGGTCCTTTGATAAAGGACCGTTCTGCGCAGGTGAATTCCCGCCCAGCTCCCTGAGCTTCCAGAGCGGGCTCTGACTACCTACGACCCTGAGTTGAACTAAGCAGTTTGTATAATTCACACTTAGTTTAGTGTTGAATATTAGACGTGTTTTGGGTCTTTATTAGAAGTGTGGTCATGCTTTTGTGACCAGAAATATACCGCAAACACTTAGCTCTTGTTGATATCAATTAGCCTATGGTAAAACTGGTTTAGTAGTAAGTCGTTGTGCTCAAATTCACTATTTCCAAGAACGTATGAAGGATGTTAAGTGAGGACTTACCCTACTGTGCAGTACAATAATGGCCAAGACTTTTAAGGGACAGCAATGTGTTTTTATCCATTAAGTAGAAGGAATAGCATTAAATTAATGTTTTATTTTTCCAATAAGATATTAATTATCTAATGTGAGTCGATTCATTTTTCTGGCACCGGAGATGTTTATAAATGGTACCTCATAATACAAACCACATGTTTATGTAGCATGAATGTTCAATCAATTAGTTTACACACAAATGCTGGAATATTGATGACACATGTTAGCTTTTAGTGGGGAAAAAAGCCGACAGAGCTAATTTGATACATTGATCCTCGGGACATGCACACAGATGTGAACCTTTGACTTCCTCACAAGTGATTTGGCTGACAAACAGTAGCTTGTAATTATTGTTGTGCCATCATAAATTAATTAACAAATCAATCAATCAGTTCAGAACCAGCAGCCCAGCCACTTTTGTGGGTTTGGGATGTTTCTCTTCACTTTATCTTCTTTACATGTGCTTTTCTTATCAGTTGCCTTGAAAACATTTGCCAGACTGGTTTTTTCCTACGCTCTAATAAAGTATTCCAAAGAGTCACATGGGTGCAATGAACTTTTATTCAGATATTGATTAATATTCTCGAAACTCTTGGTGATGGGATTGTCAATGGGTAAAGCAAATAATTTGGGGGCATCCAAAAGTTTTTGACCAAAGCCATCTTCACAGCAAGACATGGGAAAATAGCATCCCAATCTCTTCGAAATTGCTAAGGTAACAGTTCTTAACATTGTTCAAAAAAGCATTTCTTTGATTTTTTTTTGTCATACCCTATATTTTGAAGGATTTCATTAACTGAACAAGTTGCATTTATTGACCTGAGAGTTATTACATTTTTTCAGACACAACCATCTAATAAGCTTCTCGATGTGCCAGGTTCTCCACTGGGGACTTTGTGTGTATTATTGAATTCTGGCGACAATGCTGAAAAGTAGATTTATCTCCCGTTTTGCAGCAGAAGAAACTGAGGCTCTGAGGTCTGAACAGTTTGGCCAAATTTACACAGCTAATAACGGGCACTGCCATGATCAAGGATCAGGTTGTCTGTACTTCACACTACACCACGATTAACCAAAACCATCAAAGAACTTCCTGACTGCACATTACAACCCATGTTGCTACATGGAGTTGATATAATTCTAGCCAAAGCAAAGAACCTTGACATTTTAATCAGAAGTCTTATTCTGTTTAAACCTACCATTTCTGAGAAGCGTTGTGAAATATTGAAAAATAGTTTTTGAATACCTATTTATTTTTGCATTTATTAATTAGTCTTCCACTTTTATGAAGGCATATTTGATGATTTGACACATGTATATATTATGAAATGATTACCACAGTAAGGTTACTCAACACTCACATTGTTACCATGTGTGTGTGTGTACTCAAGCTAAGAACATGTAAGCTCTACTCTCCTAACAAATTTCAAGTCTATAGTATATAGTCTAGTATGCTTCACTGTAGTCACCAGGCTTACATTAGATGCCCACAACTTACTTATCTCATACCTGCAAGTTCTTGGATACCTATCTTGAACCTACTTCTGAGAGTTTCAAGAAGGGTGGGAGCATCATCCACTGCTGGGTTTATAGGGTCTTATTGCTTTCTTTGGTTTTGCTTCTTTTTCTAGGCCTGAATCAATGGGGGACAGTGAATTGATAGTTACACTGAGAAACAAAAGAACTTTGACGGATGTTTCTAAACTGGTCTGTCAGCAGAAGCAAGCGATTTAACCTCTGAGTTCTGCCTACTTCTTTGAGCAGTTGTAAGAAGCAAATGAAATGCAGTTGTTTTCAACTTTTTGAGGCCTCCCATCATAACCTAGCACACACATACATAAAAACACAGAATGAAAATCAAATTGTCATAAAACAGTTTATACTCCTAATGCCTGAAATGTACTTTTAATTGTTTTAGTCTATTTCATCTTTTTAAATGAAGTTGCTATCTAACTAAATTGATATTTTGATACACTAGCAGTCTAAAAGTATCTAGTGAATGTGGAAGTTCTCTATTGAGATTGAATTCAATACCTCCATAGAAGTGCTTCCAATTCTTGTGTTGAGGAGTCTTTTATTATTATTATTTTTTGAGCCCCACCTTTTCAAGGAATTTTATACTCATTGTCAGAAAGTGATTATTTGGGGTAACATGGGCTTGGTCAGTGGCCTCATTATAGAATATTCCACTGAGGTATTTCTCCTCTGAGCTACTTTGAAAATAAGAGTCAGTCCAGTGAGCCCTTGGATGAAGCAGGAAGAATGCAAAGTAGGTAACGGTTATTGGGCTGGCTCCGTGTTGACAGAGCATGTTGAATTCTTATCTTCATCAAAGAAATAGCACTTATTAAGACAGGCCCTCGTTTTACAAAGAATGTGATAGAATGAGATTGAAGTGTTTGAGGAGAAAATATAATGCATTGAGCCCTTAGTATTTAATTGCCCACTGGAAACATAAAGAAATGTGGAGTGTTTTGTTTGTTTGTTTGTTTTGGGGGGGGGGTAAAAATCAAATAAGATGAATAGAATCAGTATTTTCCTAAAGAGTTTTCTTCCCTCTGAAGTTTTTAGTAGAAGGAAATCTTAGGTACCTGTGTAAGGTCATATCTAATGGCACTTTATGTATCCTCATATAGAATGAAGGAAAGTTAAAAATTATAAATATTTTCTTCAGAATATGGAAACTTTATGTTCTCAGCAATCTGTATTTTATAATGTTTATAAAATAAAAACCGAGGGGCACATAAAATTACAATGGAAGTGAGCATAGGATATAAAAATAGCTTTTGGAGGGTGTTTTAGATTATGCTGAGTGCCAGAATAGCATCATGGTTAACAGTCTGGGTTTAGTCCAGGAGACCTGGGTTCAAATCCTAAATATACTGTCAATCAGCTGGATAAACTTAGACAAACGACGTAACCTCATTTTGCTTCAATTTCCTCCATTATTATATATGGAGATAGTAGTAGGGTCTGCTTTGTGAGGATTAAACGAGTTATTATACATAAGAAGCACTTTGCTCAATTTATATTATAGCAAGTCCTCACGTTAACATGAACTGTCAACTGCAAATGAAATGTAATCAATAGTGCTTGACAATAAAATGCTTTAAGATAAATAAGGTCTACAAATAAGGAAAAACAAAAAATACAAAAACAACTCCTCTTCCCTAGCCCCCTAAAAACAAAACAAAACAAAACAATAACAAAAAAAACAACCCAGAAGCTACATCTTAGGGAAATGATTCATACCTATCAGGTCACTGACTTTAGGGTCAACTGAATAATTAGCCCAATTGAGTTCCAGAAAGACCGCACTTATCATTTGTATTGACAAAGTGGTTTCTCCTAGATTCTAAGCTGCTGTCCATTTTTTGTCTGTGTCCTACTAATGCCACTTATTTAATTTTTTTCCCTGAACTCAATGGCAAATTTCTGAAGAACAGATCAGATTTTCCTTAGCCTTCCTTCCATTTCCTGTCTCAATTTCTCCTCCCAACCCCAGTACCCTTGTTCAAGGAGTCATTGTAGACGTGTTGAATGAGATTGAACTTGCCTTAAGTTCCAGTTTTTCAGCCTCCCATTAGTGAGCTCATGGACCCACAATTTATAAATTATATAAATATTTAATAATAATATATGAAATAATAAATATACAAACTTATGAAGTCAATTCTGCTTTTCACAGGGGCCTCATAAACACACAGCTTATGAGTTGTGCACTAAAAGATCACTATAGTCAGCCATTAGAAATTTTGTAACATGTGCAGTAGGTAATTAAAGGACCTATCAAAGACAACTTCACCCACCATGTGCCAGGTGCAGTAATGGCTTCAGGCAGCCAGGGACAGGACGGTAGTACCTTCCACTCCAGGGGAAGGGGTCTTTCTCCTTCCAACAGCCATCTCCAAGGAACTGAGACTAGACCCCACTGCCCCAATCCAGATAGGAGACTGGAAAATCGGCAATATGGCTTGAGGTCCCTGGAGAGTGCAAAGAGGGTGGAAGAGGGCCAGTAGGTAACATTGATTCCTCCTTCTTCTCTGTCCCCTTTGTCTTTTGTTTTCCTATGATTGGCAGCTTTCCTTCCTCTATGGCTTGGTCTCTCTTTGTCTCCATCTTTTGTTTTCTTATCATGTCTCTCTTAAGCCCAGGAACTGCAGGACAGAAGGCGTAGTGGTTGAAGATTAGCATTAAAGGTGGACCTCTAACAGACACCTTCTTCCTTTTCTCCCTTTTCATCTCTATTGCTTTCATCCTACCGACTCATCCTTTATCTCACCACCATCTCCTAGATCAAATGATCACAGAGGTGGGTACAGGAGGCAGGAAGAAAAGTTCGCTTCTCAAGTCAGCTGTGCTCAGCCATTTTGAGCAAGTGAAGGGCTGTGTGTCCATAAACATGAACAGCTGTCCTTCGTTACTTATCTTGCCCCAAAACATAGGGCCATGGACTGACAGGTACTGTGCCTTTATATAAAACAAAAATGTTTTTATAATGACTTTGTTGCTAATGCCTTATCATTTAGAACATCTATCTTTTCAATGAGATATAGGCCTTTTCCTTTCCTTTTTTTTTCTTTTTTTTTAAAGAATTTATTTTATTGCTTGACAGAGAGAAAGAGAGACAGAGACAAGGGGAGGGCCCAGAGCAGTCCCCATAGTTGTATGTCATTAGTTTTTGACAGTTTCATTCTTCATGGGTGGGTATGGGGCCGTGCAGGGCGGAAACTGGGCTGAGGGCCTCCTGCCTGGGAAGTACACCCCAGTTCAGCGCATGGGTCCACAAGGGCCGGGCGGGGACTTGATCCCTGGACCCCGCGGCAGCAAGGCAAGCGCTTAACCCGCTGAGCCATCCCCACTTCCTCCATTTCCTTTCTATTAACAATATGTTTGCAACTGCATAAATCTGCTTATTTTCTCAACCAATTATCATAGAGCATTTACAAAAAAAATTCTGTATGAACAAGGCAAACTTCATTCCCTTCCTTGTGGAGTTGACATCTAGTGTAGAATGCAGTGTGACAAGTCCTTTGTTAGTGAGGTATTAGCTATTTTGAAACTATATAAGAGAGGCATCTAATTTATCTTGGAGATGGTGTAGTTTGTCTAGATGCAAGGAAGCAGGGAGAAGATTAATTTCTGCAGATGAATCAGGATGTACGAAGGCCCGGTGGCAAAAGAGGGCATAGAAAAAGGTGTCATATTATACGTGAGGACACTTAAATGGAGCAGAAAATCCACACTAAAGTCCTGCTATTTTGCTGACTAATATAAAGGAAAAACTCCCTAGGATCAGGGCCATCTGCTATTAGAACACCCCAGTCTCCACACCAGCACTGCCGCCACCACCACGCCACACTCCACATACCCACTGCCGGACAAGGATTTCATTATAGTGAGACTTCACAGACATAGATCAAATAACACAGGACAAGGCTCTAAGCTCAGATGGCTGCAGTTCCGTGAGTTTCTGGTTTACCCAGCCTATGAGACTGTATCCAGATGTACTGTGTTACCTACATAATCCTTATCAGCAGCATTCCATCTGTGTCACCCAAGGAGCAGGAATTAGGCAGGCACCCTTTTGGCAAGGGGCCCAAAGGGTACAGAACGCAGGTACGCCTTAGAGACATGTAACCCACCGCCTCCCCAGGCAGGAGAGAAGAAAAACACATTGAGTTTCTGCCCCAGAGCCTCACTTGTGTTGCTCGGCATTCCAGAGAGAGGTGGGTGGGGGCACATTTGGAGGTTAGCTGTGGGTCTCGGAGTGATGATTACTTTGTAATGGAACAAATTAAATTACGAGAAATTTTAGATGCTTTCCCCCTGCCCCAGTGGCTTCCAATCTATTTAGGGGCAGTCAGGAAAAGGGGACCGTCACAACAGCTGCTTAGCTGTTTGAGCTCAGAGAGGAAAACCGTAATTTGTCTGTAATCCCTAATGCCAACAGTTGTTCATTAAGAAACAAAACTAATGTAATCTTGATTATTTGCTCAGATTTCTACTCTATCATGTTTTGTACATCTGGCAGGCTAATGTAATTTTCCTCAGAAACCCAAAGCAATCTGGTGCTCAGACAACACCATGCAGATTTAGGTAAATTCCAGGCTCAGATTAGCATAATACTAACTAATCACGAATATCATTTGCATTCATTAGACTGTTGGGAAAAAAATTGTTTCTAAATGGCAGAAAATTGAAAGAAAGATTAAGGGCAAGGGCTTGAAAATCCTGTTTGGCTTGATGCGACTATATTACAGATGATTTTTTTTCTTACAAGGCCTAATATTTAATGTGCAAGTATTAATTAGAGTATTGGAAAAAGATTGCATCTAATTAGAAGAAAACTAAGAGAGATTAAGGGCCAGGCATATGGGCTTGCTTTTGCCTGATTCAAGTGTGGAACAGATAATTTCCCATTCACTGCCAAGGAGCTTAAATGTGTAAAAGATAGGGTGATTAATTTTTTAGAAAGGGCCAAACCTTTTTTTTTTGAGATAAAGGAGAAACACATTTTTTTTCCTTCATGGAAGAACGAGTTATTGGTCAGTGCCTTTGTTTTTATGATCAAGGAGAGAAGATAACAGAATTAAACTCCTGAGTCTGAAATGCTCTCATGAAGCCCACACTGGGAAAACTTAAAAGTCATGGTAATCGATCCCAAATGATGTGCTGTGTGGAAAAATAAGAAGATCCCAACCCCCACCTCCTGGTGGGTAGTGATTTTCCTTGCCATTTCCCAAGTCCAGCCACTTGGCATAAACAGAATTGTTTACAGGCTGTGTGCTGGGGCCAGTGCTGGGCTGTGGTTGCAAGCAATCGCCTGTAAATCCTGTCTCTCCACAGCTTGGCTGCTGTGGGGCTAAATTCATCGCTGCGGTCTGAGGGCTCAGAGCAGGTGCTGGCCCGTGGCTTTGGCTTCTCTGTCTGACAGATGAGCAAGCCGAACCCGCTCCCCTGTTGGGAAGCCAGACGAGCCATTAGCAGACATGACTTTCAGTGTCCAGGCTAGCCAAGCGGCTTGCTGAAGGCTGCCTGTCTGGGATTCAGGCTTTGGCCTCAGGATGGCACAGGCTCTTACTCAGTGTTCTGGGGCTCAGCAGCTTGGGCACCACCTGGAAGCTTGTTGGAAATGCAGAATCTCAGGCCCCACCCTGGATGCGCTGGGTCAGAATCCGCATTTGCACAGGATCGCTAGGAGAGTCATAGACTCATTACAGTTTGAGAAGAGCTGAGGTATATGACATCAGGTCTGAAATACATAAGGGTGTAAATCTCACACCAAGAACTTGTTACAACTCACATTCCTGGGCCCAAGTTTCCATTTCTGGAGGTCTGTGGAAGGTAGGGTTCTTGGCGTCACAGTAGAGAAGTGCCCGCATATAGAGGCACAAATGTGGATTCAAATCCATGTCACCTACTGAGTTAGTGGAATGTTGCTTAATGATGGTGTGCCTCAATTTCCTCATTTTTCACATGAGAAAAATAGCTCCTGTTAAGAGATTGGTTGTGAGACTTGAATGGATTCATGTCGGCAAAGGTTTAGCACAGCATCCTATGCATTTTTGGCCCTATAGAGATACTAGCTCCCTTCCCCTCTTCTCTGTTTTAAACCTACTTCCTCCACCGGACCCCTTTGTCTCCTTGCCCCCAGATGCTTCCTTATGCCTCCCGAGTGCCCGTCTTAGTGGCAGCTGCCCAATGGCTCTTATACCTTCACTTGTGCAGTGGCAAAGATACCAGACTCCCAGCTTTTCCTAAACCCTCCCAATGTATCCATCTCTTAGCCTATTCCTCTGTTCTCTGCTGAACTGGAAGATGACTAAAAGCTATTAGCTAAGATTGTGTGCAGTGTCTTAAAAATAACCCAGGATTTCTAATTTCTGGCTATACACTAGAATTGTCTGAAGGTCACTAAAAAAAATGCCCAAGGCCCCTCATCCACTGAGATTGATTTATTTGGCTGGGACAAGACCAAGCATCTATATATATTTTTAAAAGTTCCCCAGGCAACTAAAAAAGAGCTCCAAGAATGAGAACTAATGTCTTTAGGAAAGGAACCAAGGAGATCAATAAAAAGGATATTTGAGCTCAGAAAGATCTTACAGCACACATCCGATTAGACCACTTCAGCCATCTCTTAAATGAAATGAGTGCTAAAAGTTAACCCACATCACATTCAGTTGTCCTCTTGTTACATATTTTAGGTTTTTCTTGAGTAATGCATCCTGGAATTAATATCAGAGGCCAGGTCCCCTTTTTGTAAAGCCAATTAAAAGTCCTGTGGGAAAGCCATTTCTTTCAAAAATGAACCTAGAAAAATTAGAAGTATCTGTTTAGTACTGAAGTAAGTCCACAATGTCTGTCTCCTGTTTTCTGTAAACTACTTTTTGGAAGAGAGCCAAGCAGGTGTACAAACTGAGAAGATGGTGTGTGTGTGTGTGTATATGTGTGAAACAGTCATCCAAAACCTCCCCAAAAGCAGGAGTCCAGAACCAAATGGTTTCACTAACAAGTTTGGCCAGTCATTCAAAGAGGAACTAATACTTATCTTCCTTAAACTTTTCCAAAACATTAAAGATGAGGCAATACTTCCCAACTCATTCTACTAGGCCAACTTTACCCTAATACCAAAGCCTGGTAAGGAAAATACAAAAATGAAAACAATTGACCAATATCTCTGATGAACACTGATGCAAATATCCTACACAAAATACTAGCAAATACAATATAGCAATACATTAAAAGATTATACATCACAATCAAGTGGAATTCATTCCAGGGGCACAAAGGGTGGTTTAATTTATTCAAATCAATGTGATATATCACATAAACAAAATAAAAAATAAAGCCATGTGATTATATCAATCGATGCAGAAAAAGCAGTAGACAAGATACAATATCCATTTATGATAAAAAAAATGGGTACGAAGGATAGTACCTCAACATAATAATGACCATATATGATAAACCCTCAGTGAATATCATACTGAATGGGGAAAAACTGAAACCATTTTTTCTAAAATCAGGAAGAAGCCCTGGATGTCCCATGTCACCACTGCTATTCAACATAATGCTGGAAGTTCTAGCCAGAACAATCAAGCAGGAGAGAGAAATAAAAGACATCCAAATTGTGGATGAAGAATTTAAACTATCACTTTTGTAGATGACATGATCCTTTATATAAAACACCTTAAAGACTCCACCAGAAAATTATTAAAAATAATAACGGAATACAGTAAAGTAGCAGGATACAAAATCAGTGTACAAAAATCAATAACATTTTTATATACAAACAATGAAACTTTGAAAAAAGAAATGAGAAAAATGGTACCTTTTGCAATCATAACAGAGAATAAAATACATAGGAATAAACTTAACAAAGAACGTGAAGGGCTTATACATGGAATACTCTAAGACACTATTAAAAGGAAGTAAAGAAGACACAAAGAAATAGAAAGGAAAAGATATTCCATGTTCATGGATTAGAAAAATCAACATAGTTAAAATGACTATATTACCAAAAACAATATACAGATTTAATGCAATTCCCATCAAAATCCCACAGACTATCTTTAGGAAAATAGATTAAAAAAAAATCTTCAGGTTTATATGGAACCACAAGAGACCTCAAATTGCCAAAAGCAATCCTATGAAAAAGAATAAGGCTGGAGGCATCATGCTTCCCTACTTAAATCTATACTACAAAGCATCAATAATCAAAACAGTTTGGTATTGGCAGAAAAATAAAATAGAAAAAGAAACCAATGGTACAGAATAAAAAATCCATCAATAAACCCACAAATATGTGGACTGATAATTTTTGACTAAGGAGCAGAAAATATACAACGGAGAAAAGAAAGCCCCTTTAGTAAATGGTGATGGGAAAACTGGAAAACCACATGCAAAAGAATGAATCTGGACTTCCAACTGTCACCATATAGCAAAATTAACTCAAAATGGATCAAAGACTTCCACATAAGATCCAAAACAATAAACTGCATAGAAGAAAACATTGGTACTAAACTTATAGACCTTGGGTTCAGAGAGAGCTTTATGAACTTGACCTCAAAGGCAAGAGAAGTAAAAGCAAAAATAAATGAATGGGACTATATCAAACTGAAAAGCTTCTGCACGGCAAAGGAAACTGTGAACAAAACAAAGAGGCAACCAACCAAAGGGGAGAAAATACTTGCAAACAATGCCTTTGATAAGGGGCTAATATCTGAAATATATAAAGAACTCATACAAACAACAACAACAACAAAATGATCCAATTGAAAAATGGGCAGAAGGCCTAACACACTTCTCTCATAAATACATACAAATGGCCAACATATATATGAAAAAAATGCTCAACTTCACCAGCTATTAGGGAGATGCAAATTAAAACCACAATGAGATACCACCTTCCACCTGTTAGAATAGCTATAATCAACAGGACAAGGAACAACAAGTGCTGGAGAGGCAGTGGAGAAAAAGGAACCCTCATACCCTGTTGGTGGGAATGTAAATTGTTACAACCACTATGAAAGGCAGTGTGGAGATTCCTCAAAAAATTAGGAATGGAATTGTCATATGACCCAGCAACCTCTCTCCTTTGTATCTACCCCCAAAACTTGAAAACCTTAGTTTGCAAAAATATGTATACCCCAATGTTCATCATAACACTTTTCATGGTGGTTAAGTCGTGGAAACAGCCAAAGTGTCCTTTAATATATGACTGTTAATAAAGAAGTTGTGGTAATTTTACACAATGGAGTACTACTGAGCGATAAGAAATACAGCCATTGGTGACAACATGGATGGACCTTGAAACCATCACATTAAGTGAGATAAGTCAGACTGAAAAAAAAAATCAAGAACCATGACTTGACTATAGGTGGAATAGCAAACTGAAAGTAACAAAGAAACTAAGACTCATGGACACAGTCAATACTTCAGTGGTTACCTGAGTATAAGGGGGAGGGGGATAGAAGAGGAAGGAGGAGGCATCACATATATGGTGATGGAAAGAGAACTGACTCTGGGTGGTGAGCACATAATGCTATATGTAGACAATGTGATGTGGAATTGTACACCTGGAACCTATGTAATTTTTACCAACCAATGTCACCCTAATAAATTTAACAACAAAAAATAGAATGGAGAAATAATGAGTTGATCCTTTAAGCAGGGGTTTCCAAACTTTTTAGCCCGTGGGCCGCATTAACTATCAAACAGCAGTTTGGGGGCCAACTACACACTCGAGGCCCAAATAAAAAAGAATCAAAACATAAATGTTGTTTTTAATTATTTATTTAATATTATTTTATTCAGATAAAAAGGTCTCCACAGGCTGGATGAGAGGACCTCGCGGGCCGCAGTTTGGAGACCCCTGCTTTAAGGCAAAACGATAGAAAATAATACAAATATGTAAATGTAGAGTTAAGTAAGAGGCATTTTTAAAAATAATATGTCTCTGTATAAGCATATTTGAAAATCTCAATGGAATAGTTATTTTGTAAAGAATATATAGGCAACCAAACATTGGCCCTAGAAGTATAAAATCTAAGCAGTTGTATCATCATGAAACCACTTTTAAAAGTTATAATAGAATTTTCTCTATTAAAAAAAAAAGAAAAAAACCTTCAGAATACTTGACTTTATGAGAAAATTCTTTCAAAGCTTCAAAAAATATCCATGTCAAGAACATAAGAAAACATGGCAGGCTATTCAATTCATTTTATAAAGCTAGCCTAATTCTGATTCTAAAATATGACAGACAAAGGGAGAAAGGAAAGAAAGTAGAAGGGATGAGGAAGAAAGAGAAGGAAAGTAAAAGGGAAGAAAAACAGGATAGAATATAGGAGAAAATTTATCCCAATTTAACTTATAAATATGGACGAATGAAACTATGTAAAATATTAATACATTGAATCCAGTACTATATTAAAAGCATGATAAATTGGTAAATTTAATAGGGTTTTTTTCTTAGGGAATTTGGGTTAGTTTAATGTTAAGACTTTTGTTGTTTAATCCATTAATCAGTAGTTCAAAAGAAGAAAAGCATCCTATAACCATCTAGATACTTGTACATGCCAACAAAGATATACCTAGAAATATGAGGATACTTTATTAATATTTTTATCAATATATGTCCCAAAGAAATCATCAAAAATTATACTTAATAATTTTCTAGAGTGTGTTCTGTAAAATAGTCCCTTTGAAACCTAAGCATTCTCCTCAAAATTAAGTTTCTATGCCAAATAAACTTGGAAAACCTTTTCTACTATGACCTCCTCTAGAAGTTTCACCAGTCACATAAACATAGGGTTTGAAAAATGTTTTTGTTGAAGCATGGAACCTTGCATGATCATTTGGGATTAGTACTCCTCAGAGAACATCCTGGGAAGTATTGAGTTAGAAAACATGATGGGAAAAAATTCCATTCACAGTAGTGTGTAGTACACATGAAATGACTAGTAATAAACTAAACAAGTAATGTATAGGGTTTCTATGAAGTACAAAGCTTACTGAGGAACTCTTTAAAAACTTGATTATGGAGAATTTCGTTCTTTATTCCTAGATAAAACAGTTTAATTTTGTAAAACAATCAGTTCACAAAAATTCATTTCTAATTAAATATATTCAACCGAAAAGAGCTTTTTTCTTTTCTTTTTTGACACAGAGAGAGAGAGAGAGAGAGAGAGAGAGAGAGAGAGAGAGAGAGAGAGAGAGAGAGAGAGAGAACTGAACTAGGGGAACTCCCCAGTTCAGCATATGAGTCCGCATGGGCCGGGGCCAGGATTCAATCCTCTGTTCCCGGTGCTGCAAAGTGAGCGCTTAACCCACTGAGCCATCCCAGCTTCCCCAAACAGCTTTTTTCTAACTTGAAAAAAAAATATTATGACGCTTAAATGGTGTAAGAAATATTTAAGAAGTTCCAAGAAAAATTGGGAACCCATTCTCACTTGCTAAAGTATATTATAAATGTATAATAATTAAAACTGTATGTATGTCTCTGGAGTAGGAAATCAGACAGACCAATTAATAGAATAATAATCTCAGAATCAGGGATACTGGGATAGCAGTTCAGCACTTGTCTCGCGATCATGAGGTCCAGGGTTTGATTCCTGGCCCTGGCCCATGCAAACCCCATAAGCTGAACTGCGGCACAACTGGTAGCCTCCAGGATGGCTAGGCGGTGAAGGTTCCCACGTACCATGTGGGAGGCCCCTGGTTTGATTCCCACCCCTCCTGGCCCCACATCCACCTGTGTGGAACAAAACCAGATCTCTCTCTCTCTCTCTCTCTCTCTCTCTCTCTCTCTCTCTCTCTCTCTCTCTCTCTCTCCCTCCCTCCCTCCCTCCCTCCCTCCCTCCCTCCCTCCCTCAACTTCTCTCAAATAAAATAAGTCTTTAAAAAAGAAATCTCAGAATCAGAACCAAAGCACACATATTTAGAATTCATGTGAAGCAATGTAGTATAGTGGCTAAGGGTGTAGGTTCTAGCAGTCATATTACATTAATTCCAACTTCAACTTTGCCTCTTATGGGCAGTGTGATTTTGGGCAATCATTTAACCTTTCTGATTCATACAAAATAGAAATAATTCTAGTACTTACTTTATAGCATTAACATAAAGTCATGAAATAATGTTTATAAAATACTCAGAAACTGGTACACAATACAAACTCAATAAGTATTAGCCATTCTATAATAATTATCATTCTATAATTATTATGTGACAAAAAGCCTTTTAGATTGAAAGGGAAAGATAGATTACATGATAGATGGAGATGGGGCAACGGGAAACTATTGGAACAAATCATTAGTTGTATTTAAATATTTATACCATACACTAAAATGAAAAGTTAATGATTAGAATGTAAAAAGCAAGAATTAAAGAAAAAAGAAAAATACCACTGTAAAACAACTAGGGAAAAAGTGAATATTTGTCTAAGTGTATCATAAAAGCAGAATCCATAATGACAAGTCATCACATTTGATTATATATAAATATTTATATAAATGTATTTTAAATATATTATAAATATATTTATATCATATATAAATATATAATTATATTTTAATATATTTATGTTATAAAAGTGTATTATATAGAAATATATATAATTTAGATATCTAAATTAAAAAGTGGATAAAATTTTTGTATAATAGAAAGGATTATAAGATAATTTTAAAATACTCAAAAATTAAGAAAAAATGTAAAGAAGCAATATAATACACACAAAAAGAAATACCAAAGGACTGAATACACAGAAATATTTTTACTAGCATTGAGAGAAATTCAAATTTAGTTAGTGAAGAACTGTTTTTCTACTAAGTAACTGGTAAAAATTGGGTGGTTTCTGGTATTAGAAGGAGAGACAGGCACTTTCAAACATCACTGCAGGGAGTGTACATTGGTAGACACACACTCTTTGGAGGACAGATAGACAGCACTTATCAAAAATTTTTAAAACTGGCACATCATTGGACTTAGCACTTCATTGAGGAAATTATTTCGGATGTGGGACACAAATTTAGTTACAAAGAACTGAAGCAACATTATTAGAGCTAAAATCATCTAAAATATTAATGCTATGAGGGAAATATTCATTATACACTATCAATCAGGGAAAAGAAGGGGTTAAAATTCAGTACTGCAGTATTATCACTAAGGAGAAACAAAAACACATAGAAACAAAGGCTGAAAAGATGCATACCAAATACTTAATAGTGGTTATTTCTCAATAGTGGGATAAAGATGACTGGTTTCTTAAAATGTGAGTTCGATTTTGTAGTGCTCTTATGAATTCTGCAATTTTATGTAATATAATGAGAAAGCAAAAACACATTTGTGTTTTAACCGGCCTTACTTTAAAATGGGTATGAAGACAAAGAGATATTAGTTCACTCTATGGAATGAAATCTGTAACAGTTTCCTCTGTAGTTATGATACACAGTATATGCAAGAGAGCTACAAATACTACTCACATGATTCTGATATTATAATAATACTGGGTTTCTACTCCAAGACCCTGGTTTAAAATAAGTACCGTAGGATTTTTGTTACAAAAACAAACTCATGCTTTAGTCAGCAGCATCAAAGAAAAGTGTGTCTGTTGTAGCTCTGGTCAATCTCTGGTCTCTCATTGGACACCTTCTTCCTGCCCGTCCATGTTTTCTCTGTGGTTTTCGCCTGTCCTCATTAAATACAGTATTGCTTTCTTCTATTGGGGCTTTAATTCCCAGTTGAAGACAAGTCAAAGTCTTGGGCTCAAGCAACCACATCTCAGATTTAAAATGAGTTTTATACTCGTAACTCCATGGTAAAGAAAAGCTGCTTTATCAAAAACGCTCTGAAAACTGCCTGCACCGTCTAGTTTTTAACCCGTGAAGAGCCATTTTCATTGTGGGCCAGGTCCTGCAGCTTTCTGTCTTCTGACTCTTCATTCTCTCCGCATTTTGCTTTAGAAGTGCGAAGGTGGTTGCATCATCCCCTGGTCTTCTGACAAACAGAATGACTTCCAGTTTGGACAGAAGGAAATCATTTGCAAAAGAAGGGGAGCAGGGAGTCCTGTTGATGCATTTACTTACCATGTAGTGCAGGTTATAGCTGGAATTTGTCAAGTAGACTCTTACTGGCTTAGGACAGTGGTGTCAGTGACATTGATAAAAATATGCTGCAGACTTCCAGTCAAGATGGGGGAGGAGGCACAGCCCGTATGGACAGGGAAGGAGAGGGAATTACCTTCCCACAACCCTCAGAAAGAACCTCATCTTTTCACCCCACGTCTCTGCATGGCTTTGTGGCTTTGCTCCTTGTTCTCGCTACAGAGTAGCAGCATTCTTCAGTTCTGTCTGTAACTGGTCTTGCTCTCACTGCGTATGTACTCATATAAGGCTGTGATGTTTTAAAATTTTTTATGAAGTTGAGCCAAGTTTAGCAGAGGTAAGAAATGATACAGTGGTATGTTCTTCATTGAAAGCACGTAAGGAACTAATTTTTGCCGTATTATCTTGGGTGGGAAAAGTGGGTGGAGAGGGCTTATCATCATTCACCTTCTGCGGAACATGTGTGGTTGGCCACTGACACAGATGCCTACCCTTCTAAGTTAATTAGTACACAACTAGCTGGCATTCTAAACTACCCAGAGAGTTTCTGATTCACTCCTGCAGGAGAAAGAGACTAGGTTTAATAATATCCCCAGCACAGAGTAAGCTCATGAGAACGGCTTGCTGAATGAATCATCTCATTTCATGATAACAACTCCCCCCGAACACTTATTTTAAGTAATATATGTATATTCTGTTTCCTGGGGTCAGAGAGTCTGTGTCTCTTTACACTGCCATCCTTCCTTCTCTCAATGACTGATAGGCTGAATATTGACCCTGAGGAAATATTAAATCACCCAAGAGTCATTATATTTGGTATCACCCATTTTTAAGGGGAGAACCAAACTAATGAGTTTTAGTTTGTGAACAGGGTTGTGATGAAGAGGCTTTCCTTCTTAGTTAATCAAATGTTTTAATTAAGCTGCATGTTAGATGGGACCCTTTTGGTTCTAAACAAACCAATGCAGCTTGAACTAGGGGCCTATTGGTTCATGGAGCCCAAAGAAAGGGGAAAGAGCTACCAGTGTGGGAAGGAGAGATGCAGAGCTGGGCCACGCTGGAACCAGAGGCCAAATACCGCCCAGCTGTCCTGCGGACTCACATCCTAGCTGCTGGGTCTTTAATTCATCCCCACTGGCTGCAGAAAGACTGTCACTGTGAGATGGGACACAGGACCCCGTGCTTCCTAGAGTTTATGTCGGGCAACTCTCAGAGAAACTGTCCTTTTTCAGTTCTAGATTTTATTGAAGCTGCTGGGAAGGATTCTGATTAGATTGGCTTGGATGAAAACTTCACCCCTAGACCAGTTTCCAAAAGAAGGAGGTGACACAAGACAATGACATTTCCCAAAGGACATTTATGGATGAGGAATGGGCAGTTTCCAGGGGGAACTAAGAGAGGGGTTTCTGGCCAGATAATCCCCTCCCCCACCCCACTCCACCACCTGCTGTCCCCACCCTGGGGTTGATCACTGCTGTACTACATAAGCATTATACGCATACGCCCAAGACTTTGGATCACTGGGCCTGACTGCGGTCACCTGTCCATTTCTTGTGCAAATAGCTTGTGAGGTGAAGGCTGAGGGCCCAGAAATCACCTGTAGGTAGCACGTCCTTCTTTGGAGTGTGTGTTGGGATGGCAGCCCTCACTTCTTTGTTTGTTATTTTAAGACTTATTTTATTGTCTTAGACAGAGAGAGAGACAGAGAGAAGGGGGAGGGCCCAGAGCAGTCTCCATAGTTGTACATCATCAGTTTTCAACATGGTTTCTGTCCACACAGGGGGGCGTGGGGCCATGCAGGGCGGGAAGCAGGCCAGGGGCCTCCCACATGGGAGGTATGCCCCAGTTCAGCCTATGGGTCCGCACAACCCAAGGTCAGGGCTACTGTCTTATCCACAACCCTTGGGGCCACATCGATTTCAGAATTAGGAACTTTCATGATATCTAGAAAGGGCATATCTTGTTATGAGGGGTTGTAGGACAGTACCCCATGATCAGAAAGGTTAATATTTCTGCAGCAAAATAATTGTGACCCACACGAAGTAGCTCTATGTAATGACAATAAATACCTGCACATGGGTTTGTGTCAGGCTTTTCACCAAATGACTTTTTTTTTTTTTTTTATCTTTTCACATTTATAGAGAGAAATTATCTTTTTGTCTTCAGTGCATAGTTATTTCTATTTTACTTTTTGACAGATAGAGAGAGAGAGAGAGAGAGAGACAGAGACAGAGACAGTTAGAGAACCAAACTGTGGGAACTCCCCAGTTCAGCACGTGGGTCCTGCCTGGGCCGGAGCCGGGATTCGATCCTCGGTCCTCATGGCCTCAAAGCGAGCGCTCAACCCGCTGAGCCGTCCCGGCTTTCCCTCACCAAATGACTTTATAGTGACCTTCAAACATTGTTTTGAGTTTTAGAGCTTTGGGGATTTCAGAATTGCAGATAGGGAATTAAGGAAAGGTTCATGAAAACATGAATACTTATTGATGTCTGAAAGTGCCCTCAGGCTTTAATGATCCTGCCCCAAATATCCTTCTGGGCAGGAAATCTAACAGGGTGAGTTGGAAATAGGCTGACCCGATGTCTCATTTTAAATGAGACAGAAAACAATAGTACTGTCCCGTTTTGCATGGTAGGTATGCTCAGCCTAGTCTCACTGGCGAAATTTAAGGTGTCAGTCGGCTGACCATATGTACTGTTCGAAACGGGACAGTACCGTTGTTTTCTGTTAAAATAGGACATCTGAGGGGATGCCAGGATGGCTCAGTGATTAAGCACGTGCCTCGCAATCATGAGGTCTGTGGTTCAATCCCTGACCCTGGCCCGTGCAAACCATATGCACGTTCCAACATCACAGTGATCATTTTTCACCCATTTCGAAGTTTGCCCTGACTCATGAGTCCTGTTGAGCAGTGACGAGAAGAGGTGAGGCGGCTGCTATTTCAGAATTGTTCTTCCCCCGTGTGTGCCCCTCCCCCTTGCCTCCTCACCCAGCAGCAGGGTGGGGAGAGAGGAGGAAGGGGGTTAGTGTCACTAGTGCTCTTGTCATCTGGGCTTGGTACCCACAAAGGCTCTTTCCTCGTGGTTCTTCCAACACAATCAGATGCCCGCCTCTGCATGCGCCCTTGCAGTGAGCAGTGGGCTCAAGGGCAGAGCGGAGGTGGGGAAAATCCTGCTTCCATCGTCCAGCATTTCTGCTTAGAATGAGGGGGTCCCGGCTCTCAACCTTATTTTTGTTTTTGGAGCTTCAACAGAAGCAAAGCCATGCCCCCATTTAAAACTCTGTTGCACACCCGTGATCTCATTTTTCATGCTCACAATTAACCTATGAAGTAAGTGTAGCCAAGGTTACAGATGAAAACGCCAAGGAACAGCAAAACAGGGACTAAAACTCCTATCTACTCATGCTGGTGAGTGAGGTGATTGGAAGAAAATCAGGGAAGCTGGGATGGCTCAGCAGGTTAAGCGCTCGCTTTGCAGCCCTGGGGACCGAGGATCGAATCCCGGCCCCGGCCTGTGTGGACCCACATGCTGAACTGGGGTGTGCTTCCTATGCAGGAGGCCCCCAGCCCAGTTCCCACCCTGTGTGGCCCCCGCCCACCTGTGTGGAACAAAACCATGTTGAAAACTGATGATCTACAACTATAGAGACTGCTCTGAGTCCTCCCCCTTCTCTCTGTCTTTCTCTGTCTCTGTTAAAATACAATAAAATAAATCTTAAAAAAAAAAAGAAAGAAAAAATTAAGAGAGCAAAGGGCACAAGGAGGCTGTGAAAAAAAGTCTTCACATCATGGAAACCAAAAAGATGAGTTTGAAGGAATTTGTGCCTTTTCATTTTATGAGCGGTCACAAATAAAAGAGCTTTGAAAAGCAAGGGAAATATTTGTCTCTAAAGAGTATAATGTAAGGAGCAGAAAGAGAATGGAGTTTCTAAAGAATCATCTAGACAAGAAGAAAAAAAGGACGTGGTGAATAGAAACTACACCACTATGTTTTCTGGAACTTTCTGTTCCCACTCACCACTCATCAAAACCCAGAAAACTCTGTAATCTTTAAAAGTCAAAAGTGGGTTTGAGATCCACCGGGATGAGTTTAGAAGCCTCCATTGTGCTCAGAGTTGATCTAAATTTGGAAATAAACTCAATCCCACAGATTCATTATACATTTGGCACGAAGACGAGAGGAACTGAAAACTTTCCTTGTCTGAATTTCTCGCTTCTTTTGAGAAGGAGACTTAACGGGAGAGGCTGACATTTCAAAGACATAGCTTAGCTGAGTTTAGAAACCAGGGAGTAGGCGGCTTTCCGAAGGCACCTGTAAACACCATGCAGATTAGCTGTGGGAAACGCGTGAGAGTCCCAAGTTGGCATGAAGAGAAACAAAGAAGAATATTCTCCTCCCACCAAGAGGAGAAAAATGTAGGACTCTTGGGTGCACAAGGACTGTTTCATTCACTCGTCCATTCATTCAAGAAGTACTTATTAAATTGGAGCTTTTGCTTGGTTGGTTTGTTTGTTTTGACAGGGCTGGCCATTGGGACACAGAAGAAAATAAAGTATTAGACAAATCACGAATGGATATATAGTTACAGAGCGAGATTTGTGCTCTAAAAGATAGTAAAGAGTGCAATTAGGAAGGGAAACTGGTCCAGAAAGTGGGAAGCAAGGTATTTCCGTGGGGAACTGGTTCTTCATGTGAGCTCTATGTGAATAATAATGATGGCTAATGTTAATTGAGCCATCCATGTCCTAATTGCTCTTTATAAAGTCATGCAAGCCTCACAATACAGTGAGGGAAATACGTGTTCTTGCCTGGCACTGTAATGTTCTCTCCTATTTGCCCACTTAATGTCTTGGAGAAGTCAGTGTGGTGGAAGACAAGTTATAAAGCAAGATTTCCTGGATTTGAATCCTCACTGCTCCATCGACTCACTGTGTGACTTTAGGCACGTTACTTAACCTCTCTGTGCCTCTGTGTTCCCATGTGTTATACTGGGATCATGATTGTACCTACTACATGTGCTGCAGGAATTTAAAGCAGACCAGTGTGCCTGGTGGAACAGTGGTGTGAAATACTGCTGGGGAGGCAGGCAGGGTGCAGATCCTGAATTTAGCACTGAGTGCCTACTATGTGCGTGACCCTGCGCTGGAAGCTTTAGACATTATCTCAGTTGAGTTCCTTCCCTTCAGGGAAAAGCTCATTAAGCATATTATTAGGTGAGTAAGAAGCACTCTTACTCTTTTAAGGTAGATGAGATACACTGCCTCAGGCTAAGACTCTTCAGAATGGAACTGTGCCCCCTGAAGAGCTCTGTTGTTAATTAGCCTCTTTTCACAGTTCCAAAGGTAGAGCCTCCTGGGTTGGAGCATAAGTAACAAGTGTTAATAAGTTAGTTGGAAGCCAAGAGCATTGAGCCCCAAAGATGGGGCTCAGGTCCCATTCCTGTCACGTTTCCGGCTGTGTGAGCTTAGGCAAGTCACCCCCCTCCCATGCACTTCATTTTCCACACCTAAAAACATATGTGAATCAAAGCCGCCTCTCCAAGTTGCTGCAACGTTAGCACGAAATGCCTATGGAAACCATTTTTACAATCTGTAGAGCACCCTATAATGTTATTGACCCATCAGCGATTGAGAGCTGACTCCCTGCCCCCCACTGGGTGCAAGCTGAAGGTCTCATTCAAGTCAGGGATTCTGGAGCAGAGGGGACACACTGGGTTTGACAGCCTTCCCAGATCAAACTTCAGAAGCTCTTACTCTCCTTTGGTTGGATCCTCCACCATCCTGGTCCTCATCCCCAAGGTTTTCTGCTAGAAATCAGAGCGCATACTTACACTGGTGTGGTTAAGGAAGGCTTTACTCCTTCGGGGAGTATTTGTCATGTAGACAACGCCCTAGAAGAAAGTAAATCTACGGGCATAAATGGTGGTTCTGAAATCCTCTGCATTAACTCTCTCTCTCTCTCTCACTCTCTCTCTCTCACTCACTCTCACGCTGTTTCTCTGCCTCTCTTTTGCATGCACACACACACAGACACACACATGCTCATACACACAACACACACATGCACACATACACACACACAACTGCCAGTGACTGCCTACGTGGCCTCCAACTGTGAAACTCTGAGGGCAGGAACCCCATCTTAATCGCTGAATTCCCAGTGCTGAGCTCAAAGCCTGACACATAACAGAGTCCTCATAAATGTTTGCTGAGGAATGAGTGAGTGAAATGAGCCGTGTGACCATTTCCAGTGTTGTCCACGGTTACAATTTCTACAGTAGCTACTGTAACTAGTATTTCCCAGTATTTCTCCCTGGAACCCCCAAGACCCCCATCATACTTTCTCTGCTTCGGAACTACCAGACACCCTGACTTCCTCTGAAGTCCACCCCCGACTCCTCTGTGTGTCTTCAGTCTTCATCCGGGGATGCCATGAGCTGTTTCTCATTATTTGAAGTTGCTCTTGGGTGTGTCCCTAAGGCATTTTGTCTACCTCATTCTAAAGGGAGCTCATCCACTTGTCTTTCAGCAGGGATTTAGTGTCCTGCTGGTCCTTGTCGTCCCTGCTCCCCATGCTGCCCAGTGGGAAGCTGCGGTCACTCAGTGCAGGCAGGTTGGTTCTGTTCCAGAGCCTTTTGTGAGTAAGCTTTTCAGATCAAACCCAATGTAAAGTCCACAGCAGAGACCTTTGTTTGTTTTGCAGCCATAATTCAACTCTTGGAGAATTCAGACATCTGGAAAGAGATCCACAGCCTCTCCGGACCTTCTAGAGAGGCATTGGGGTAGAAAAAACACGAACTTTGGAGACAAAAAGATGTGGGATTTAATCTCAGCCCTGTCACTTTAAAGACCAGAACATTTTCTTTTCTGAGCCTTGGTTTGTTCACTCATCAATGAATATAATAGCTCTTTTATTTGTCTAGGACTCTTTTAGTTACAAGTGACATAAACAAACTTGATTCAGGAAAAAGAAAATGCGGGAAATTCATGGCAGTCTGTTCAGTGTCAGGCGAGATTAGAACCAGAAACTCAAATACTCTTTCCAAATTCTGGTGCTTTCTCTGCCTCTCAATTCTACTTTTCCCTGTATGTTTGTTTGTTTTTTTGTTTTGTTTTGTTTTGTTTTTGTCCTGAGGATGCCTGTCAACAGGTGGCAGGAGAAATGTTCCTTAGTCGGCTAATTGGAGAGGGAGAGGGAGAGGGAGAGGGAGAAAGAGAGAGAGAGAGAGAGAGAGAGAGAACGCGAGAGAGAGCGATTGATCCTGGTTCTTCTAGCAGGCATAACTAACTCAGAAGAAATCTGCTTAATCTGGGCTCAACTGAATGACCACCTCTGTGTGCAAGGGCCTCAGTTCAGGCTTGGTAGTTGACAGCTCACCAGGGCTGAAGTTACGTGTGAGGGATGGTTACTCTGTGGGAGGGATGCTGGAAGATGAATTCACGTTCACTACAGAAGTGCCTCCAGCGGGGTTCTTACGAAACGTGTAAAGTGCCGCATGTGTTGTGTGATGGCATTTGAAAAGTCTCTAAAACCACATCATGCACATAATGGAGTTCATAGACTTTAAATCCCACCCCCCCAAAACACACACCATTTACATATGAAAGATTCTCAGTTTTAGATCCCAAAATCTTTCTCGTGAGTGAATAATTCTGTAGGACACCACCTCCCAGGAATGGGTGAACACCGGCACCAGGTCTGCCTTGGCCCAAAGAACTTGAACATTCTGACCCTGCCTGGAAGAACCTTTATTTACACATAGGTGCCCTATGAACTCCATTATGTTCCTTAGGGGGTCCCTCAAAACTCAATTGGTTAGTACTGATAGGATATAGTATGAAATAGTTTAAAAACAAACTAACATTTGGCAAGGTTGCTTCCTTTTAACAAAAAAAAAACCACACAAAAAAACCCTAGATACCTAGAAGATAACTTAAGGCTCCATTTCCCAAAATATTTTCCCACAAAATTTGGCATTCCATTCAAATAGTTCAGACGAGGCAAGCTTAGCCGTGTACAGATTCTCATACACATGACCTGTGGGCCCCTCTGCTTTACGGATTTATTATATAGGACCTCTGACTGTGCACTTGGATCTTGAAAGACTAGTGAACTTAACTTTGTTAAACCTGGTTCCCTCCTCAATTTGTAAGAAAAGAAATACATAGGGTTTATGATAAGCGTGTCACAAGCTAAGCAGGGAGTGTAGACCGTTTCGTAGAAAACAGAGTAGAATGCAGTGGTTGATATTTTGTTTCCCAAGGTGTCTAATAAACTCTCTGCCAGCAATTACTATCTTAGGTAGGAGGCCGATCCTTGGGATAGAATCTGGCTCTGAAAGGGGAAGTCTTTAAGTGTTTCTATTTAGATATATACATATACATACCTATATGCATATATAAATACATACATACATGTATTTTCCTTTTTCTTTTGGCCTGGGGAGCAGTAAATGCCATAGGGTTTGTGTTGGTACCTTACTTATTAGGAAATATGAAAATGGCTTGGATTGGCTATGAGATGCAAGGTCAAGGCTTCCCAATGTCACTACAAGAAGACACCGAGATGGTGAAAAGGAAACATACGGGAGCTCACAGATTCTGAAGATGAAGAAGTTCATCTGGGTTCACGTCTGCTGAAGTCAACACAAATCATCCCAATTACATAATAGCCACAACAGAGTGCTCATGAAGTGTTTGCTGCCCGCCAAGCCCAGAACCACGCACTTTAGATGCGCTGCCTTTTTAAAAACCTCGCCACAGCCTTACCAGGTGGCTTCTGTTGTCTACAGACGAGAAGGTTGAGGCTTACAAAGTTTGAATAACTTGTCTGATGTTCTGCAATTTTAAGTGGAAGACGTGAAACGTAAATTCTATTTGATACTAGAGCCTTCACCAGAACACCATAATAACTTCTGTATTAGAGAAGGTGAGATTTAAGATGCTCAATTGGGGGGGGGGGGTTGTAAATTAAACACAGGGGAATAGAGCAATAATGGAACTTTCTAAGATCTTAGCTTGCTATTAAACATAGTTCTGGTCTAAGAACAGGCTTTTCTTGTACACTAGCTAGCTTCTATTGCCTCCCCATCTGTGTTTTTAATAAAGATAATTAGGGTCACCTTAGTTCAACCAGACCTTCTTATTTACAATTATGCTGCACCTGGAAACCTGAAAGAATGTACAGATTCATCTTAGCTCCTAGCTGATACTTGGAATGGTTTGCCTTGCCCTCAAAAGACAAGTGTTCTTTAGTGAAACATTCAGGAAATTAGGCCTTGCACCCATCCAAATAGTCCAGCAATTAAAATTGGTCTCTAGCTCTGTCTCTCAGATACAAAGTTCTCTTCTCATTTCTCTTCTCCTCAGTCTGTCGCCACTATGATGTTAGCAGAAAGCCCATGTAGCTCTGCTGATCCTGGAATCGCTGTGGACACATTCGGGATGGCTGACATGAGTTTGCTTTTTCCCTCCCCTCCCCCTCTGCATACCTTCTCTGGAATCTCTCAGAACCAGGAGTATGGCATCGTTTGCCCTGCGATTGGTTTCCCACCAGCTGTGAATAGTCAGCTTGCAATAGTAACCATCCTGGAAGCACAACTTTCTCCCCAGCATTTTATTACACAGGAAGATGGAGGAAGGATGACAACAGGACTGTTGTGAATAGAGGGAAGACCAGGTAGCCGCTCATTTCTCATTTCGTCTGGATCACAACACTAAGAGGCACTAACTATATCAATGCAGTCTGAGGATTTTTCACTTTTTTTTTTTTTTTTGCCATTGGAGATTTAAGAAGAATGAGTTTGATATTCATAGAGTAAATGGCTTTTCAAAAATTTTAGAGTCACTGTCACTTTAAAAAGGGTGAGCAGGGGAAGCCGGGATGGCTCAGTGGGTTAAGTGCTCACTTTGCAGCCCTGGGGACCAAGGATTGAATCCCGGCCCTGGCCAGTGCAGACCCATGTGCTGAACTGGGGAGTGTCCCCAGTTCAGTTCTCACCGGGGCCAGACCCTGGCCCAGTTCCTGCCCTGTGCAGCCCTACTCCCACCTGTGGAATAAAACTATGTGGAAAAACCAATGATGTGCAACTATGGAGACTGTTCTGGGCCCTCCCCCTTCTCTCTGTCTCTGACTCTGTATCTCTCTCTCTGTCAAAAACAAATAAATCTTTTAAAAAAAAAGGGTGAGCACATAATGCAATAGACAATGTAATGTAGAATTGTATACCTGGAAAATATGTAATTGTTACCAAACAGTGTCACCCCAATAAATGTAACAATTAATAAAATTAAATAAACAAACAAACAAACAAACAAAGACTTTTAAAAAAGGAAAATAAAGCACGGTAGCACACACTGCTGTTGTAATGACTTTCATGAGGCTTCTCTGAGTCAACAAGTGCAGGGGGCGTGGGAAAGGCCCATGGGGTCTCTCCCTGGGTAGAGACTGGGCAGCTGGGAGGGATCAGCCTCAAGGGCCTCTGAGACACACACTCAGGAGAAGCAAGGAGATAACCTGTCCTTCTACAATTAGGGTTTATACCTGGAGGAGAGGACCCAGCTAGACACGGGCCCCTATAGTTCTTGCTAAGGTAAAATCATGGGGTAGGAAAGAAGTACTGTGTTGAGTTCCTCTTTCAGAAATAAAAGCAGATGCAGAAATCTTTTTTTAAAGATTTTTTTGGGGGGAAGCCGGGATGGCTCAGCGGGTTAAGCACTAGCTTTGCAGCCCTGGAGCCCGAGGATCGAATCCCAGCTCCGGCCAGTGTGAACCCATATGCTGAACTGGGGAGTACCCCCAGTTGAGTTTTTGCCAGGGCCCATGAGGGAGGCTCCCGGCCCAGTTCCTGCCCTGCGCAGCCCTGTGCCCACCTGTGGAGTGAAACTATATGGAAAACTAATGCTGTCAACTATGGAGACTACTCTGGGCCCTCCCCCTTCTGTCTGTCTGTCTGTCTCTCTCTCTCTCTTTCTCTCTGTCAAAAAACAATAAAAATAAATCTTTAAAAAAAAGATTTTTAAAATTGTTTTTTGACAGAGGGAGAGAAAGAGACAGAAGGGGGAGGGCCCAAAGCGTTCTCCATAGTTGTACGTCATCAGTTTTTGACATGGTTTTGATCCACACAGGTGAGCAGGGTCCTCACAGGGCAGGAATTTGGCTGGGGGCCTCCTGTGTGGGAAGTATGACCTCTTGAGCCAGGGGCTGAACTGGGGGGTGAGAACCGAACTGGGGGCCTCCCGCATGGGAAGCACACCTCAGTTCAGCATATGGGTCCGCACGGGCCGGGGCCAGGATTCGATCCTCAGTCCCCGGGGCTGCAAAGTGAGTGCTTAACCCAGTGAGCCATCCCGGCTTCCCCAGAAGCAGAGATCTTGATAGTCGTAACAGAAGGAACCAGAACCATGGAACTATAACCTAGGAACCACTATTTGGCCAGCTCTGTAGCGTTCCATGTTGTCAACACTCTTGCTGTGAAAAGAGCCGATCCCCTGACCTGTCAAAAAGCAAGCGGCCCCAAGGAAGCCAGCCCACGGTCGGAAGGACCTCTGTGCACAGCAGTGATTAAATAGTGCTTTCATGGTTCCATCATGTTTGTCTTTGACATGTGGTCTGATACATGAGCCAGAAATGAAAACAAGAAATGTGACAATTAACCCAAGAACATTCAGCGTTTCCTAGTATAAACTTTGAAGATGTTGAGTCAAATAGGAGACTACAAGTTATGATCCTGAATGCAAACTCCTTCCTAGAGAGAAGGGACTGTTGTTATCCTGATTGTTTTTGGTTTTTGCTGAATTTCAACGAGAAAATATTATTTGCCTCCTGAGTGGTGGACAGGAAGTGTGAATTTGACTCCGACATCCCACCAGGAACCCTTAAAATAAAAAACAAACAAAACTTCTCACACTATGAAAATCTCTCATGTATCAGCCAAACCTTTAAACGGTTTTAAAGAAAAGGTGTATTTCCACAGGTATGCTCAGTGATGGTGCCTCTAATTGATGTGAAATCTGATCTAACTTAAAAGAACTGATCTTCTTCAAAGGAAAAGCTTGTCCTCTCTGATTCTGCCACTTTAATTAATGAGAAATAAATAATAATCCTTTTGCCTCAGAAGGTCTTCCCCATATTGTGAAACATGGGGAAGAGAATGGAGAAGAAAAATGGCCTCACATGGAGATTAAAGAAAGTCTTTCATATTTTTTAATTTGCACCAAATTAAAAAGCCTGGAGCTTTAACACGCTAAAGCACACCCTGATCCTGCGAAGAGTTCATTCAGTTCATATATTCATTCAAGATTCGATATGCATCCAAGAAACATTTGCAGACACCTACTTTGTTGAGTAAGAAGACAAAGTGCTCTGTTCTCATTGCTGTACGTACAAAGGAGTTACAACGTCTTTGCCCCCAGGGTGTTTATTTCAAAATCTAATACAGCCTTGAAATAAATGATTTCAGCATAAAGGTAATGCTGTTATGAGAGACTTTAACAATGGAGTACATTCAGGGACTTTCCCCTTTTAAAAGATCTAATGATAGAATTACATAGAAAAATGCTTTTTTCTTTCTGAAAATTGGTGAAATCACATTTCGCAAGCAGAAAGTGCTTCTGCCTCACGTATCAGTGCTTATTCCTCAGAATCCAAAAACAAAAGCACAATCTATAACCCTGTCCACTCATATACTGTGCTGTGACAATTTATATTGAAAGAATTTATATTGAAACAGTATCTCCTGACACATGGTGATAAATACAAGCCCTAAGTATGAGCCAGGCAGAATCTCTTAAGGACTTAACAAATGAGGTTCAGAATGGCCCTCCTCACACCCCATCTTTGTGGAAACATTGTGTTGTAACTGAGGAGAGAGAGCACACTGCCCTAGTGTAAGATGAACCGTGTTCAAACCTCAGCTCTCTGCCCCTGAAAAGTAAGAATAATTGCTGCTAACATACCAAGGCTGTAATAGGCTAAAACCTCATTGAAATGTTTACAAAACCCTGTGAGGCATATTTATCATCCCTTGTCAAACATTAGGCACATGAGGTTCAAAGAGATTAAATAGTTTACCCAGCTGATAAGTAGTGAAGTCACAATTTAAATTCAGAACTGACCAGGCTCAAAGCATTTCTACTGTGGACACACCTCAAGGCCCTCAGTTTCTTTACCTGTAAAATGGACTTGGCAAAACCTCTCTCACAACATTTGTTGATAGGAATAACTTAAGTGCACTAATGAACTTGAAAAGGCCTTAGCAGTGCATGAGATTCTGAGACACTCCAATAAGATGAACAATTCATAGAACATGGATTCAGAACAAAATCATCATTCATTTATCTCTTTATCATCATGATTTTGATGTTTTGAATCTCCAAGGGGGTGGGGCAGGAGGGATGGATGCAGATTTTTCTTTTGAAAGATTTATTTTATTGTTTTTGACAGAGACAGAGAGAGACAGTGGGAAGGGGGAGGGCCCAGGGCAGTCTTCATAGTTGGACGTCATCAATTTTTGGCACAGTTCCATTCCACACAGGTGGATGGGGGGCACACAGGGTGGGAACCAGGCCAGGGGCCTCCTGCATGGGAGGCACAACCCCTCAAAACAGGGGCCTAACCGAGAGGTGAGAACCAAACTGGGTGCCTCCTGCATGGGAAGCACTCCCCAGTTCAGCATATGGGTCCACATGGGCTGAGGCCGGGATTTGATCCTCGATCCCTGGAGCTGCAAAGCGAGCGCTTAACCCCCTGAGCCAACCCAGCTTCCCCATGGGTGCAGATTTTGTAGGGCAAATAGAAGTCAAATCTCATTACTATCTTTGAATTTTTAAAAAATGGACCTTTGAGTTAATAAAATCCTGGCCAGTGTCAGGACAGAAAAGAACCTCAAGATAGAGAGCTATTTGCAGAAGATAAGACAAAACTTCTAGATGATCCCACCAGGCGTTGGCCTCTTTCCCATACAGAAAGCTGTGTCTTGAGAATGCCACCATGCAACTGACTAGCTGTAGCCCCTTGAGAGGCCCCTGCCTGTCACCTTAAGCTCTGTGCCAGGCTCCTGACTTGTTCTCTGAGCCTTGTCTCCTCCCATTGCTCCTGGTCATCGTTGGCCCGGCATGTGATGCTCTTCCACACTGCCTGACACCACATTTTACTTCCTCCTCCTGGTTTTGACGCGTACTTTTATTTCTGGGTTGAGATACTCTAACAGCTCTGCTCCCCATCCCCTGAACTTGCCTCCAGACCTGCATCAGGTAGCTCAGGAAGATGGATTGGGATAGTTAGCAGCAGTTGCCTGGATCTTGTGCTACTTACTGGACCACTCCCTTGCCTTCTCACCCCCTCCTCCCTCTTCTGCCGAACATCTAAGGAGATTCCGAGTTTCTTCCTCATTTCTTAATATTGTTTTGTTCAGCGGGGGGCGGGGTGTGTGTGTGTCAAGACAGATGTTACATTTTGGTAGGTGGGTGAATTTCAGCTGCGCCGAGAGGAGTTTCAAAGACAGGTGAAATTTGTTAGAGATATTGAGAGTAAAAAGAATGGAGGAAGGGGTTGTTTAAAGTATCATTTGAAGTTACAGTTTGGATCCCTTCATTTCAGCCCACTTAGACTTCTGTGCTGTGCCATCAAATGCCCAAATTTCAGTGGCTTATAGCAACATTTGTTTTCATTGACATTACCTGTCAATTGTGGGCCACCTCTGATTCAGCTCTATATACTTTTCATTGCTGGGCCCAGGCTGAAGAACCAGCCTATACACACCTGTCATGACACGGAAGGAAAGTAGAGATGGTAGAACCACTTAACGGTTCTTAAAGCATCTGCTCATAAGTGACCTTTATCACGACTGCTTATCTTTCTGTGCTAAATGACATGGCCCAGCCTGGCATCGATAGGTGTGGAGATGCCATACTTGCCCCAGAGGGTGAAAGCCATGTATTTACAAATAGTAATAATAATCTACCATGCGATAGTAAATTGAATCCTTTAGGGAACAGTTTTTTCGGCAGAGGTCTGTTTGTAGGAATTTTACTGGGGTTCCCCTGGAATAGCACCTATCAGGAGGGTAAGAAACAGGCCAGAGCAGACAGAAAAGATGAACTAGGGTACAGTCCCCACGACAGCTTCCACTGGTCTCCAGGGGCCGTCTGAAACTGAACTGGCCCTTTAGAATTGTCCCAAATTGAGGCTAGCACGGTGGATGTTTGTATGACAGCACAGAGCTGCCATTGAAAGATACTGTCTCAGGGAATGGGGCCATGACCTTGGGAGGGGCAGTCCCATAACCAAGGTCAACATTTCTGGACCCTGGAAGAATGCGGGTCTGTGGCCCCAGGAGAGGGCAGCCCGGGTGACATACACATAGTCTGTTCACATACTCTTCAACATTCTTTCTGAAACACCTAAAAAGATTACAGTCGCTTTTAATTCTCTTTTGCTTCTGAATGGGGTTCTACTGATGCAATAGCAGTCAGAGGTGACCATGGGACATCCATCAGTTTGTATAAACCTTGTGATCAGGGGGTGTATACTCGTATAAATAGGTCTCCCGCTTTTCTTGGTGTTACTTTAAAACTTGTCATAAACAACATTTATCCTGTGGTTGATGGAGACAGAAAATAAGCAAATGAAAGAGCTGAATGTATTTCTTAATACAATCTAAGAGTTCTAAGAGTACTTGCCTGGCAGCAGGTTTGCAGGAGCTAATGATTAGCTTGCAAAAGCATAGTACTGGCTGCTGAGTGAGCCGTGGGAGGTGTGTGAGGTATACAAGGAAGGAAGGAAGGATTCTGGTTTTCTTTTTAATTGCATGTCTGATAGGTTCAAGGAAGGAAATTAAGTTCTTTGATTTTTCTGGTTTTCTAGTTGGAATCACTCAGTTGTCATCCCTCTGAGAGATTTCTGAGGAGCTGGGGGGGCAGGGAGGGAGTACTGGAGGGGACTGGGAGGAGCACTGGGGGGGGGACTGGGAGGAGCACTGTGGAGGGAGGAGTGCTGGGCTCCTTACATGAGCAGGATCCTTTGTGCCTGTCTTCTCTGAGTATGTCACCAGTTTATTTCCTCAAAGATCTTACATTTTAACAGGCAGTTTCTTTACATTAGATTGGACAGGGGCTTCTCTGCCAGATATTTACTTTTGTTAAATATTCTAACTCAAAAGCAGGGTAATGATAGGACCAATGAATCATTTTGAGTTTTCTGCCCTTTTAGCAATTTCGGTGAAACTCAGTAAGGCAATTTTCTTTTTCCTTCCTGCCCTGCGTAAAGGGAAGGAAGACATTGAAAAGGCAGTTTTTGTGTGTGCTCAAAGCTTGTCTGAACCCAGGTCAAATTTTCAATATAATAGTTACCCAGATTTGCTGTGTTTGCACCCACCATGCATCCCCCATGTCAATTAATTTAATTTTTTAAAGATTACAAAAATAATAGATGTTCAATGTAGAAAACGTAGAAAACATAGAAAAAATAAATAAGTAAACACAAATTGCATACACCCCATGATGCAGAAAAAAAAAATCATTGCTAATATTGTTGTTGGTCTATCCTGCACACACTTAAGTGTGTGTGTGTGTGTGTGTGTGTATTTATATGCATACACACCGCATACCTGCTCCCGTTTTAAACATAGACAGTCTCACCCGGGGAAGGCTTGATACTTCATCAAATTCCCACCACGTCTCTAACACTGCTCCCTCATGCTTGTCATCACTTCCATTCCTTTTGGTTAGTCCCTGGGCACGCTTCCCTCCTTCCTTTTCTCTTTTGGCCCAGCCCACCGCTCATGCCTGGGACTTCCATGCCACTGATCTGGACATTCTGCTGCCGGTGGGTCGCTCACTGGGGATGCCACTGACCATTCTTCCCTGTCTGGTAAATGTGGCGGCTCCTGACCGCTCTGTCATAGGATTTGCTCTCTCCTCGCTCTGCATACCGCTTTGGGTGTTCCTGCGGAGTGATAGGCTCCGTTGCTCCAAGTCTTCCTTCCGTTAGTTCTTCCCTACTTCGGGAATACGTCCCCACTTTTCTCCACGCTCATAGGCACAATTCACCTGGATTACTCTTCCTTAACCTTTAAGACTTCAGTTTAGATGACTGAAATCATGGAAAGCTTTGCTGACACCCCAAGTGCTTCCTCTGTGTGCCCCTCATTTTTCCTTCCTCTAGCGCCTACAGCATCTTTGTTGGTCATTGCTAATTCCTAGCTGCTGGCAGTGTCTGGAATTTAGTAGGCTCACAGTATGTATTGAACAAAGAGAGGCCAACACAGCTATCACCATTCATTTTTAGTTGTGCACTGGATCGTTTAATCTGTGAAGATGGGCACAACAATTTGTGTCATCTGAACTCCTTTAGCACGTGTGTCTTGGTCCACTTAGGCTCTGCAACAAAAACACCACAGACTCTGTGTTTTACACAACAGGAGCTTATTTCTCACAGTTCTGAAGAGTGACATCTGAGATCAGGGTGCCGGCACGATCGCTGCTTGGCGAGGGCCCTCTTCCGGGTATGTCCTCACAGGCCTAATGCCATGTGGGAGTGGTGGGGGGTGGTGTCTCTTCCACTTTATATGAGCATTAATCCCATTATGGGAACCTCATCCTCAAGACCTGATCTAACACCAGCTAACATCCCAACCCCCTTCCAAATACCCTCAAATTGGGCATTAGAGTTTCAGCATGTAAATATTGGAGGGACACTAATATTTAGTCCATAGCAATATAATAGACCTCATGATTTTTAAAAATTGAATCTCCTCTGAGGACAAAATAAGATAAATTTGCCTTTACCTGCAACCTGAGGGTTTAGATCAGGGGTGTCCCACCTTTTGGCTTCCCTGGGCCACACTGGAAGAAGGAGAATTGTCTTGGGCCTCACATCAAATGCACTGACACTAACCATAGCTGATGAGCTAAAAAAGAAAAAAGAAAAGGTCACCAAAAACCTCATCATGTTTTAAGAAAGTTTATGTATTTGTGTTGGGCCACATTCAAAGTCGTCCTTGGCTGCATGCAGCCCATGGACCACGGGTTGGACAAGCCCGTTTTAGATCAAAGTACTAAATAGTGAGGGACTTTCAACCCAAGACCCAGCCATAGAGTGAGCATATTGGACACATTTCTGTGAGGCCTCCATATGGATACAGGCTTCCAGAAAGCACTGGCTTAATCGGTCTTGTGAACCATTAATCCCTCCACTTTGAGTGGGTCTGGCATATTGCAAGTGGTCGATGATTATTTGATAATGAATCAAGTTCAGTGCATTATTGCTCTGAGGCTGAAGGTGGGAGGTCCTTGGAGGTAAGACTAGATGACCACTGAATTCAGGTAGATTTAATTTATAGTTCTTTGAATCCACCCAGACCTATGCTTGCATTGTTAGGCTTATTTGTTAGTCATTTCTTTGATACATTCATACTTTTTTTAGCTTTTTTCTCCCCAAAGGTTTTGAGGTTGCTTATGGAAACACACATTTTTGCAGAAGAATAAGAAAGAAGTAGATGAGAAGAGTTGAGTAAAGTTAGCGTACAACGCTGCATGCTATAGCACCTACATCATTTGGCTCTGAACTTGCTAGAAACCAAAACAAAGAGTTGAACCAAGCTGTGTATGAGATGTGCAGTATCTATAGATAAAAATAAACCAGTTGCCAAGGAGTCAGAATGTAAACAGCTTTTCACAGGGCAGAGATTTTTTTTGTCTCTCTTATTACTGTTATATTTTCAGTACCCAGAACAGTGTTCAACAAAAACTGAGTGAGATACAGTTTTTGAATGAATTAAAAAGTGAAGTATTTTCCTAGTCTTAAGCACTAAAGGATCTTCACGAAAGGCGAAACTATGTAATAAAGTAGGTAGCATCTCCAGGACATCCTCATGATAAATAAATATTTAATTCTAAAGAGCTGCTGCCTTTTTATACTTCATTGTAAGCTGATGGCATAAAATGCAATTCAGCAAAATAAGTTTGGTAATATCAATTCTACAAGTTCTAACCGTTGTAGCTTTTTTGATGATCTGTGTTGAGCTATGGATAAAATGTAGGCTATTTTCAGACAATGTTTCATGGTTATTTCTTGAAACATTTGACAAGAAATAGGCAGCACAGCGTCTGAAATAATATTGTCCAGCAAAAAACTAAAGTGTATGTACCACTGTTGCTGATGAAGGCTACCCATATGCTTTGCCAATCAATTGCCTATAAGGAAAGGCCCTGTTCCTCTTCGATATTGTTTTTTTGTTTTTTAGATTTATCTTATTATTTTTGACAGAGACAGAGAGAGAGACAGGGAGAAGGGGGTATGTCATCAATTTTCGACACGGTTTCATTCCACACAGGTGGGTGAGAGGCATACAGGGCGGGAATTGGGCTGGGGGTCTCCTGCATGGGAAGCACACCCCAGTTCAGCGTGTGGGTCCACACGAGCTGGGGCCCGGATCTGATCCCTGGTCCCCAGGGCTGCCAAGCAAGTACTTAACCCGCTGAGCCATCCCAGCTTTCCCTTTGTTGGGTATTCTTAATGCTAACGTCGATTGGGTAACTCCTCTGTTCCAAGAGTTTCCTTTGAGCCTCCCAACAAGCCTATGACTTCGGTACTACCATATAACCCCCATTTTACAGGGGACAAACCCAGGCTGAGAGAGGTTCATGATGAAAACTACAGAACTGGTAGTGCTGTTAGAAGAAAAAATTGGCTCAAGACATCTGAACTCTTGACCAATAGCGATGGCTTTGTAAAAAATATTGATGCTTCCGAGATGTGCCAGAATCGATACCCTTCTTCTTTCTCAACCAATACCCTTCTATTCCCCCCCATATAAACACAGTAGACCAGTACTCTCTATAAGCAGAAGTATTATCTTCCTCAGAACCCTATTCAAAATCCTACCCAGGTTATTAGTGTAGTCTACATACCCTATAGCAATGAAATAAATATCGTGATAACAATAATATAATATAATATAATGATAATCTTAACCCCAAGCATATTTTGTTGTTGAATTTTTAAGTTATTTTATAATCACAAGAAAATGAAGCTAAATACAATTTTAGAAATGTACAATTCTGTTTCTTCTCAAACAGCCTAAGCAGTAGTTTATGATTCAGTCCATAACCCAGTTCCAAAAGGGCCATTTTCCTCTGTCTTTTCCTTGAGTAAATAATGCACAAGATGGTCATTGTCTGAGTGCAGTATCATAATGGATCTTCTTTTTATTTGAATTTTTATTTTTTCATTTATTGATTTTGTTTCTCTTCCATATGAATAATGCATCCTTGCAGAAGGCTTCCAAATTCGCATTATCTGGCACACTAAATAAAAAGTCCTTTCTTTTGAGCAGTAACAAATACAAATTATGTAGTCAATGTGTTTTTAAATTGTTTAAATATGTATTTACATGCTCAGCCGAGGCATTATTGGAGTTGTTTGTATAGCAAGTAGAGTTTTAAATTGTCCAAATATCTGTTCATCATAATAAAATAACTTTAAATGAGGCCGTTGTTGCTCATTTGGGGGAAATAGCATATTTAAATATTGATATAAACAGCATTCTCTGTAATAATGACAAGGGGGGTCGTAACAGTTTAGGCAAACAATGCAGGCCTTTTAAGGATTTGTACAGATTGAGACACTTGAGTAATGTGTTGATTGTATCAATCTTCCCAAATGTTCTTTGCTTTGTGTTCGTCTATATAATCAAAGAGAACCTAAATAATGTCCAAACTGTCCACTCTCAATTCATCTTCCCCAGGACAGTGAATTGCCTGTTGGTGGGTTCCTGCCAATGTGAATTAGTAGAGGAAGCTAACAGCGCCATCGGGGGCGGGGACACAAAACTGAGGGAGAAGGGGATGATCAGGATAGGGCCTCCTGTGTCCAGACCATCAGGATGGGGTTGCGCGGAGATAGGGTGGTTTCCTGGCTAAATCTATGCCCTTGGCATGGCACCATGTTTGGCAGGGATGTGTTTGAAAGAAGAGAAACAGGACCCATTTTTGATACAGGTGAAGCAATTTAGCAGAGGGGACATACATGAACTAAGAAGAATTCAGTGACCAAAAAAAAGTCCTATTTGTCAGAGAAAGGAGTGAACTCTGACAACATGGCATTTCAGGAAGAGTCTGATGGTCATGTTCTTTACGGTTGTCTCAGTATCCCCACCCTTAGAAGATTGGAGTCTGGTCCCTAGGATAGAGAACTACGGATGGTCTGGGGAGTAATTTAGTCAGACTGGTACCTGGAGGAGAGCCAAAGGTGAAAATGGCACCCATGTATGGAACAGGCTGAAGGGAGAGACTGCAAGAACTGGAAAAGCAGACGAAAGCACCTTGCACAACACCAGGTTCTGGGGACTAAAGAGCACAATTCCTACCTTGGGTGAGTCTCTTTGGCAGACACTGAGGCCCTATGGGTCACAGCTACCTGCCTGCCCAATTCTCACATCTGTATGTTGTCATGTTTAACTTTTCAGGCATTGAGAGACCTAATGAATGCTTCCATCTGTCTGTAGGAGTGGCCACAGAGGGGAAGACCATTTGATTGACAGATGGTCAGTAAAACCTTGGGACTGTAGGAGATTAGTCAATGGAGAAGAAGTCCTAAAGGGATGACAGAAATCCAAAGTCAATAGAGGGATAAAGAGAAAGGTCAAAAGCTTATTTTCTTCTTTTTTTTTTTTTAAGGTTTACTTTTATTATTTTTTTGGCAAAGACAGAGAGAAGGGGGTGGGGGTAGGATGGGGACAGAGCAGTCTTCATAGTTGTATGTCATTAGTTTTCTATATAGTTTCACTCCACCGGTGGGCACAGGGCTGTGCAGGGCAGGAACTGGGCCAGGGGCTTCCCATGCCCTGGCAAGAACTGAGCTGGGGGCACACCCCAGTTTAGCATATGGGTCCACACAGGCCAGGGCCCAGGGCTGTAAAGCAAGTGCTCAACCTGCTGAGCCATCCAAATATCCCCCCAAAAGCTTATTTCCTTAATGACTATTTCATTAATGACCATTTTTCATCAAGGGTGTCTGAGTCACCCTTGTCTGTTTTGGGCCTTTCCTAGTGAAGAATCTGATACAAAGATTCTAATACTAGTAGGCTTTTGGAAGATCATTCCAGAAAACAGCAGGAGAGGAATAAATGAGATTTGGAAGAGAAGGGTCCCAAAAAAGGTGCCTTATTCCAGTTGCCTAAAGCTTGAGAACTCTGGGGGACAATGTATTAGATCCTGCCTCTGTGTTATCCCTGTCATGAGGTTAGGATGCTCAGCTGCCCACTGATATATATCAACCCTGTGTTTGGCTATTTGTCCATCAAATAATTACCCATTCAGTTATTTGAGGAGAGCAAGTTCTGGGTCAGAGTAGTCATTGGATTAGCTCTCCAGAACTCCCTACATGCCTTGCAACCAGGTCTGTCATATTCCCTTCCCAATCTGACAAAATCCTCAAGGATTTCACTGACTGTCACAGGATTCACCATGAGCATCCAAGGAGTCATGACCAACAATGTCTGCTACTATTTTTTATGTTGTTAAATTAAATTTAAAACGCGAATCTGCGATTACTCAGTTCATGTTATCAAATGATCTCCAGCAGGAGTGGTGTGAAAGTCAGAAATGCTTTGTCCTTGAGGAAGAAGGTATGGATAAAGGTACCAGGACATCTACAGAACAGATGTATTTTCATCTCAGCAGGAGAGAGCCATGTTTCACTAAGTGTTGATTAAACTGTTCCCCCATGGTGGTTCCCTTGTTTGTATCCTTCATGTTGTTCTCATTTACCTCCTTTTGCTTTGGGAATTTGCCAGCATGGAACTTGTTTCGATGTCTACCCTGATTAGATACAAGCTTATTTTGAATTGGAAGCCAATAAACGTTTGGCTAGGGAACTTATGGGCCTCATTAACTCAAAACAGGGTTTTGGACTAAAAATGCAAATAGATGCAGGAAGGTTGCAACAAATGTATTAAAAAAAAACAAAAAAAACAAACGCTTGACACATAATGGACTGTCTGTCCTTCTCAGGCAGGGACATGTCACTTAACTTTTGAGGGTTGACATTAAGGAGAGTCCTCAAGTTCCTCTACACTACAGAGTCTCTTGAGAGAAGACTGAATACCTGGGTCGGATGTGTCGATGATTCTTACGCTTGGCTTTCAGCTTCTGACTAGGTGCAGAAGCAGCACAGTGCAGTGGGAAGGACTCAGGCTTAGGAGTCACGGACTTAGATTCAAATCCTGAACAACGTAATCACACGTTGATTGCATGTAATGTAACAGTGAACCATGTGCCTTAGTGAAGGGTTGGAATAGGTCAGGGAGACGGGACATGGGATTGAGTGGAAGGGAAGGAAGAAGGGGAAGCCACTGTGGGGTGGAGGTTTGGGGCCCCTGTTAGGCAGCCTCAGAGCTGAGGCGGAGAGCAATGAAGGAAAGGAAGCCATGGATTGAAGGCTTGTCAGCCTTTGTTCTATTTTCTCCCACTGCCTTTGGCACTTGTCTGCTGCAGGTGTTGAGCTCCTGGACTGAACCATGCAGGATGGAAGGTTTTCTCCTTACTTTTTAAGGCAGAGAATACCAGCTCCACAACCTCTTGTTTTATCGCTTTAACGGTCACATAAGCTGTTATGTCTGTTTTGTATTTGTGTCTTCTGGGGAACCTGAGAGTCAAGGCTTTGAAGCCAGACTGCTTGAGTTCAAGTCCCAACTCTACCACTTCCTGTTGAGTGACCTTGGATAAGTTACTTTGTTTCCTCAGTTGCAAAATTACAATGATAAAATAGAACCTCCTTCCGGAGCTTTTATGAAGATTAAATTAGTTGTTAAGCACACAGTAAATGGTATGCAGATGTTAGGGATGAAAAAAATCCTTCTTGAAAACAGAGCCCATGTACTCAGTGTATATATGATAATCCTGCCGTGTGACGTGATGTCAGAGTTGTGTGGCCTCATTCCCTCCTAACTCTGTGTCCAGCTGCCTCCTGACGACTCTGCTCAGCAACCCCTGTGCGGAGTGGAGCCAGCTCCAGGGCCAGCACTTAGGAGGTGACAGAGAAAAACAAGAACAGTTACTAAAGCGAATTGCATGGCAGAAATCTTTTCTTTTCATCAATGGAAAACAAATCCATTAATCTTTTTAGTAAAAGTGATGACATAAAGAAAATCATTAGGGGCCTAGATAAAATGAAAAAAGTGAATGAAAAGTATGTGCATTCTTATTTGTAGACTATTATTCAAGAGCAGTGTGACAAATGCCACGCACTACATACATGGAACTCTATGACCGATGTGGAGACTAGCGGGTGGGCGGTAGGGTCTGAGGGAAATGGGAAGCAGGTATGGGGCTGGTCTTGCAGGACTTTAATGCTGGGAGAGGAAGCTCCAAACATGGAGCACAGAAACAGTGAAAAACTGCTTTTACCTGGTGAGTTTGCTGATGAACCACGTGCAGACTGCTCATTTTTAATGAATGTAGGTTGACGTCTCTACAGAACTGGGAACCTCTTCAAAGCTTTCTTTGAAAATTATTAAATGACAAAAATCCAAAAGAATACCTTTAATTCTAGCCTTAAGATCTTTGCCATGTGTTAGGTGACCATGGATTTTCTGCCACTAGGTGAAAAATTATATCGCCAGGTGACAGATTCTGCGTATAATGTTATACAACTGGATTTTCTCAGGATCGCTACTGAGACATAATCTGTCTGGTAGTGGTTTCCTAGCCGTATTGAGGGGGATTCCGCAACATCCCAGACCTCTGAGAGCTAAGGATTCTTTTTTATTTCATCACCTCCAGAGCAATGAAAAAACCCCCTGTTCTTGGGTGGTCTGTAGGGTGTTAGGAAACCTACATCATGAGTTGCTGAATGTTGGGTTCTTTTCTAAAAGTCTGAGTGTGAAGTGACTTCACTTCATATGGTTCCAGAAAGCTAGAAAAAAAAAAGCTGAAATAATTCTAGAGCAGCACTTTTCAAACTACCTGTGGAGAGGAACCAGTTTGGGTTTGGTTTGTTGTTTCCAATCTGTCCCTGACCAATACTTTTTTTTTTTTTTTTAAAGATTTATTTTATTGTTTTAGACACAGACAGAGAGAAGGAGGAGGGCCCAGAGCAGTCTCCATAGTTGTACGACATCATTTTTCGACATGGTTTCATTCCACACAGGTGGGCACAGGGCTGCGCAGGGCAGGAGCTGGGCTGGGGGCCTCCCACATGGGAAGCACACCCGCCTTGAGCCAGGGGCTGAACTGCGAGGTGAGAACCAAACTCGGGCCTCCCATATGCAAAGCACACCCCAGTTCAGCACATGGGTCCACACAGCCCGGGGCTGGAATTCGATCCTTGGTACCTGGGGCTGCAAGGCGAGCACTTAACCCACTGAACCATCCCGGCTTTTCCTGACCAATACTTTTATAAACTGTAATAAGAATGAACTAGTAGACAAATAAAATTTAAGAAGTCATATGAACACGATCTCCAAATTTAGTTACGGGCTTCCATGGGCATCAGAGTGACTCTAAAATTACCATAGCATTTCTAAACCCTTGCTGTGGTTTCTGGAGGGCTCTCGTCTGCAGTTCACCTCTTAGAGTCACAGCAGGCCAGGGAGAATTGAGAACAATAGACTTTTTTATCCAGGACTTGGACCTGGCCCATGAACACTTCAGAAGATACAGTAGAACCATGGGCATTGTTAGTGTCCCTTAAGTGAGCTTGTCATCAGAAAGATGCTGTGTTGGATAGTATTCTATTGTTAGGGACCCAAAATCCTCCTCAAATTTTTAGTCAGCCCAGGATCCATAAGTAATGTGTTGATCTAGGCACATTGTTCCTCCATCATTACTATTTTTCTGTGTGAAAATGCCTGTTACAGGAGTTTTGAGGGCAGTCTCAAGCCATGGTTCCCAACTGCCAGTCCTCAGACTGGCGCTGGTTCCGTCAGAAATTTGCTGCCCATCCGTGAAATATGTTCATAGTCTCAGGATGCATTTATAAGAGAGAATAAATTTACTTCAATGTGATGTAAACTATTTCACAGACTGGTGAGAAATTTCTATTGGACCAAACTCAGGCCGAGGACGGGCGGTTGAAAACCACGGGTCTAAAGAGCAGGAGAACTTACTAAAGGAAAAAATGGAAACTCAGGGTCTGAGATAAAGGCAGAGAATGAGATTTGCCAAGTAACTAGGGGGCAGTAAGACTTTGGCAGCTCTACATCTGATTAACGTGGATGCTCTGGTCACTTCAGGGCCCCAGCAGTTACATCAGGCTCCCTAGCCAGGAGACAGCTCCAACTGAACATAACCATGGGGTCCGTTGAGCTACTTTGAGACTGAATGGCACTAACTGATTTGGTAAAGTGACAGACTAAAATTCCTGGATGAGTTCCAAAGCCTTCTGACAGGCAAAACAGGGAAGAGGGTAACTATTTGCAACTTTTGGAAGAGGGTAACTATTTGCAACTTTTAAAAAAGATTTATTTTGTTGTTTGAGAGAGAGAGAGAGAGTGAGAGAGAGAGAGGCCCAGAGCAGCCTCTATAGTTATACATCAATAGTTGTGACATAGTTTCATTCCACACAGGTGGATGTTGGGGCAGCGTGGGGTAGGGACCGAACCAGGAGCCACCTGCATGGAAGGTGAGCACCTTTGCCACCATCCCAGTAGTTACCAGTTGCCGGCAGTTCAGCATGTGAGTTTGCACAAGCCAGGCCTGGACTTGATTCCCAGACCTCACAGTTGCAAGGCAAGCATTCAACCTGTTTAACTATCCCAGCATCCCTAATAGCTTTGCAGTCTTTTACTAACTTGGTTATTTAAAAAAAAAAAATTAGTCTTCATTTTCCCATGTCACTGACTGTACGTTTATATTCTATAAAATCAATATTTGGCCCAAGCTTTGGCAACACTTTGGGGTACATTCCACATGTGATTTACATTTTACTATCTAACTTGTTTATAAATAAGCCTAGTCGTGGGACAGCCGTGATTAAAGGCTAGCTGACACCGGACCTCAAGCAGGAGGCAAATCTACCTAGAAGCAGTTCAACTTGCACCCAGGCTTCTCATCCTAAATGTGCAACGTCAGTGCTGAGAGGGAGGAAGCTGGAGAGTTAGTCATCAAACCTGTTTCAGTGAAAACCAGATTCATGCTTTTGAGTTTGTTGCTTCCTATGATTATAGACATTTACATTTCATTCCCACGGTATTTTTAAATAGCAACTTTATGCAAATTCAACATATGCTTAACTGTATAGATAATGGTATCCGAGAATACCAATACATATGGAATTTTTCAGATCATTAATGCTTTAAACTGTGAATCAGTCTCAGTTATCTAATCAGTTCTGGTTCACGGTCAGATTTCAGGTACCATGCCTCTCCATCTCCATTCCTCTTTTATCCTGGAAGTGGAAAGAAATTTAGTATTCATCTACCCCAGTCCATTCTCTTCACAGGTGAGGACACTGAAGCCCATGGGAGTTGAAACGAGTTACCAAAAGTCTTACAACAAGTTATGCATGGAGTCTAGATCCCACTCCCCCGGCTCCTTGTCCAGTGTTCTTAGAGGTCTTACCTCCCTGCAGAAATCAAAGTTCATAAAAGAAAGTCCGAGTATAGTTGCTGTGCACGTATGGTCTTGAATTATACTATAAGATACTGATCGCTGCCTGCCTGCTCATACCCTCCCCTCACCCCTGCTGCCTAAGCAGCCAGATTCTGTGTCTTGTGACTCCGCTAATCCCACTACATTAATTAGTCTGGAGATGCCCATCCGGGCCTGTGAGTTCAGCCACTGAAGGGGTAAAAAGGCACCTTGGATGCTCAGCTCCTGCCTGTCAAGGAAGAGGGAAAAGTTATCTTTTGAAGGTGGTGTCACGAAGTCACAATAGGACTAAGCTGAGAGATCACAATGATGGCAAACAAAGAGCAGACCCAGTTCAAAGCTGTGAGAGAGCAGGAAGCAGGAGCAAGCAGGGAAAGCCAGTGGGTAAGGAGAGAGGCGTGGGGAGCAGGCATGGAGCCGCACACACACAGCGACTGGCCTGTGGGGAAGACGGTGACAGCCATCATGGCATCGAGCACTGTCCTTAATATCCTACCTGTGTGAACTCATGTCAGCTCTCACAACCTATGAGGCGAAGGTCAGCCTTGTCTGTATTTCCAGATAAACAGACGGAGGCACGGAAAGGTTATCGCACTTGCCGAGGGTCAGACATAGTCCCTGCCAGTCTATTTTGTATCCCAGAGGGCGATCCCTGATGTAGTTCTTATTCATTTATTTCTATGTCTGATTTAACCACAACAACAACAGACTGTTTGGGAAAGAGTGGACTTGATAGGTTCGAGCATACCGATAGAAACTCACATAGGAAAAACATGATTGTTTATCTATTTTAGTCCTAATAATCTTTGTCTCTTAATCCTTTACTTGAGTTAGAGCTGGCAACCTCCCCCAAGCAGAACCAAGACGGGCAGCCAGTAACAACAATATGGGGGAGCCTTCTAAGGAGTACAGACTGCAGATTAGGTTCTCGTGACCTAACATCTGAACAGGACTATAAAACAGAAGTAGAAAGAGGGTAAGTAGATACACAGCTAGTTCAATGTGAAAGAGCCCACATGCCCAGCTCCTAACCAATTAGTCTCAGGCTCCTACTGAACAACTTAGAAGCATGTATGTTAGGGGAAGAAACCAGTACAATGCACAAGACTAAGTCATATTCAAACTGGAAACAGGAGTCATTTCAGAGCATGACTGTGGGCAAAGGCAAATTCAGTGCCGGAATCACATCAGTGAGAGGAATATAGGAATCTCAAGAGAGCCAAAGCTGTAACCCTGGGGAACCAGTTCTTTCAAGGGTTTTGAAAGGTAGCAGCACGCTGAGAGGGCTACAGAATCTTAAATACCTGGGAACTGGGCAGTGGGTCAAGACGTCAGAAGGAGAGAGGATAAAAACATCAATAAACTAATAATTGTTGGTTACTAAAAACAATGTGTCCAAACCTGCCTTGTGCTATGAATTATAATACTATATATATATATATATATATATATATATATATACACACACACACACACACACATATATATACACACACACACACACAGAAGAAGGAGGAGGGGAGGGAAGGAGGGAAGGAGGAAGGAAGGAAGGAAAGAAGGAAGGAAGGAAGGAAGGAAAGAGAGGTAGTGGGAGAGAGAGAGAGAGAAGAGAGAAGGTAAAGAAAGAAGGAAAGGAAAGAAAAGAAAGAAAATCAACCAGCCTACCCCAGCTCCCAACCTCTTATTACCAAATTCACCCTTCAGGGGAAGAGCCCTGGAAATCTACAGCAATGAGCTTCTGTGTGGTTTTCATAACCTGGGAAGTTTGTGGAATACCACGCTGATGATCGTGGATGCATGTCATCCTCCTCCTGACTCTTTCAGGGTGATAGTGTGTCATATCCCTTTACCAGACGACGAAACACTCCCAGACATTCACCTCAGGCTGCACAAGTGGGAGGTGATGGGGTCCAGGTGACTCCACAGGCTCTTCTGTGCTTGGCCAGCCTGTGGGACGCCCACTGAGTAGGAAGGGTGTAGGTGGGGCCCTCTTAGGAGAGAGCTCTGAGTCAACCATCACTGAAGGAATTCAGGGTCCTGGCAGGTTCATTTTACCCCTCCACATCCCAGGATTCGCATACCCACCAACTCCGAAAAGCAACGGGCATCATAAAACATTCTCGAAGGGAAAGAGGTAGCCCAGGGGAAAGGAGACAGAGGCAGGAGAGGTTCGACCTGGAAGACGAGGCACACAAGAAGTGGGCATTGCTGTGTCTGTTGCCCTGTCTGGTCCTGCTTATGTGCCCTGGGTGGTGAGTGTGGAACATGTAAGAATGGGGTGTGGGTCAGGCTTATGGTGAGGAAGGAAGGAGGGCATGGGGGGCAGGGTAGAGGTTATAGGGGTGACAGTGAGACGCTACTAAGGTCTCTGAAATTATTTTCATTCCAATGGCAACTCATCCATCACCTTGGTTTCAGAGAGAGAGAGAGAGATTTCATAGGAGTCTAGTCTTTATCACTCCCTGCACTCGTTCTGTGCGTTACTCCCTGCTTATTTCATCATGGTGATGCCTGATAAAATCCTTACAGAGAAGAGAAACTGTGATTTCCCTGGGAAGACAATAAAGGAGGTGGATTTGGTTCTGTGTCTTCCTAGTTGTGAGAGCTTGGGCGATTGACTTGTTGGAGACTTCACTCCCTTCTCTGTAGGTGAGTGTGAGCAAACCTACCTCTTGAAGTTGTCCTGAAATTTAATGACATATGTATGTGAAACCCTTCACATGCAAAAATCTCTCACAAATGTTAGATCCTGCTTCACATACACCCTCTCTGTCTCCACTCCATCTTCTGCCCCTTCCCTGCCAGCATCTACCCAAAGTGGATTACATTTCATGTTCCAAATCTTTTCTAAGCGAAGCACCAAGGAAAGGAACAAAGTGAGAGTCACTATGGGCAGTGATTTTCACACTCAGAAATAGTACGACAAATGTAAAGCTCCCCAGACCAAATGGAATACACACTCCTACCCCTCTCCTCCTCCTGAGCCCCAGTTAACAAAGCACCTTTGTTCGTGGGTAAGTATGTATCTATATTCCACTAGATGTTGAAAATAGCTGCCTTTATTGCCTCTGAGTGCTTAGGCCCATATCTTCTCATCTTACTGACAAAGAGGTTTCTTTTAATTAGCTATTTTCTCCCTCTCACAGGAAGTACAGGTACAAGCACTTTATCTGCATTGGTTACTTTTATTGTAAATTTGACAAGCACCTTATTCATTCATTCAAATACTGTGTTATGCAACTAAGATCTGATAACACTATGATTTGGAGTGAACCTTCATCCTAGGACACTCAGTTTTAATGGGTTAGCTGGGTTGGGTGGCTTTCTGCATTTGGCATTTTGTGCATAAGTTGGTTTGCTCCCCCTCTGAGAATAATTTTCATACATAAATTCTGGGGAAACTATTTAATTTCCACTGCAAAGCTAAATCCTCTTCCTCTCATGTTAAAAAGAACAAACCTGGGCTTGCTTACCATTTCCCCCATTTAATGTTTACATTGTTCTTAGAGCTCACTCAGCCTCAGTTTCTTCATCCGTAAAATGGGAACAAGCATGCCTCCCATATACACTGATTGGGAGGATTGAATTACAGGTAAGGGACATGGCGCCTGCAAGGGGGCAGGGGCACAGGCCTTTGTTTTCTTCACTGATGTGTCCCAAGAGCGGAAAGTAGTGCCGGCTCATAGTAGATGCACAAGAAATATTTATTGAGTGTATAGTAAACCAATAAATATTTATTGAATGAATAAATATTATGGAATGCCCACATATTGAGTGAATGACCATTGAATGAATGAATAAATAAATAATAAATATTGAAAGGTTAAACGGTTTATAAAAGTCTACATCATCTGAATAAAGACACACACCCCTCCACACTCCGTTAAGTGTTGTTAATGGGAACCAAGCAGTTTCCGTTCTCTCTGGCTTTCGCACGTGGGGTTTCTCTTACACACACACACCCACATCGTATAGGCTTCTTACCACCTTGACGGTGTGCTTGGATCTGTCTGTGAATGGTTCGCTTCTGTGTGCTGGCTGTGTCAGGGTCAAGGGCAGCTGCCCAGCGCCCCAGGCAGGAAGCACGTCACAGAGAGCCGGGAGGCAGGCTCCCTTTGGCACAGACAGCATTTTTCTCTCACCCGCACAACCTGTGGTGTCCTGATGCACTGCCAGGGTGAACTTGTCAAATGATCACTTCTACTTTAAGGTGACCAGACATCCCGCTTTTGGCGGGACAGTCCCGATTTTTAACAATTTGTCTCGCGTCCTGTGGCATTTTTAAAAAGTCACGATTTTTGGAAAGAATGCACGACAAGCTAGGGAACGGCGGGAGATAGACCAAATTTTTAATCAAGACCCCCCACCCCCCCACCCCCGGTCAATGGTGTTCCACTTTACCAATGTAAAAATCTGGTCACCTTAACTTAGATTCTAAACGATACTTGTCCAAAAAACAGCCCCCCCCCCAAAGTCCTTGAGGGGGAGCCCTGCAGAGAGCTCTGTTCTTAGTGTGAGGACCGGCTTGGGCTGGTTCTCCTGCCCCCTTGGCCTGGCAGGCTGGGATCCCACCGCCCCCTCCTCCATGTCAGAGATCCAGGGCCCCAGTCCTCGCTCCTGGGCGGGGATCGTTGTGACTCTGGCCTGGAACGCTGGGACTTCACTGAAATCCGCGGCCCTTCAGAGCCTTGGCTCGTTTTCAGACAAGGTGGAGTCCAACCTCCGTGGTTTGCATTCCGCGGGGCTGAGAGCAAGGCCATCCTCCCGCGGGTGATTTTCAAGATCTGGGGCAGTTCACACTGTGTCTGCTGTCGCCTTGGCCCCAGCTCCCCTGCCATCACCCACATATTTTTATCTGGTTAAAGTGAACATCAAAGGCAGCCATAAAGGGGAATAAAGAGCGAGGAGGAGGTATTACAAAGGAGGCCTTGGGGGGCCGGGAGGGAGGGAGGGGAAGAGAAAGGGACAGAGAGCCCCTCGCTGGTAGGACTGTGTCCCCCCTGTGGGGAGGAGGAGGGAAGGCTTGAAGCGGGAGGGTCTTGGTGCCCATTGTGCCCATTGGAGCTTTCATCCTGAACCCCCCCACCCCCATCTCTTTCTCCTCTGGCCGTGTGTGTCCTCAGTGAAGGCAGAACGTAGGACTCGTGTTCCTAGACCTTCCCCTGCACACGTCTCGTGTGTCTGCAAAGCAGCCCAACCCCAGCCTGTCTGGCCATCCCCGGAAAATAAGGAAAGACACGGCCCCTGCTTCAGCAGCGCCCGCCTGCTACCCCTTGGCAGCCCTTCGGGGTTTTATGACAAACAGTAATGAATAATTAACAAAGCATTTGAGCTGCCACCAAAAGCCTGCGGAGAGCTGCAGGGGCTCAGCTCGCGCCCCCATACGGGCCTCAGCGGTGTGTCCTCGCGGAAGACAGGCGGCCGAGCTGCCAGGTCTCCTAACAGCCCGGGAAGCCCGGGCCCGGCAGGGGCCGCCCGCAGGACAGGGGCTCAGTACAGCCGGCGTCTTGGCCTCTCAGTTCTGTCACCTTTTCTGTCAGAGACCGAAGTTATGGGGGACCCCAGGGGTCTGCTAGAGCAGTCGTTGCACTGGGGGTAGAGGGCACAACTTTGCCCCCCAGTCTGGGGACATTTGGTGCCATCTGAAGACCTTTGGATTAGCGTAGCTGGGAGAGGGGCTGTCGTTGCTACTGGCATCTCATGGGTAGAGGCCAGGGATGCTGCTCCACATCCTACTGTGTACAGGGCAGACCCCACAACACAGCATGGTGTCACCCAAAATGTCCACCCTGCAGTGGAGGAGCAGAGGGACGCTCCCCATTACAGTGCGGCTCACTGCCCAGGACCAAAGAAACTTGGGCTCCCTCGAGTGGTGACTCTCACTATGACAGCCAAGGAGAAAGGCCCCAAGCTGCAGCCAGTTTGTAAGGCAGAGGTGAGAGAGAGAGAGAGAGAGAGAGAGAGAGAGAGAGAGAGAGAGAGAGAGAGAGAGAGAGAGAGAGAGAAGTCGTTTTAATCCATCACAAAATATGCTTTGGTTGATGGTGACAGCAATATTCATGAATCATTAATGAGCCATTTCTTTCTCTCCCTGTTATTAATATCTCGGCAGAGGCCTTGGAGTTGAGAGCAGGTTTCCTTCTGATGAGTCAGAGGCGGAGTGTTTCTTTTTTGAAATATGTTCTTCTCGTTGAGAGTAGCACTCGAGCGTGAATTCGTGTGCTTTCTTCTTGCTTTCTTCCTAAATAGAATCTCCGAGAGCTCCCGTCTTCTTTTCTGGTCCCCCTTGAGAAAGAGAACAGTAGAATCAGCCAGAATGAACAGCTCGTAGATAATGCTTCCACCTACATTTTTTTGAGGAATGAGACTAGAGGGTGGAAGATAATTTTAAGATTCCAGTTCTGACCCAAATAACCCTAAAGAGTGTAGATCTTGCACAGTCCACTCAAATATATCTATAATGGAGAATTTTCAAAACACATCATCTATAACGGATTGTTTGGTTTCCCAACTGACCAATACCTTTCAGTGGATTCTTTAAAGTCTAATTGGTCTCTCATTTATCTCGTAGTCTGTCATCATGTCCCTCCCATGTCCATAATAACGAGAACAAGAATGTTTATTGAGTAAATTCCCCATGACAGGTACTATGTCACGTTCATTCAGTCATCTAACCCTCATAACAATCACACAAGGTAATCGAATTGCATTTTATAGATGAGGGACTGGAGACACCAGAAGAAACGTAACTTTGTGAAATCACTGAGCCAGCAAGTAAGCGATCAGGACAAGAATCAAAGTCTGTCAGCTTGCAAAGCCCGCTAACTCTCCCACTGAGGTTTGCATGGCTCTGGTCAATCAGCACAGTTTTTCCAGGCTGGCCTCCAGGGTCCCCACCAAGCGTTCCATCCAGCCTTCCTTCCCGCGATCCTCTCCTCTGAAGCCCTCCACTCCTAGCAGGGCCCACATCAGCTGCACTCTTTCTCGGCTCCTTTTCCTCCTCAGAGATACCCTTCCTCCAAAGACGGTTTTGGCTTTGCAGCCCAGTTCCCATCTCCACCACGAAGCCTTTCCTTATCTTTTCCATTTGGAGAACTCTGCACGCTATCTAGGTTTGGATGCAAGCCTGCCTGAGTCTGAAGTTCTGGCTCTTTCCATAGACAGCATTGCCTAAAAGAAAAGAGCCGATCTCTGTCATTCACTGGTTTTACAGTGTGATGTTTCTATGCCTCCTTTCTTGTCTGCAAAATAAACTGAATACAGAGAGTATATGTATCAAATTATAATGTAGTGTACCTGAAACTTACATGTTAGTAACCACTGTAACCTCAATAAATTTAACGGTAACTAAATAAACTACGTAGAATTAAAGTGCCCCACATACTACACAGGATTGTTTGCTATCAATGAATGAAATTTAATAAAGAAAACCACTCTAAACAGAAGTCATTGTTAGGTAATCATCCTGGTATTTATTTTTCAGTTTTTATTATTTCATTTTTCTCTTTGCTTCTATACCTACTCCCACCAATTTTGTTTCTTCATACATGCACTGGGTTACTTGGTGATGCGTTGGAGAGAAAATGAGCTTTTTAAATGTTTTCCAGGACTTTGAGCTGTAGAAATGCAAAATATTACCAGCAGCCTCAGACCCCACCACAGGTTGTATGCTTAGAAAAGAAGGGAGGAAAAAATCTACTGAGTTCTGTTGTAAACTATCTGAATGACTTCTTTCTGAGGAAATACAGATTTTAATAAAATGTGAGGAAAATTCATTTAATTATGCTACTCTACCATGTTTAAAGGGATTATATTATAGATTTTCTTTGTCTTAATCACACACCATTCTGACCCTGATAGGTGAGGAAAGTGACTGCTTTTTTCTAGAATATTTATTAAATGCATAGGGAAAAATTCATGTTAGGATTTTCATTGTAATTGCATTGACTAATTCAGAAAGAATTGACATCTTTACCTATTGAATCTCTCCATCCAAGAACATGGTATAGTTCTGTTCATTTAAGTCTTCCTTTATATCTTTTGGTGCTTATGCTCATAAGGACTATTGTTTATTTTGTTAGATTTATTCTTACTTAGGTGGTTGCAGTTTTTCATGCTATCACCATAGGCTGTATTTGATTTGTTATTATCACAGCTTTGATGTTCCTGTGTTTCGTAAAACCTGTATTGTTGTAGGAATATTAACATTCTGATGTGGTTGAGCACATATACATCGCACAGTGGTCAGCCCTGGCAACAAATGAATCCAGCAGGCTCTCTGCCTTGGGGGGAAGCACTGTATGACTTTTCATGATTATAACTAAATGAAAAATTAATGCACTAAACTGATGGCTTGTGACTCTGTGCTGCGATCCCCAGAACTTTCCGCTGGAAACATTTTCCTATTATATGAGCCTAGTGTTCAGGCAAGTCTCACTTCCAGGGAGGGAAAATTTTCCTAGTTGAGAGTCACTGAAAGAAATCTAACAGCCAATGATAGGAATCCATTGGCCTGTGCTATTCTTCGTGGTTACTCACTCCCTGAAAGAAGTCAGTGATGTGTTGCAGAAACTAAAGAATATGTTTTGTGCATCAACCTAAAGCACTACATGCAAAATTTTCATATATGTACACATATATATACACACATATACATACACACACACATATATATGTATATATACTCACACATGTGTAAGTATACATGCATGGCATTCAAATCCAGTTATTTAATACAGTACACCTTTGTGGATCGGAGTCCACTGACCCTTAAGAGCACCCAACTAAGACCTAAAAGAGCAATTTCCACAGCCAAAGTTTCCACAACTAATAGGGACAGCATCTCATTCAGCACCCTGTGTGCTGTGTTAGTACCATCTACAACAGGGAGAACCGACTGATGCAATGTGGAGATGGAGAAACACATGCTGGCAAGTACTTCTACAGTGGAAGAAAGACCATTGAGCCAGATGGACTTCTGCTTGCTGCCGGTCTGTAAGATCAGGCCTGGCAGAGAATATCAACTCTGGTTAAATTTTAGGTTGATTAGTTGGCTATGGCATATCTGTCACCAAGTCCTACCTGCTTTTCTTTTGGATTATTTCTCCCTATTACCTGTGTTACTCTATTCCTATTGCCACCTCATAGTTGGATTTCTTGAGCAGATTGGTTCGTTTGTCTCCTCCTTTATTGTTTATCCAATAAATATTTACTGTGAGTCAACTCTGTGACGATTGTTGGGTCAAGAACAGAGCTCCTTCAAGAAACTCACAGTCTGCTGACGGAGACACAGTGTTGATTACCAAACAGTAGATGAAGATGCCATAGGAAACCATGGGGGATGTTATGGGACCACTGAGAAGATTGGATTTATCCAGTTTTAGGGATCAGGGAGACTTGATATCTAATTACTGATGGACAACAGAAGGGTAAGTGGAGGATGGAGAAAGAAAGGTCAGGACTTCTAAGGCATAAGAAAAAATGGAAGATAAGTAGATACATAGAAAGATCTAGTGTGGAACTTTGTTCCTAAAGATAATAATAAATTCAGGGTAAATGGAACAAAGTAGGGGAGGAGTGAGAAATGAAGCTGGAATAATGAAGGACAGGCCAGGTCAGTAGACGGCCTGCATGTTATTATACTAAGGAATTTGGATTTTATTATTCTTAGGTGAATGGAGAGCTATGGAAAGATTTTTAAGCAAGGGAGTAACATCATCAAATTTATGTTTTAGAAACTTTACTCTAACCGCCATGTGAGAAATGGATGATCTGCATATTTATTTACTTTACAGTTTATTATAATTGCATAGAGGTCTACACAGAATGCTCATTTATTGTATTGGGTTTTGTCTTTTTTGTTTTGTTTTGCTTTTTACATGCCAGATACCTCTTTATTTTCAGTAGAAATAACTCTCAAAGGATGTCGCTATTTGATTAGTTTTAGCTGAACTGGCATATTTATTATTTTGTGAGTAGGTAATGTGTGAAAATGATTCAAAATTCAAAAAGAAAAAAGGATATGCATGAAAAATATAACTTCATCCTATTCCCTGACCATCCAGTTCCCCTTCCCACAACTACCAATTTCTTTCATAGTACCTGATGCTTATAAAAACTATATATGTTCATATATTCTTTACAAGAATATTTGCTCATATATTCTTTACAAGAATATTTGCTCATATATTCTTTATAAGAATATATGTTCATATATTTTTTATTATCCTTTTTAAGATCAATGGTAGCCTACCATGCACATTATTCTTTGCCTTCCTTTCTCATATCACATTGGATTTGGATATTTTCTTATGTCAGTATTTAGAGTTTTCTCATTCATTGTTTCAGCTTCATGGTGTTTGGTTATTGACCTGTACTATAACATATTTAGGCAAGCTCCAGTGATGGGCATTCAAGTTGTTTTCAATATTTTGATTTTGCAAACAATGCTTCAATTAAATAATGCTGTCATTGTTATTACAGATTCATCTATAGCATAAATTCCCCAAAATGTGAGGGCTGTGTCAGAATACTATTCTCATTTTCCTTGTGGGTTTTGTTTTTTTTTTGCCTATTAATTTTCAAAGGTTCTTTGTATAAAGATAAAGAGAAATTAGTCCTATATCTGTGATATGAGTTGAAAATATTTTTCCAAGTTTGTCATTTGTCTGTTGATTTTGTTTATGGTGTTTATTGCCATGCTTATTATTAAGTAGTTTAGTTTTTCCCATACTTATTAAGTAATTGAATTTATCCATCTGCTGTTTTATAGGTCTTCAAAGTCTGTGTAACATTTTTAAAAATCTTTTCCATCTCAACGTTACAAAAAAAAAAAAAGTGGTTTCCTTGAGTACTTCCATAACTTCAGTTTTTATTGTCAACCATATAAAATTACTAATATTTGAGAATTTTGACCTCCAGAAGCGATCACATGGTTCACTCTAGTAATTCTTTGATCCACTTGAAATTTAGTCTAGTGCAAGATATAAGGTCAAGTCCAATTTAATGTTTTTTACAGATGCCAATTCAACTAAGTAGGCCATCTTTTCTCACTGATTTTTAATGCCACCTCTTGTAATTTGCTAATTTACAAATGAAATGTGTGGGTTTCTGATTTTCAGAACTCTTTCAGTGATCTACCTGCCCATTTATATTGCTACTTTCATTATTTAACTTTCATATTTTAATATCTCATTATTATTATTCATAATTTTCCAGTCTTTTTTTATTGCTAAATTTATTGGGGTGGCAATGGTTGGAAAAAATTACATAGGTTCCAGGTGTACAATTCTACATTACATTGTCTACGTGTTGCATTATGTGCTCACCACCCATAGTTTTCTTTTCATCACCGTGTATTTGATGCCCCCTCCCTCCTCTCACACCCGCCCTCCCCCCTCACCCTTGGGTAACCACTAAACTGTTGACTGTGTCCATGAGTTTTTTATTTCTTTGTTGCTTTTCCAGTCTTCTTGTATGTGTTTCTCCATGTTAATTTAGAATTCTCTAGTATAGTTCCTCAAAAAACTAGCAATAATCTTGTTTGTATTTCTATTAAGAAAACTTTGGATTTATTGATTGACTGAGAGTGGATTGCCATTTGCGAGGTTACAATTTCTGAACCAGTGTCTTAACTTCTTCCAGGCTCCTGGCTCCCTGATCCCCTCCTTCTGTACTCTGCCACCTGACTAATCTGCTACAATTATCTTCATTAAATCACGTCCCTGAGTTTTCCTAATCCATACTTTTTCTTCTTTTTGTGTGCTTTTCCCTTCAGAAATCTGCCATGTCCTCCTCTCACCCCTCCACTAACAAAGCCCTGATGAATCCACTTACACATCCTCAAGGCAACTCTTGCTAGACTAGAGAGATACTCCACTGTTTCTTCCCCTCCATGGAAGCATGGCTCTTAGTCACTATTTTGCACTAAATTATGCATGACTTTTTTTACATTTGTGTATTTAACCTGAGTGGCTTAGGTTTCAAAAGTAGACATTACATTTTCATTAATCCCACATTTCTGTGGTTGAAATGATGCATTCTCAGCTTTTTATTATGTGGTACCTGCATATGCCCTAACTTCTCATGTGTCTAGATTATACATCTCTAGCCATTCATTCAGTCTATGAAAACTATCTATCATGTGCCTACTATGTGCCAGGCACTCTTGATAGTCGTTGGACAAATGTATCAATTAAGTTATGCTAAGTTAAGCAATAGTAACAACCCTTCATCATGGTGGTTTGTATTCATAAAGGTTTATTTTTTTGCACGGGGTACATGTCCACCTCACCGAGCTGTGACTTCACTCCAAATCTTCATTTCAGGACTCAGGTTCAAGCAGCTGCCCTATATGGGATATGCTGGCCTCATGGCAAAGGGAAAGAGCAATAATGAATCCATGTGGAAATTTAAATTGCTTTGTTTTCTTTTTGTTTTCTTTTTTATTGTTTTTGACAGAGAGAGAGAGAGAGACAGAGACAGAGACAGAGACAGAGACAGAGAGAGAACTGAACTGGGAGAACTCCCCAGTTCAGCATGGGTCCACACAGGCCAGGACCGGGATTCGATCTTTGGTCCCTGGTGTTGCAAAGTGAGCGCTTAACCCACTGAGCCATCCCGGCTTCCCCATTGTGGAAATTTAAAGCTTCAGTTTAGAAGTGGCATGTGCCAATTCCATTCATACTGGCCAAAGCAAGACACATGACTAAGCTTGAGATCAATGAGACTGGAAATATAATGTTTGGATAGGGAGGGGCCCTTTACTGAAAGGCATTAAATATTTTTAACAAATATTATCATCTACCACAGCAACAAAGTGGTGAGAAAGATAGATACGGTACTGATCTCATAGAGCTTACGAACTAGTAGGAAATATGAGCATTAACCAAATAATAATGCAATTGTGACAAATGCTCCAAATGAGAAGAAGAAGATGGCTAAGAAAACATAAAATGGGTAAGCCAACATAATCTGGTTGTTTTAAAAGAACTTCCTACCACCACCAAGAGAGATTTCAGAGTTAATATAATAGAAGATAACTGGGCAAGAGAAAGGGTTGCTTCCTGGACAAATACTTCAAATAACTTGAGGTCATTCAAAACTGTTGAATACACTAACTTGACCAAGATGAGCAGAATTATCCTACTTCTTTTTTGCACATATTTTGCATCTAAATTCAATAAAATAATTTCAGCGTCTCAGGGTTGCACAATTCTTTATTGATAGGTTTTTCCAATATAACAAGTCAGCGATAACTTTATTGCATTATCTCATTGACATTTTTATTGATTTTGCGGGGCCCTAAAGGACAATTGTAATTAGACTGACAGGTATCTTTCTGCAAAGAGTAGCATGGGTCTTGATATTTACGGTACCTATATATTTGCACAGCATGTGTAATTTTTATGTTGTATTTTCTTTTGTCTAAAAGTATAATACCATTCTTGAAAAAAGTCGGTAGTAATTATACAGCAAGACAATGGTTTAATCATTTCAGATGGGAACGTACCCCATCCCTAACATGTAAATATTAGACCATTTCCAATTTCATAAGATGATATTACTCTCTATTATTTTCTGAGATATAAATGAGTAAACTAATAATGATGCTGAGGTCTTAGTCTTGCTTTCCTAGTGGATGCCTCGGAAGAGAGCCCTTGTAATTCCGTCTCCATACCATATGTCTCTGTTGACATTGAAGTGCTTAGTTCCAAATGAGTTGGCTTCATTCAAGCATCTTAATTCAAGAGTGGATGATTAGATCTTAAGCTAAAAACCTATTAGGATGTAAGCACTTGTGTTTTTGAAAGGTATTAAGGGAACATCATAGTGTGGTTGTAGATAAATCCCTCCTATCTAACAGTGGGTTGGCAAAAATCTCATTTGATCTTCAAACATTACTGACTAGCTTCATGTCAAAGTTAAGTACAGAACGAGAATTCTGCCAAGTGTTTGTTATATTGTATACAGACTAGATGGTGTGTTTTTATCCTTTGCTAGCAGTAGTTTCAGAGATCCTGCCTCTGAGCAGGGATTGTCAGAGAGGACCAAGTAACTTTTCCATGCAAAAAACACCCTAAACAAGATTCTAGGCTCTGAGCAGGAGCCCACCTTAACAGGAAGGACTTCTAAAGAGATGATGAACCCATAAGGTTTCATAACCAGCATCGTGCTACAAAGCAATCAGTGTGAGTCAAAAAGGACACATCACATTGCAAATACTTTCAATCCCTTTGAGAAAGCACATACTGACCTACATAAAAACCAAACCCATGATTGTTCCTGTTTTTATTTAACCACATGTGTGGTTCAAACCAATAGGATTCTCCCTCTCTTCCTGTTTTTTTTTTAAGATTTATTTTTATTGTTTTTGACACACACACACACACAGAGATACAGAGACAGAGAGAAGTGGGAGGGCCCAGAGTAGTCTCCATAGTTGTACATCATTGGTTTTTCCACATAGTTTCATTCCACAGGTGGGTGCGGGGCTGCACAGGGCAGGAACTGGGCCGGGGTCTCACCCTGGTGAGAACCAAATGGGGAGCACTCCCCAGTTCAGCATATGGGTCCACATGGGCCAGGGCCAGGATTTGATCCTCGGTCCCCGGGGCTGCAAAGTGAGCTCTTAACCCACTGAGCCATCCCGGCTTCCCCTCTCTCTTCCTGTTAATTTGCTTGAGTTCCTGTGTAATTCTGTCATTAGCAGGGCAGGTGACCTTCACATCAGGAGTGGGAAGATCGTTTGGTAACCATGTGCTGAATGTTTTGGCAGAAGTTAGTTTAACTCACAGAGCTACCACCAAATTGGGACTCCTCAGTAGAAACTGGCATTTCTACTAGGAAACAGGGCAGAACATAAAGTTCCAGGATTGCAATTTCCTAATTATATTCTGGTAGGTAACCTGTAGGACTCCTGGCTGTACCACTCCTAAAGAAAGACAAGATCAGTTTATCATTATCTAACTTCAAAGGCACAGTCTACTTTCTCCCTCCTTCCCTCCCTCCTTCTTTCCTTTTCCCTTTCTTTCTTCTCATACTTTTTCATGTAAAAACATATATACAAGGGCTGTCTGAAAAGTATCTAGCCACGTAATATGAAAAACAGAGTCATTTATGGCTGAATTTTTTCCGAGCAGCCCTTGGATACCATAGATGCAGTGAACCATTAAAGGTGGGCTAGGTTAAAACTGCTTGGGGAATATTAGCAGCTCATACCTCTAACTCCATAATTCCCTCGAGTTTTCCCTCTTGGTTCATGTCAATTTTTGACAGCTCCTTTATTGCTCATTAGAAACACAGACAACCATGAAGGAATAAGGAAGAAATGCTTATAAGAGCAAGAAAGTAAATTGCTGCAGGAAAAACTCAGCTATATATATTGCAAAGTACTTATTGACTTAACCATAAGAAGAAGAAGAAAAAAAAAGCAGACCTCCCAGATTAACTTGTATTGATAATACCTCTTAACTGTACCCTCTCCCACCCATCAGGAGCTTTGAGTACCATAAAGATATTATTTGGTCAAGACATGCAAATTAAAGCAGGACAATAGATCAGAACTTGAAAGAAATAAGGCCATGCTTGAAAAAAATGAGGCTTCGTGAAAATAAAAGTTTTCATGAAGATTCAAATTGAGAACTGAGACCATGGTGGGAATGGGGGTAAGTAATAAAAGCTGACTTACAAGAGAAATATCTCCAGGAGGGTGAATTTTCATACTTTAACTTACACAGAAGATTAAAGAAATCTTGAGTTACTGCAAGTTCATCAACTCACATAAGCAAACTCTAAAATATTATGATACTTACATGGCAGTTGGATGTTTGGATACTGGCTTTACGTTTGGTGATATTAGCAAACTACTATAGGTTTATTTTAGGCCTGAAATGGTATTGTGGTTTTGTCTTTTAAAAAATGCTTGTTTTTTAGAGATACATGCTAAAGAAGACTTAATGTTTTATAGATACATAATAAAATATTATGAAAAAATAATATTTCACCTTTAATTTGCTTAATAACGATATTGAGAGGACAAATGCATGGGAATATTAGATAAAACCAGATTGGCCAAGCGTCGATTGAGGTTGAAGCTGAGTGATGGGCACATTTAAAGGTTCAGTATACTATTCTGACTATTTGGTATATGTTAAAAAATGCTTCAAAATAAAATTTCAAAATAAAGGAAAATATATTATGCAACTTAGTAGATATACAAGGATGTAATGAAGAATAATATGGTGAACACTTATCTGTCCACTCTCCAGTTGAAGAATTAAAACATAGACATGTGGTTGAAAAAAATTCTAAAGCACCTTCTTTACTTCAGTGATCTGCTACAATTGTGGTGCCTCATTGGGAGCGTGGTGCCTGGTGTTGACTCGTTAAAGTTGGTAACACTTCAGATGTTTACTCTAGCTAGAGTATATCTGGATTCAGGCTTCAACAAGTTAATGTGGTCACTGTCGTGGAGATAACTCAGGCTTGAGAATAAAAAACAAAACCAAACAAACTAAAAACACCTAGATCGAAGTTCCTGCTCTAACTACAGTTGAGTGACCTCCAGTAAAGTTCTAAGTTCTCTGTCCCATTCCCTCATATACGAAAAATAGGTTTCGTCATCCCAACCTGGAAAGACTACAGACAGGATAAATCACACAGTTGGCACTGGAGAAATAGTAGTTGTTTTATTTGATGTTTTTAAAGGAAGATATTTGGACACTTCCCAACTGAAATGTATGAGCACTTCTAAACAAGCAATAAATAGACACTTTATGGCTAGGTGATAAAATAAAGTCCAATTTGCTGCTTATCAAAGGAAAGGAGATCATTGCCGTGAAGAGTTTTAGTAGCATTCAGGAATGGGGAGGACAGAGTTAGAACATTTATGAGTTTGGGGGAATCTGATTTAAGGTAGGTCTTGCAGTGCACTTAAGGGGGCATTTAATTAGAATTGGGCAAATTTTATTATAGTTAAAGATCAATGGACACAAAGTTGGGAGGATTTCAAAAGAAATCTTGAAGAATAAATTATCTTTTGAAACTACCTATTATCCTGAAAAAGAGGTCAATGGAGAAAGGATAAATGGATTTGGGGGATGTTCTTGAAACAAATAGTATTACCTACAACTTCAGCTTTCTGAGCAAGAGATTCCTGGACATGTAAAGTTAGGCTAATACAGTCAAATAGTGAAGTTATCCCAACGTAAACAGTAAGCTGAATAAATATAGATGATTTTTGGTCTTGTTTATACAGGGGCTCTAAGAAATACTTTTGTCATTTTTTTTTTTAGGCCCTAACATGTATAGAGATTATGTAATATGAGTGCATTTTAACAAAATTATCTTCCCTTATGATCACACTTGCATCTCATACATTCTCCAGTGCTTTTTGTTGCCTCATTGGAATGTTTCAGACTATCCTTCGAATATTATCATGACTTTGTGCCAATAGTCCTCAACCTTGCCTGTACATTAGAATCATCTGGGGAGATTTTGAAAGTCCAAAAGCCCAGGTCCCACCTCAGGCCAATTAAATCAGGATATCAGGAGTGGGGCCCCAGCATCAGAAAGTTTAAACTATCCCAGTGATTCCAATGTGGTCCAAGATTGAAGACAACTGATGCCTCGCTGGAGAAATAAAACCTTGACCAGGTAATAATAAGACCCTGACACTAACTATTGACTGATGATAGTTAGAGCAACTTAACTACTGCCATTAAACTTTAGTGTAAATATTAATAATGACACAGGATTATATACAAACATCCAGCCCTTGAAGTTCTGGATCCAGATTGCATCAAATTTCTTTAAGCACTTAAAGTTTTATGGCAACCTTTATCTTTGTTTACCCATTCTACCAACTGGGGGCCTCCTGCATGAGAAGCACACCCCAGTTGAGCATATGGGTCCACATAGGCCTAGGCTGGGACTTGATCCTTGGTCCCCAGGGCTGCAAAGTGAGCACTTAAACCCATCTAGCCATCCCAGCTTCCCCTACTTCCAGTTTTAAATTATTAATAATATAGTTATGTTTTTATATCCTTTTGACATATTTTATAATTTTTAAAAAGCCAAAGAGTAAATGAGGATAAGGACAATGTCCTGTAAATGTTAAAAGTCCACATAGGAACATGGTAACTATAGTATCATTTAAGTTTTTTTTCTGGTTACATTTCTGAGTTCTTCAACTCTGACCATGAAAACCAATCTTGCTTTCTGGCATGAGGTGGATCGTAGCCTTCTGGGATAATCACTCTTATTTGGTCAGAGCTTCAACAATTCTCATTATGCTTATGACTTCCAAAACTCAGTTTTCATTACTTCTTATCACCCATGTGTCAATTTCCTCTAAATACTGCCTTCTAGACATTGCCACTTGAATGGCCTTCTGTCACTTAAACCACCAGTCTGGTTTGATGTCATAATTTGTGAATACTCTTGTTAATCTACACCCTTTCCATTGGTGAGTTTAGTGTTTGCCTTGGTTTTAAAACCATCTATATGCTTCATGTCCAGAACATCTTATTCCAACCTAAGTCTCTTTTATGAGTTCCAGGTTCACATACCCAACTGCCTACTTGATATCTCAATTTTGTTTGTCCATTGGCATCTCAAACCAGCACACTGAATATGCAATTTTGCAACACTAGAGGCATGAAAATCAAAAGCATACTTACAAAATAACAAACAGCTTTGTTTTGCTGGTCTCAGTATGGGAAACTGGACAGAGATGTAGAAAATGTAACTAGAAACATAGTTTGGGGACATATACTGAAGGATTGTGGATGTTTTGCTTGAGAGTTTGGACTTGTGGACAATGGAAAGTCACAGAGGAATTTTTCTTTTCTGTTGATTTATTCATACAATAAATACTAAGTGATGACCTATTATGGATTCGGCACTGTGCTCAGCACTGGGAATACAGAACCGAGTCAGGCGAAGAAGGATTTCTTAAAGGTTAGGAGGTAGAACGCATTGCAATTGGTGTCAATTAGAACCAAATGGGATGGCAGAACATGGGTACAGAAAGGGACTGAAGATGCCCCCAAAGTTTTATTCTGACTTGAGAGATTGGGGGGTGGGGGCACAGGGCATGGCAACGTGTTTATCTGAGGAGGTGATGTAGAAGGAGAGGAAAGGTGGGTGGGTGGGAGGCACCTGACTTGAGCTTGAACAGCCTATGCCTGTGGGACATGCGGTAAGGAGGCTGAGCAGCTAATTACAAATATGGGGTTGTGCTTTAGGAGAGAAGCTCACAACGGAAACCTTGGTTGGGACTCCATCGATAGGAAGTAATAATTGAGCATGGTGGGTGGAGGTGGATGGCATGAGATTGCCAAGGAGGAGCGAGAAAATAGTAAATCATATTACATTCAAGAAAAAAAAAAGACATTGGGCGATCGGTTAGTCCCAGCATTGCCGTGACTAGCTACATAATTTGGATGTCCCTAGCCCAAACTTTTGTGAGTCTGCCTCTGTCGTTTATTCTGGGAAGGAGAAGCCAACACCACATGTTGGATTATGGAATGATGGGGTTTGCCTGCCGCCTGAGGCTGGCCGAGTCGTAAGCCTGGCCCAGAGCTAAAGCATTGTGGGCAGCAGTGACTGGCAGGTTGCAAGCACTATACCTGATAAGAGTAACGTGTGGGTAGTTATAAATATTACAGATACCGTTATTGCTAATAAAAATAGATCATGGTTTGTTAGGGTTTGGATTGTGTCTCCCACCCCCAAAAGTTGGATTCATAATACCCAGTAAGTACCTCAGAATGTGACCTTATTTGAAGACAGTGTTTTTACAACCAAAGTAACATGAGGTCATTGGAGGAGGCCCTAACCCAATATGACAGGTGACCTTTAAAAAGGGAAATTTGGATACAGAAATAGACATGCGCACAGGGAGCACGCCATATGACAATGATGGGAAAGATTGGGGTGTGTCATCCACAAACCTAGGCAGGCTGATGACCGGCATCGGCTTGAGGAGAGTCACGGGATACGTTCTCCTTCTCAGTCCTCAGACAGAACCAGCCCTGCTGGTACCTTCTAGCCCCAGAACTGGGAGGTAATAAATGTCTGCTGTGTCAGCCACCCAGCTGGTGGTACTTCGTTATCTTGGCAAGCAAATAATGGTTGTGTATTATTGGACATTTGACCAGATGCACTTTTACTCATTCTCATTTCGTCCTCACGACCTCCTTTGTGGAAGACATTGTCAGTGATCCCTTTCTCAGGGTAGGAAAGTACAGTGAGCAGTGATCCAGGATTCTATGTCTTAAGACACAGGATGTAGGAATTTGCCTGGGGAGAAAGGCAATTTCACTCACGGGCACAGTGCTGCCTACACTCTCCTACATTATAGGAGAGTGTTAGGAGAGTGTTGGATAAGCAGATGGGATCCAGAGTCAGCCTCGTGGGTTTAAATCCCAGCTCTGGTGGCTCAGGCCCTGTTGTCCTGAGCAAGTTTCTTAGCTAACTCTGCACCTTAGCATAATGGAAAAAAAATAATAATAATAAAACTAAGTAATACCTGAGGTTCTCATGAGCATTAAGTGAGCTAATTCCTGTGAAATGTTTAGCCCTGTGCCTGTAACATTATTATGTGTTCAACGAATAGCAGTTATTTTGAAATAATTTTTCATGGGAATTACAGGGGAGTGGCGAAGCCCTTCAGTAATTATGAGGGTCATACAATCATACCTGGCTCTCATAAATGTACCGCAAAAGAGGTCTGGACTAAATGCATTGTGTATATTTAATGACCTCTAGGTGTGTAAGGTGTGGGAGGTGTGTGGCAAATGTGGCAACTGTTGTCTGTGTCACAGGCAGACATGCATACGTGGTGATTCTGCCCCAAGACCCATTCAGTCATCAATAGAGGAGGTCTTCACCCCAAACCAAGCCCATCTCAAGCTCTGGAGAAGCTCTTTGTGGTAGTAAGAAGAATTTAGGCCATCTCATTAGGTGTCAGCCAGAAAAAATAAAAATAAAAAAGGGAGTTGTATGCAAGTGGGAATTAATCAGTATAAAAGGTCAGAAAATAAAGCATGGGTTTTGATATAGATGGATCCCACATTGAACTTTAAAATCACTGCATAAGGAATTCACTATAAAGGGATTTCGCTACACAAACAACAAGTAAAGAAACACAATTACCATCCTGAATTTTTAAAATGCAATTAAAATTGGTGCAGACCCACTGAACCTTGCCAAACCCTGCTTTAAATAACAGTTTGGAGAATCACAAACTTCAATTACTTTTGGCAATGCCTTGGTTTTCCACGAGGCACTATAGGTTATTAAATGTTGTAGCTTTTTAGCTTGATAATGAATAGTTTATCCTACAATTAGGTTGGTTTTCCTCTCTCTCTCTCTGCTTCTGCCCACTCCTCCTGTTCTCCTCCCCCTCCCTTTCTCCATTTCTCCCTCTCCCTCTTTCCCTTTCTCTCTCTTCGGCTCACTCAAAGAACTGATAATTAAGGGAAAGCTGTCACAGGGCCAGGTATTTCATACAAGATATCTTTACAGTTAGTTCTAAGGTTACCCAGGGTAGAAATTGTGCTTCATCTTTTATACTTAATATCTATCTTTCACTTCAGTAGTAGCTATCATAATGATGATAGTAGTAAGACTAATTGCACTTACATTTTCTATGCAACTCCTTTCAAACCATTCTGAATATTTCACTATTTCTCTTAATACCTTTGTGTAGTAGACAAGGAGCAGATTTATATTCCTTTTAAAGTTAATGAGGCATAGGGAGTTAAATAAATGTTTCCAGATTATAAACTTCATCATGAATAAAGCAGAATAAAACACAAACAGGGGAAAGCCGGGATGGCTCAGGGGGTTAAGCACTCACTTTGCAGCCCCAGGGACCGAGAATCGAATCTTGACCTGTGCAGACACATATGCTGAACTGGGGTGTGATTCCCATGCAGAAGGCCCCCAGTTTGGTTCTTGTCTCTCCCCACCCCACCCCCCAGGGTCAGCCCCTGGCTGGAGGAGACATGCCTCCCATGCGGGAGGCCCCTGGACCAGTTCCTGCCCTGCAAGGCCCCCACCCACCTGTGTGGAATGAAACCATGCCGAAAACTGATGATGTACAACTATGGAGACTGCTCTGGGCCCTCCCCCTTCTCTCTGTCTCTGTCAAAAACAATAAAATCTTTAAAAAAAAAAAGAAAAAAGAAAGACAGGTGCTGTAGTGTTCGTTCCATTGAGCTATGCAGTTTCCTGGTGTCTGTCTGTCTTTGTGTCTTAACAGATGAATTGAGATCAAGGGACGCTACTAGTATTTTTACATATTTCTAATTGTCATATTATTAAGGTCTGATCAGTGGAAGAGCAGCCCGTTCCTGATCTGCGAGGTGCTTGTTTATTTTACAGCCTCACTTCCATCAGGCGCGATGATGGCCTCAACAATTATTGCCATTCACAGCGGAAGTCAGAAGCGAACACGGACCCTGTGCACTCTAACATAAGTGTGCTTCTGGAATGCATTTTATGACAGGCAAGATTAAACTCGTCAGTCACAAAATACCTCAGCCTCAGAAAAAGAGGCCCATTTCAGAGCTCTGAGATGTTTAGCAGTTCATTCTGCAGCTCCAAAGTGAGGCCAGGCTTGATCGACACCCAGCCCAATGTCCTGTTTTAATCTGGTCAGCCTATGCTCTGTGCTAGGCACTGAGGCTGAGTGTGTGGGAGATAAAAGGTAAGAAAGAGTCCACTCCTCTGCACAGGTCTCCGGTCATGGATTTCCCCAGCCTCATCCCAACTCGGGCCGGGCACGTCATGCATGTGAGCGCTCAGGCACTTTCAGAGCAAACTTGTCACCACAACACAAGATCTAGACCCAGGACCCGCGGGTGGCCCAGGATGTCTTTGAAGGTGGCCCAACACAAGTTCGTAGACTTTCTTAAAACACGATGAGATTCTTGTGTGAGTTTTTTTTTTAGCTCATCAGCTGCCGTTAGTGTTAGTTTATGTGTGGCCCAAGACACTTCTTCTTCATCCATTGTGTCCCATCTGGTGAGGCGAGTGCCTTGCTCATTTGGTATAGAAGGGCTTTGAGGAATGACCCCTGGCTGCCCCAGGCCTCCACTGTCTCCTCCAGCTGCCACCTGCAAGCTCTTCTCCCATGCCCACCCTTCAGCTCGAGACTAATTTGCCTCCAATGTTGGCTCCTTTAGGGCAGAAGAGACAACATAACAGCCTGACACTGAGACCAGCTCCCTCTGCCTTGGAGGCCTTCTTGATTCCTCTGCTGGGTTTCTGCCTCTCTGCTTAGTCTTATCATGCATCTCAGTTGCATCCTTGTCTCTGGGATTGGAACCACCTGTTCAGACCCTGAGGCATTCTCCTCTCTGGCATCTAACTCGTCCCTTGGCCTTGATGCCACTTACCATCCTAAACAGAGCTCCATCAGGAAGTGGTAGGCCACCTCTGGGTCCTGGCATATGCTTGTTCTCCTGGCTCCTCATCCTGGTCGCAGGCTCGGAGCAGCTCACTTCTGTGTCTAGTATGACCGAAACATAGCAAATACAGTGATGCCTTAGAATTCAAACTTAATCCGTCCCAGAACCCTGTTCGAGTTCCAAACCATTCAAGTTCCAAGATGAGTGGGCGTTCAGATAAAGCTACGGGCCCATACAGTTGATATGTCCCATGCGAACAACGTGTTGGTGTTCAGATTCCAAAGCAGCGTTTGGATTCCAAGGCAAAATTTGCCTGATTTTTTTTCATTCAGTTGCCAAGTTGTTCGCGTTTGGGGGTGTTTGGATTCCAAGGTATCACTGTAATTATCAAGCACTTACTATATACGGGGCACTTCTTAAAATGCTTTGCCTGTTTCTTCTTTTCTTACCACAATCCTATACATTTGATATTATTGTCCCCTTTTCATGAAGGAAATTAAACATGGGGAGATTAAATGATTTGTGCAGGGCTTCCAGACCCAGAACGCCCCAGCAGCCTATACTGAAACCACTTCAAGAAAAGTAGCTCCACCGTGATTGGTTAGAACCCTGTGGCCATAAATCTAGAATGTTAACCGGTCTCCACCCTGCCAACACTTCTCATTCTCTGAACCTCAGCTTCCTAAGGTGATGGGAAGAAACAATGTAGTCACAGGTCATTCCCTTGCTCCTCCCTATTAGACCATCCCTCTCTCGACCCCCGCTTCCTCAGGGGGTCCCCTTGCCACCACTTTTCCTCTAGGCAGAGTCCTAATTCTCAGCCACCCCAGACATTCAGCTGTTCTCGGGGCTCCAAGTTATTACGACACATGATCATTAATGAATCAACCCCCCTCCTAACGTTTCCAAATCGAGGCCTGGCCCGCCAGATCGTAAAGGTTAGGCCCACGTATTCCAGAGGGCTGTGTCAGATGAGGAATTCTATTAGAAAGCTTTGCATCTGGAGTTTTCTAATGGTGCCTTCAGGCAAAAAAAAATTAAAATGATGCCAACGACCCCTCTCCCACCCCCTTTCCACCACCATTCCAGCTTTCCCCATAGCAAAATTTCTGACTTGGTTAAATAGAATTCATTAAGAAGCAAGGGGGAAAAGCACTCCAGGCAGTTTACTCTCGGAAACGTAAACTGTTAAAATATTTTGTGGTTACAAGCCTTCTGAAAAAGAATCCATTTTCTCTAGCGTGTTGTGATTTCGTGATGATATTCTGATACAGGCCGGAAGCATTGTGGAGGTGGTCAAATCTAAGATCATGTAGCCTTCAACTTGCTTTATGATAAAGGTGACACCCTTAAAATTTTGAAATCGGGAGCTACCGTGTACTTGGGCTTCCTCTACTTTCCATCACGTTATGTTTTTTCCCCTAAAAATACCTGAAAGGGTGAGGGTAGCAGTTCTTGGTTCCCTTACACATACCAAATTTCTCCTGCTTTTCTCTCCCCAACCCCCTCCCTTCTCTCTTCTCTGTCCCTTCCTCCTTCTCTTTATTCTCCCCCATTCCCACATACACGCACAGGCGCACACAATCACTCTTCACTGGGACCCAGAATGAGGTTCTAGAAAGTACTCAAGAAAGAAGTGGTTTTATTTAAGGTCCCTCTAAGGCCAAAGCTGGCTGGTCCACGACTCAGAGACAGCACTCTGGGGGGAGGGACCGGTTTTTTATTTATTTTTATTTTTTTTATTGGAGCCTTCTTTGCAGGGAGGTTCCCAACCTGTCTTTGTCTGAAAACCGGGCACTGGGCCAGCCCCAACCCCGCGGAGTGCCGCTGTTGGCCTGCAGCCCAGTGATGGATCTGACTGTCATTTCCCTGCCCCCAGTGAGGCAGGAGGCGCCCTGAGAAGGGGGTTGGAGAGGAGCAAACAGAGCTTGCTCTGGGAAAAGAGGGAGGAGTAGCCACCCTGCAGGGAGGACTCAGCTGGGCAGATGGGGCCTACACCAGTCCCCAGCCCTCTTGTCAAGCCCTGCTCCTCTGTTAGACTCCATTATGAGAAACCAGGAAAAGGAACAACTCCATCAGAAGGAGCATCTTGGAGTCAGGCAGCAGCAGGCAGGAAGGCTATTGCTCCATCGTGTCGAACAAAGAGACGCTGGTAAGCAGCGACCTTATTTTGAAAGTCTTCCTGAAAAGGGAAGCCCACAATCTTTTTCTGGAACAAATTTCATAGTTAAGTGCCCCCTACAAGCAAGAAGTTCTTCTTTACACCCCACTTAAATCAAGAGATTAACCCCTATGTACTGAAAATATGTATGTTGCCACAGGCAGGGAAGTAAGGCTGACAACGTTAGGAAGCTGATGAAAGGACAGCTTCTGTGAACCTGAGAAAAAACGCAAAGGATAGCTATAAAAGTCACCTGTTGTCTTGGGTGTTTATCCCTTCAAAATTTTTACATTTGGCTGTCGTTTGTGACGTATGTCTATAAATTAACATTATGGCACAGCAGAGAAGTAAAGAATCTGAGAACTCATCTAGTGCAATTCCCCTTACCTTACTGATGAGCAAATAGAGACCAGAGAGGTCCAGTGACTAGCCCAAGGTCACACAGGAAGAGGAGCTGGAGAAAGGACTAGAATTGGACAAAGCAAGCTACGCCTCCTCCCTCCCTCTCTCTCTCATTCTCTCATTTTCTCTTTCTCTCAAGTGCCATATCTTCCCTGCCTTTCTCTGCTTCAGCCTCATTTGAAAACTTTAAGAAATGTATGTATGTAAATGAGAGGGGGACCCAAAATAAAACCTGGAATTTGTTTATAAAAATTTGTATATTCTTTTTTTTTTAAAGATTTATTTTATTGATTTTTGACAGAGAGAAACAGAGACAGAGAGAGACAGAGAGAAGGGGGAGGGCCCAGAGCAGTCTCCATAGTTGACAGCATTAGTTTTCCATATAGTTTCACTCCACAGGTGGGCACAGGGCTGCACAGGGCAGGAACTGGGCCGGGAATCTCCCACATAGGCCCCGGCAAGAACTGAACTGGGGGCACACCCCAGCTCAGCATATGGGTCCGCCTGGGCCGGGGCCAGGATTCGATCCTCGGTCCCTGGGGCTTCAAAGCGAGAGCTTTACCCCCTGAGCCATCCCAGCTTTCCCAAAATTTGTATATTCTTAAAGATTTATTTTTATTGTTTTTGACACAGTGAGATAGAGAGAGAGATACAGAGACAGAGAGAAGGGGGAGGGCCCAGAACAGTCTCCATAGTTGCACATCATCAGTTTTTCCACATAGTTTCATTCCACAGGTGGGCGGGGCTGCACAGGGCAGGAACTGGGCCTGGGTTTCACCCCAGTGAGAACCGAACTGGGGACACTCACCTTTTCAGCATATGGGTCCACATGGGCCAGGGCTGGGATTCGATCCTCAGCCCCCGGGGCTGCAAAATGAGCGCTTAACCCACTGAGATATCACAGCTTCCCCCAAATTTGTATATTCTTACACGTTTAAACTCATCACCTTCAAAGTACTCTCCGTTTGATGCAGTATACCTATTCAGATGCTTTCTCCGCTGATCAAGACAGGTTTTGAACTCATTGATTTTGATGCCTTTTAGTGCTTCTGCCATTTTTTGTTTCACCTCTTCCACATCAGCAAACATTTCCCTTCAGGGTCTTTTTTTCATCTTGGGAAACAAAAAAAAAAGTCATTCGGAGTAAGATCGGGTGAATAGGGAGGATGGGGCATAGGGTGTCATGCCATTTTTGCTCAAAAACTGATGAACACTCAGCATGGTGTGGGCAAATGTGTTGTCATGTCACATGTTGTTCATGTAAATCACCCATCGTGGAATGGGCTAAGGCATTGAAAGAGTCTCCAAAAAAATGCACTGAAGTCAAACGCAGCCTCTCACAACACCACCAGCTGGTGCACGGATGCAGATGGGTTCCTAGATCACTCACCTAACAGGGGAAGCCTGTCCTACCAGGGACCCGCCCTCCAGAAGATAATTCATTATTTTTGGTTCTCTCTCATATACATACCAGGGGTGCCAAAAAAACCACATACACATTTTAAGAGATGTTATCTATGTGTTACTTTTCAACGTTGAATTGAGTTATGGTAGCAATGTGCAGTATGATGTTTGCTTAAAAGACAGTGTTAATGAAATGAATGTTAGTGTCACCATGCGACAGGCAGGATAGTCAACAAAAATGACGGAAGCCTGTTTGTTGTTTGAGGGGTGCAAGACCATTTTGAAGTGGTATTTGAAATTTAAGAATGTTGTGGAAGTACGATGACAACGGAGGCGTGACTATGCAACAGAACCTCCAACATTCCTAACAATAGCACGCATATTCATGATAAGTTTGAGATCCATGGTAAATTGAAACAACATGTGTAGTAATACAAGTGGACACTTTGGTCAACATTGCTTAAGTCGTAATTCAGTGTAATCAGAAGTATCTGGAGGCTGATGGTCACCACTGTGAGCACCACTTATAATTGCAGAAGTCAAACGTGACATGTTTCATCCTTTGTTACCAGTCTATATTATTATAATTTTAATAAGTTTTTCCTTTCTTAAAAATGTGTATACATTTTTTGGCACCCTCTATATGTATTCCTTTCCATGATACTAGCTCATTATATATTCTGTCTGTTTATTTACCTGTATCTCTCTCTCACTAGACAATAAATTGCATAAAATTATTTTTTAGAAGATTTATTTTATTGTTTTGAGAAAAGATGAAAGGGGGGGGATAGAGAGAGAGAAGGAGGAGGGCCCAGAGCAGTCTTCATAGTTGTACATCATTAGTTGTGACAGGGTTTCATTCCACACAGGTGGATATGGGGTCGTGTAGAGTGGGAACTGGACCAGGGGCCTCTCACGTGGGAGGTAAGAACCTTCGCCACTGAACCATCCGGTTGGCTACCAGCTGCACCACAGTTCAGCACATGGGTTTGCACAAGACAGGGCCAGGAATGGAACCCTGGACCTTACATTTGTGATGCAAGCTCTCAACTGCTGAGCTATCCCAGCATCTCCGAGAAGACCTTTTAGTTGCTGGTGCCAAACACTCTAGAGTGAGCTCATCTCACCTGCGGCCTGTGGGTGACATGTAGCCTGGGACGGCTTTGAACACAGCCCAACACAAAGTCATACGCTTGCATACAACATTATGAGATGTTTTTATTTTTTTAGTTCATCAGCTATTGCTAGTGTACTAGTATATTTTATGTGTGTGGCCCAAGACAATTCTTCTTTCACTGTGGCCCAGGGAAGCCAAAAGATTGGACACCCCTGCCATAGAGTGATCTCTGGCCATATTCACCCACATGTGTTCCTGCTCAGGGCAGAGCACACTGCCTGGGTTCCTGCACAGAATCTATAGGGCTTGGGACTCAAAACAATACCCTTCTACGTGCCCATGAGAGGCAAATGAATCCGTGAGAGTTTGAAGGAAGATGGAAAGGGCTACAGGCAATCAGAGGGGACCGTGTGACCGTTTGTGTCTGAAGCTTGTTTTATCTGCAGAAATAGCTTCCTTCTAGAAGCAGTAGAGCTGTTGTACCCCCTTAACAGATGGGTTAGGGTCTCAGCCCCAGCTGCTCCCGGTCCTCTCTGCTCAGCCAGCTTAAAGAAGATACCTGGCAACAATCCATTGATTAGAAAAATGTTTTTCTGTATATTTTCTTTTACGTTATTCAGCCCTTGGAATAACTTTAATTAATTCTTATAGCAAAGTCATTTATTAAAAAATTTTCCATTGAAATGTATTTAGCATAGAACATTCCATTTCTTTGTGGGGTGGGTTGCCAGTGCTATTGGGAAGTTTTTTGTTTGTTTGTTTGTTTGTTTTGAGATGATTGTGGCTTTACAACCTACATATTCTGACGAGAGACATAGCTTCAAGTATCAGTGGGTTTGAAAGGGGGCCTTTCCTCAGTCACGGTGTCCGCACTCCGACTTCCTCTAATAGGAGAAACAAGCCTTCCCGAATCTGCCCAGGCCTTGGGCCATGTTGTGCTTGCCGTGTGTTTTTATAGCCGTGCTGCTAAGCACAAAGAAATAAGGCTCGTGTTGGAGAAACCATAAAAGAGGTTCAGACTCATAAGTCATTCAGTGCAACCTAAGTGGGGGGGGTCGGGGCTAAGGAGGTGGGAAATCTATATTCATTATTGTTTAAAAGTAGGAAGCATGAGTCAAACTAGCTTCTCTTGGCCTTGTTCCTTTGATTGCCACTTCCTGGACAGCGATGCCTGTGAATCTTACCTAATACAGCTTCCCCAGTCAGCCAAGAAGACAATGCCGGTTTCATTTCAGCCACTTTGTTATTGCTCCCTGAAATAGTTAGAGATTATGGAAACTCTGCTCCTCTTTCCCAATATAAAGAAAATGTACATGTTTAGGCAATAGATGGCAGTGTTTCCACAAATTTTAATATCGCAATAGCTCTTGAAGGGAGCTCAGAGCTCAGCCGTGCTAGGATCGGATAGTGGTTAGTACTCTGAGTGGCCACAGCAAGCTCGCTTCATATTTGAGTCGTAGCAGGAGGTGGGGAGGATTTGGGAAGAGAGCAACACTGGTCCCAAGTTGCACTCCATCCAACCAGACATAGAATAGTGAAAAATCAATAAAATAGAAACCACCACAACTATTTTAAACTTTAGAGAGATGACATACACAGAGTGGCTTTATTAATGCACTAATCCCGTTGCAAGCTTGTTGTGTGTGGGTTTTTTCATTTGCATTGACGGATAATATGATAAAACTGGAGTGTAGTGGGCATGTAATTATTATTAATTACAACTACTTAAGCTCTGCTTTGAGCAGACTCGTCAAGTCTGCTTGCTTTTGAGTCTTGCCAGGGCCGCACAGTAATAACAACCCTGAATTATTTGGAAAGATGTCAGCAGTAGATGTGGAAATCCTGTTTAACCAGGCATGAATTGTTGTTAGGAGGTGTTTTTTCTTTTTCTTTCTTTTTTTTTCCTCAGGATGACAGAGAGAAAATGAACTGTCCCTTATCAGTAATTGCAGGAAACATTTTGTTTCTATGATATGAACTGGCTGTAATTTAACTTTCCTGCATCATTGGATAATGTAAGAAGGCAGTTGTTGCTCAAAATGAAATTCTCTGAAGTGGGCATTTGGGTCTGATAAAGGGCATATTATAAGTAGACAATGGGGCTCAAGCAATACATAGTGTCCATATATGGTGAAACTTTTTTAATGATATTTTTCCAAAAGACTGGGGTTTGTATTATAAATGGCTAAATGTTGAATTAATGTGAGTAACACGGCTTTAAGTCCTTCTCCAGGACTTAACATGAACAATAGAGCCAGAAAATGTCAAATCTAACTATGTTATAATGAGGTTTACTACTCCAAAATTATTGCCCCCCATGTTTTAAAGAAAGGATCACTAGAAGGTGCCTTTTGAGGCCTTTAGCCCTGTTTCACAGATGGCCGAGCAAAAGCTTGTGTTTGTTATTTATGTAATACTAAAAATAATTTGACATAAAAATATGTGCTGATGGTGAGCACAGAATCTATTAAGTTCTTTCAGAATCAGTGAATTTTTTAGAAATAGTATTCTAGAAAAACAGAAATAAATATTGCCCCCTCTTCCGAAAAAAAAAAGGCAGTTTCTCTTTGACTCTGGGCCCAAAACGATAATCCTCAGAATACCATAAAGTAAAAAGAATTCTTTTATTGCTTCCCCCAAGACTAAGGTGACCAGAGTTCCCGCTTTTGGCAGGACAGTCCCGATTTTTAACAATTTGTCCCGTGTCCCGAGGTGTTTTTAAAAAGTCCCGATTTTTGGAAAGAATGCACGACAAGCTAGGAAACGGCAGGAGATAGGCCAAATTTTTAATCAAGAACCCCCTCCCCCCAAGTCAATGGTGTCCCGCTTTTCCAATGTTAAAATCTGGTCACCTTACCCAAGACTCTCTTCCAAGACCATTTTCTACTCTGAGGTCTCTTCTTTTTGTGGCTTATTTCCTAATGCCCCCTCCCCAAACCCCCATATTCCCCATAAACTCTTACTCCTGGTTTCTGTAGGGCCTAGTGTGGGCCCTGCCTCAAGTCTACAAGGCTTTCTGGGCTGGCTGGTACTCATCAAGCTTCCAAGAAGACGGCCAAATTGCAGTGGTTCTTGAGTCATTAATAAAAACAGCTTCCAGAATAAGCCCATCAAAGGTTATTTGTATATTACTAGGAAACTGAAAATGCAATGACTTCATCCTTCAAGGAAGGTGATTGTGTTAGAACTTGGTGGTTGCAAGTGACAGAAATAGATGTATTGATTTAGAAAGAGGGCACGAGGACAAGGGGGCTTCAAATGAGATTGGAACTAGGTTATGAAAGATGACCAGGATACACTCTGTCCATTTCACTCCACATGTCTTTCTGAGTGGTGCTTTTATTTTCTTAAACGAACTTCTAGGTGGCAGAAAACATGGCTGCTGGTAGCACTTCCTGCTCCTTATACCTCACAGTGTTGCTGCTGGCGGAAGAGCCCCTTCGTTACCGTTAAAAATTTGGAGGGAGGATTAGATTGGCTTGGCTCTGGTCAAGTGTCCGTGTCTATGGAGATAGAGTCACAGAGCTCTAAGAGGTCCCTCCCTTGGCTTGAGGCCAGTACCACAGTGAAGAAACTGCCAGCCTGCAGCGATGTCATTGTGTGCCTGGGAGGTTTTACCCATTGCATTACTGGACTGGGCCATTTGGTGGCTGTCTCTCTCCACAAACCCATGAGTTCAGTGTCCAGCCAACTAACCTACAAACATCTTTACTGCCTTGTGAGAAAAGGACAGCGTTCCACAGGAAGGAAGTGTCAGAATATGATAATTAGTCTAGACTCAGCTTGGAGCTTGGGGACACAGGGCAAGTGTTTGAGCTAAGGGAGCATGTCATGTCCTGACCCCTCTGCCTCTGCCAGAGGGGGTCCTGTTGGCCCTGGGTGACTGCTTTCCCAGCTTGGCCAGTGAAGAGTGCAAAATCCTCCGATTCTGCTAACAGAAATCCACTTGAACTTGGGCCAGTTATCTCAGCTCCCAGAGGAAAAACAGAAAAAGACAAAACAAGAAAGGGAGTTAGAACAAGAATCTAAAAGACTAATGTACAAACAAATAAACCAAAAGCACTCAGCACAGAAGCACATACTAGAAATGCAACAGCGGCATCTAGTAGGGATGAAACAAATAATGTTCATTTGGATGATTCCAACCTGCATTGTGTCCTCATCCTCCACCCACCCTTCACTGTTAGAAAAGCTAGAATGAGATTTCCATTAGGAAAAGGGCTCCCAGCCATAGATTTCAAATTTGTAAGGGGGTGGCACAAGTCACAGTGCACTCAGTGACCAGATCCTTGTCCAAGTTTGTCATCCTGAATCACTCCCTCTTCACACAGCTACCATGACCAAGGGTCATAAAAACCCAAGGTGGTTGTCATTCAGTTTGTTGACATTGGCTTTCCTGTGTGTCTTTCTTGCCGATGTTAAAATATATTGGGTTTTGTTCTAAGACCAGCTCTGTGTCAAGTTGGTGTTAGAAATGTTAGAGCCTCGGTTATTAGAGGAAACTAACTTTATTTTTGAATTACATTAACTTGGAGACAATGCCTCCTTTTAATTTTTTTGAAAAGCACTTTACTCCCCAGACCCCATTATTGTTCTTTGTTTTTCATTGTTAAATTTATTGGGGTGACATTGGTTAGTAAAAATTATATAGGTTCCAGGTGTACAATGCTATATTGCATCATCTATGTATTGCATTGTGTTCACCACCCAGAGTCAGTTCTTGTTCCACTGCCATATATTTGATGACCCCTCCGTCCCCTCCCACCTACCTCCCCCTTTACCCTCAGGTAACCACTGAACTATTGACTGTGTCCATGAGTTTTTCTTTCTTTTTTACTTTCAGTTTTATATTCCACCTGTAAGTGAAGTCATATGGTTCTTGATTTTTTCAGTCTGACTTATTTTGCTTAATATGATGGTTTCAAGGTCCATCCATGTTGTCGCAAATGGCACTATTTCATCTTTTCTTATTGCTGAGTAGTGTTTCATTTTATAAATGTACCTATTGTTTCCCTGATCACATTGTCTACATTTTATACCAAACCCAATACTTACTGATGAAAAATCAGAGCGACTGATATAATTCTTCAAAAATCATCTCTCCAAGATATCAGCTCTAAAGCATTTCAGGGTAAAGGTCAACTATTCACAAACTAGATACCTTGACAGCCTTTTAATATTAATGATAAAACATTTGAGTACTAACAGAATTTTTATTTTGATTACATGACTTTTGACAGCTATAGTTTTCACCAGTTAATGACATTGTTATCTCCTAGATTTGCTCACCCCAATTATAAAATCATTTGTTCATTGAAAAATCAGGTAGCATTCCTTGACTTCATTTTTTGGGGGGGTAGTGGGGAGTCAACTCCCAAAAAGAGGGAAAAAGAGTCTTATATCTCTGTATAACCTATTACTTTATGTCAGTCATGTTGGTATCACTACAGTGGTCTATTAGAGCTTGCTAAAGCAAAAAAAACTTTACCTATGTAAATGTACTTGAGTTACTAAATTATCATCCAGAACGACATATGGTTGCTTTATTACCATAAGCTTCTGACTTTAGCTGACTGCCTCTTTCTTGTTCTCTACAATATAGTAGGGCGGAACTCTCAATCTCCACCATTAACCTGTTGAATTGAAGAGAGTTTATATTCCAATATTCTCTATGTCCATGTTTCAGTGAGTTTCTATAAATAAAAGAAATTTACACTTATTTTTCTGATCAAGTCATAAATTAAACAGGCTAAATTAAATAAATAATGAAGTGAGTACTTCATTTCTTAAAAATCAGCATCTATTGATTCCCTACTTATAGAAAATATAGTTTAAGGTTTTTTTCTTGTGCAATAAAAACACACTAACACATAGAAATGGATTTCTTAGAACCAAATTGAGTGGGTGGCATTCCCTGTTGGGGAGCAGGGCTGGACAGAAGGGGTGGGTGGGGTTGATGTGCCACCCCGTTGTGCAGGTGGGAGGGGTTAAGGACAGCTCACTGGAGTAGTAGTGTCCCCGCGAGGGCAGCTGGTGGCGACTATGCAGAAAGAGAGTAGTCATCCACCTGCAGCTTTATTCACAGGATCTGGGCATTGAGAGATGGTGCGTGGAATGTTTTCTCTATCATTTAGCCACTAGGCGTGTGAGACACTGCAGATCCTTCTATAGGCCCTACCTCTTCCAAGGTCTTGTTATTTATCTCAATCACATCAGCCGGAAAAGCTGAAGATCTGATCAGTGGCAAGGCCTGGAAACATGGGCCTTCCAGAGCAGTGACTGGCAGAGGAAAATGACCACAAAAGCTGAAGCAGAGAGACAGGATTTCTAAACAGATCTGGGTTCGAATTCTACCTCTGCCGCTTCTGACCTCTGTGTGCTTTGGTTAATTAGCAAAACAGGGGGGCTAGGTGGGCTAGGTAAGGTGATGTCTACCTAGTGTGAATCCCCACACCAAGGACAGTGTTTCCCATTTCTCAGTTCTTTCCCAGAAACATGATCAGTGTTATTTGTGTGGACTTCTCAGCATTTAAAAGTCAGCTCCCCCAAAACACACCTTTGGCTCAGCCTCTGGTTGGCAGCAGCTTTAACACACTAGTGTCTTCACTGAAGTGCTGCCATTTGATTTCAGGTCAGGTTGCCACCAGGAAGGTAAATGTGTGTTTTCCAGCTTGGTTGATAATGAGCAAAGAGCTAGACAGAGGTCGTGGTCAAGCTGACGCCGAGATAAACAAAAGTTGCCACGAGATGGCACTGCTTCTTGTTGATCATCAAAGACAAGGGACTCTCATTTTTCTTTTCCTTTCCTTCATTTTTTTTTTTTTCTCCATGGGTTCCTGGACCGTGGTGTCTGTAACTGGGATCCTAATCATACCAGAATTCTTCTGATCTCTGAAGGCAGGTCTTATTTTCATCTGTTATCATCAAGATCTGAGGACCAAAGAGACTCTACCTACAGGCTGGTAGACTTACCTCAACAGTCTTGTCTTTATCCAGGGTGGTTTTAAAAGAATATATTGTATTTGGACATCAGTGCTCCAAGGTGGAAAATTACATTACAAAAGAAAGTGTGACTAACGAAGGCACACAGTTCCTGTAGATTTATGTAGAGGCTGGAGCAGTTTCAGAAATCATACCATACAAATCAAAAATGCAGGTTTTTCTAGATCCTCTTTTACTTTCTCTGATTCTTATTTCCTTCCTCTCTCCTTCTTTCCTTCCTTCCTTCCTTCCTTCCTTCCTTCCTTCCCTTTCACAGTTTCTTTAATACATTTATCCCAAACTCTAAAATAGGAGGAAATTTGATCAGAAGTCCTAAATGTAGTTTTAAGCTCCAACCATGGCTATTTCTCCTTCTTCTTCCCCCAGAGATCTGAAGACAGGGCTGTGGCTGTAGAATGTAACTCACACACCTCACCATCTGCTTATAAAACCTGAAATAATTCTGGACCTTGATGTAGCTCAGTCTTAGTAAAGTATCTTACTTAAAAGAAAGCCGGATTAAAAAATAATGTAGGGGAAGCTGGGAGGGCTCAGTGGGTTAAACACTCTCTTTGCAGCCCCAGAGACTGAGGATTGAATCCCGTCTCCAGCCAAGGCAGACCCATATGCTGGACTGGGGTGTGCCCCTGGTTCAGTTCTTGCCGGGGCCTATGCGGGAGGCTCCCGACCCAGTTCCTGCCCTGCACAGCCCTGTGCCCACCTGTGGAGTGAAACTATATGGAAAACTAATGCTGTCAACTATGGAGACTGCTCTGGGCCCTCCCCCTTCTCTCTGTCTCTCTCTGTCTGTCTCTCCCTCTGTCAAAAACAATAAAAATACATCTTTAAAAAAATAATGTAGATCTTTATTAAAGGTTTTCTGAAAGAGGTGGTATAAATATTCTAGAGACTGCCTCACATAGAAATATATCCAAAAATCTGCTTCAGGTCTATCTTTGTCTCCTTCAAATTTTCTACTTATACCAACTCCTAACTGTGCCCCATACCCCACCCCCCATACACATGCGCCCGCGCGTGCGTGCGCGCGCACACACACACACACACACACACACACACAGGTTCTCTAGCATCGACTCTTCTATTGGCCTTCTCTACTCCTACTTCCGGTTCCCATAGCCTGTCACATCCATGGACGTGGGCTCTCTACTCCCTGTCGTGCTGGGAGTTCCTCCGGTCCCCTGACAGTGGTCTCCTCCGGCCAGTCTGACTATGTCTGCTTCTAAGAATGAGCCCATCCATCACCCAGGGTAACAACGTAAAGTGGAGTGCCATGTGCTCCATTATGGTGTCTAGGAGTGCAGTTTAGGGGTTCACTAAACACAGGAGCTCTGGAGCCGGATTCCTGTGTTTCAATTCTAGCTCCACCAGTTACTTGCTGGGCGACCTTGGGCAAGTTCCTAAGCCTTGTTGTGCCTCAGTTTATCCATATATAAAATGTGGCTGATAATAGTATCTACCTCAGAGGGTGGCTGTGAGCACTAAATGAGCTCCGTATAGGTACAGAACTCTGGTTCAGAGAAAGTCCTGTGTATTCACTATCCTTATTATCCTAATTCCTGTAACTGTGACTATTAACATATGCCAGGAATAATGCTAGGTCAGGAGAATATAAGGGTATACAAAATAGACAATAGCTTTGTCTTCACGGCACTGTCGGGCTAATGGAAGAGAAGTCGCCTGGCACTTGCAACCCAGCATGATAAGATTATGCAGGAAAGCTGCAGGTGTGATAAGAGTCCACATACATACTGCGCCCCTCATTGGGAGTATAGAGAAAGCTTCCCTTTGGCACTGACACCCAAAAGGGATTAAGGAGTAGTTGTTACAGAGATACTCATCTCTTCTGGCTTTTGAGGAAAGGGCATAAGCAGAAAGGGGGTGGGGAGGCTCATTTCCATTTCTCCTGGGGTCCCCGCATGACTTGTATGCAATGATACCTGAAGGGAACCCACAACCACTTTGCAATGTGAGGGTTTTGCATCTTTAGGAGCCATAAGGAGCTCCCAAGGCATGTATCTAAGTGGTCAGAGCAAAAGAATAAAAATAGACTTCATTCTGTTTGTCCTCTTGGGCACTCCCTGAAATACCCAGGCATCTCTTCAGCTCATGGCATGGTGGTAGGGAAGGCAGACATTCTATGACATCTGAGGGGCTTGCTGAACAAATCGGGACAGAAACTACTAAGACTGATATGCATTGGGAAAGTTTTTCCTTTTCCTGTTTTTAAGGCATCGTAAAATATCCAGTTTAATCAGTTAGCAAATATCCACTAAATGCTCATATTGTAAAACATAGAGATGTAATGAAATTGCAGTCAAAAGAGGAAATAAACACGTGTAAGTTCAGTTATAATCCAACAAAATGTGTGACTATCAAGCCTCATGGGAACACAGAGAATACTGTATAAACTCTAATGATGTGCCAAGCTATATCTGGTCTACAGAGATTATGGTGGCAGAAGGGGACAGGGTGCGGGAGGAAAGCAAGGACAGGAAAGTCATTTAGAAATTAGCAAGGTTATCAAACTATGAATAGAAGTCTCTCTCTCTCTTTTTTTTTTTTATAATTTTTAATGCCAGACATAATATATGTATAAGGCAAATGTTTTATTTTATTTTATTTTATTTTTTAAATTGTTTTTGACAGAGAAAGAGAGAGAAGAGAGATACAGAGACAGAGAGAGAACTGAACTGGGGGAACTCCCCAGCTCAGCACATGGGTCCACAAGGGCCGGGGCTGGGATTCGATCCTCAGTCCCAGGTGCTGCAAAGTGAGCGCTTAACCCACTGAGCCATTCCAGCTTCCCCACTCTCTTTTTTTCTTTAAACCAAAAATTGTCATAGAAATTGAAGACTCTACCTGAGTCCCCTAGTTCAGGGGCACTTGGGAACACTCACAGACCAGACCACTCCTTCATTCTCTGAGCCAGTACCATCATCATGTCCAAAACACTCTCAGGAAAGAAAGGCAAAGAAAAAAGAAAAAAAAAAGGAAGCAGCTGAAAACAAATGAAGGAGATAAAGAAAGGAAAGGATGTTGTACCTAAAAAGAAAGATGGCTGCTACCAAGCTCTCTAAGGAAGCCTCGGTTTTTGCATTCTTTAACCAAAAAGAATACCCAGGTGAGACCCCCTGTAGAGACTCAACTGCAGTGCACAGGTTGAGCAATTTTCTTCCTCCCTCCTTCCCTTTCTCCCTCCCTCCCTCCCTTCTTCCCTTCCTTCCTTCTTTCCTTCCTTCCTTCCTTCCTTCCTTCCTTCCTTCCACTAATGCTTACTGAAACGCTATTACATAAGGTGCTGTTCTGTGTTGGCAGTGGGGGTGGGAATGAATAAAATTAGGCCTCTGTGGTGAAGTAGCTCACTCTCCAGTAAGACAGCCAAGTACACCAATAGTAGAGAGCCACACAATAAGCTTTTGATGTACTATGGCAAAGGTTGCAATTCGAAGTACTACAAATGCCCAGGGTTTTTGTGGCCCCAGATAAGCTTTTGAGAATATCAAAATAAGGAGGTAGCAATGTCTGAAGTTTCAGTCACACTTTGTATTGTTTATTTCCAATCTGGGCTTTCTTATAAGACCCACCCTATGGATGGACAGGCAGGAAATATTATAATTAAATGTCCAATTCAGTGTCAATCCGAAATGTAAATATTACCTATAAGTGAAGCCCAGTCTTTTTTTTTTTTTAATATTTATTTATTTTTATTGTTTTTTGACAGAGAGAGAGAGAGAGAGATACAGAGACAGAGACAGAGAGAGAACTGAACTGGGGGAGCTCCCAGTTCAGCATATGGTTCCGCACGGGCCAGGGCCGGGATTCGATCCCTTGTCCCGAGCGCTGCAAAGTGAGTGCTTAACCCACTGAGCCATCCCGGCTTCCCCCCCAAATTTATTTTTATTATTATTGTTTTTTGACAGAGAGAGAGAGATACAGAGACAGAGAACTGAACTGGGGGAGCTCCCAGTTCAGCATATGGTTCCGCACGGGCCGGGGCTGGGATTCGATCCCTGGTCCCTGGCGCTGCAAAGTGAGCGCTTAACCCACTGAGCCATCCTGGCTTCGAAGCCCAGTCTTTATGAATGGTGCTCCAGTCTTAATGATTTCTTTCCTCTTTCCCCCAATTCTCTATGAGATGGCCTGGTTAGGGCAGGCAGCAGGGCTCAGGCGAGCTTATTGGGACAGAGTCGGGGGTGACAGATCACACAGTGCTTCTGTTTGGCCCTCTATTTACAAATCCTAACTGTGGCAACCCCTGTGCTCTGGCTTTTCTTACCTTGGTCAGGGTCAGGGGCCCTTCCCATCTAACAGCCTCATCCTGGCCCTCTCGGATGCTAAGGATCCCCAGAAGCTCTACCTGGACCCGCGAAGACTCTCTGATTCTCAGTTTATTTGCCTTCTAAGTGCTATCGGAACTCATGTGTGTCACCCATGCCATACAGGAACCTAGAGCAGAGCAGTAAAACTAATTCCAGCGACTCCACCTGTCCACACCGTCGGCTAGACCCCAGCTCTCCTAGGTAGGACTTGGGGGTGGGGGTGGGAACACTCCTTATTTACCCAATTCTCCTTTTTCTTTTCCAACCAAAGGCTCTTGAAGGGAAAATGGGAACAGATCTGATAAATTCAACCTCCACCCTCTCTCTCCCCTAATTGTCCCCAGCATGCTGCTGCTGGTACTGGGAACAGTGACCTTTCCTTCACCACTTCCTCTTCCTACCTGCAGGTCCCTTACGTAAAATTCTACCCAACTCACCAAACTGAAGCCCCAGCTCTGAGTTCTGTCAATGTGGAACTAAAGGGATTTCTAAAAATCCCTTCTCTCTGCATAACGCCTGTCTCTCATGCCTGTTTACTTGCTTAAGATGCCAAGAGCTCACCCTCAGAGTCCTGCCTGCGGGTCAATAAGTCCCCTGGCTCGGGGGGGGGGGGGGGGGTGTCACTGAGAGATGCAGTGAAACAGTGATTCAAGAAGGAAATTCCATTTATGTCTTTAAAATCTACAAAGAGCATGCTAGTTTTAAGAGAGGAGAATTGCTTTTCTTTGTCTTTTCATTGGGTAGTTCAAGGAATGTGGTCTTGCAGAGCGCCTCTAGGTAAATCGTGGCAAGTGTTTTAAGCTCAAATAAGTTTAGGGAATGTTGAGTTAAACAAAGTTAAATAGGTTTATTAAATGTGAAACCATCATAGCCTGTAATATATGCTAATATGCTCTGTGAATTCTGATAGGTTGTTGCCCAAGTGTATTTGACTATGAGACACTTTTTACACATCTTCTGGAAACAGTGTTCTAGCGGATACCAGACTAGAAGAGGCTGAGAATCCTTTGTTCTGGGAGTTGGTACATGCCTCCATCCCTCCATCCCTCCATCCCGACTTCATTCAAGGGAGCAAAGCCACGTGTTGAGGCAGAAGTGTTTCTATGTCTGACTTGTTTTCTAACTGGGCCCTTTCTCAAATCCCTCAGGCCCAGTGTTTACTTTTAACTAAAACAGCTGTGACATCAGTGTTATGAGCATAAAGTACCTGGGAGTCAGACCTTAGAACTTAAAAGTCTTTCTCCCAAAGTAAACTAGCAAGCATACCCACCCACCCCCCCCTCCACCTCCCATGCCAAAATGACAGCTAAAAGGACCCAATTCCCAGGTTTCTCTGGGAATTCTCCAGTGGAGATGCATCCCGGCCTGAGTTGTCCTTGTAAAGGATGGGAAATGGATGATGGCTCATGGTTAAGGAATGCAAAATAAAGATCTTATGACTTTCACTATAAAAATACATACAGTATAAGATTACTGCACAGTCTCCTGCAATCAGAAAGAATGCAAATATTCCCTGAACAACAAAAACAGAATCTGAGTAGACAGAAAATCAGGATCCTCAGGAAAATTCCGGCAAAATCTCCTTGCAGAGAACATCATGATTTTAAAATAGGTTCCCTAAAAGGGGCATTACCTAGGAAAAATAATTGAATCTCAAGGGATATAGATGAGTTTCTAGGGAAGACAATGATGGATGAGAGGAAATGTCAGGAGAAACCCTTAGACAGCCAGGATAATGGGCCCAGTGACCCTTTTACCTTCCTCAAACTTTTCTTCTGTCCTTGTGTAAACAGAGAAGAGGCTCAGCTCGACACACAAAGTAAAAGAGGGAAAGAATTGATATTTCATGTGCAGCCACATGTGGGCTAAAAGTATAACTCATAAAGAAAAAAAAAAATCCGTTCCATTGTACACATGTCGGGGCAAGAGGGATTGATGTATGTGAGCCGCATGAGAAAACATCCTGAGTACACAGGAGAAGAGCAGGAGCCCAGGGTTCCAGAGGCGTCAGCTATGACTGCTCACTCCGCGCTTTCACGTGCAGGGGCAGTAAAGCGTCCTTAAGAATGAAGTCGAACAGCCCTTGCCCCTAACCCTGCTGCCACTGCTGCCACTGCTGCTACACAAACGTCCTCCTAACAAAACATGATGTAAGTATGTATTAGTCTCTGAGTCAATCAATCCCAGCTGGTTATATTAGTAGTACTCTTGTAATTAAATTGCTCTATTACCATTGGCCTGTGGGCATAGTTGTTCTTCAGAAAGGAATCAGTAGAGATAAGAGTGGTAATTTGAGTTGTCATAACTCCATGTGGCTCTTAAATAAATAAAATAAAAACTACCCATACTAAGGCTACGGCTGTTGAACAGCCAGAACTGTGGAAATGTCTCCTGTCCCTCCAGGCCAGGCTGGGGGACTCTAAGGATCCCTGTTTTTCATTCAATATCCTCCCTACCTCTCTTCCTACTAACCCCCAACACAGGGCTATAGCTGGTGGGGCTAGGAAGCACCCCCTGTGTCACAGAAGGGGTCACTGGACTCATGTTGGGCCAATTGAGGACCATATCCTTCTCTCCAAAGTGATTGGTCCCAGATGTGGACACATGACTACACTGAGTCGACTGGAGTCCTTCCTTGGAATGTCTCACAGTGAAGGGGAGGGGCTATAGTCTTCCGCCTTTCCAAGGTTTGACTTTATGAACCTATTGACCTATAAGCATTATGGCCTTTTTAAACTTAAAGTAGTTCAAGCTGGATGTTTCCTGTGTACCATTGAAAGACCACCAAGGGACCTTGGCAGAACGAGGAATTAATTGCCTGGCTTTCTTTTTCTTAGCGTATAACTGTATTTACAGGAGATACACTACATTCCAGACCAGAAATGTGCTGGAGAAGAAACGTAAGTTCTCTTGACCTTCACATTCAGTGAGAGTATGGCCTGCTGGGAAGAGTAAGCATGCAATGGTTGCCGAAAAGTAATGGATTTCGGGTGTTCGGTGCTCTGTAAGGAAAAGGAGCCATAATCAGAGGCCTCACGTCTGGGGAAGCAGCAGTGAAATTTATCCAAGGAAGTACTGGTGAGGCTGACCTGAAGATGGTCAGTGGGTAGTCTCATTTTCAAGGGTCAAGATCTCCTTTGCAATTTTAACCCTGCTTAGCATGATGGTTACCTAAGTTTAAACATGTCTTTCTTGTGTTTCCAACTAACTGAGCTGACAGCGGCCTGTTTATTGGATAATATTAATGGGAATAGGAGTTTTTCTATACTTTGTACACTTCCTGTAACATTATTGAGTAGCAAACGCATAAGAGAAACTTTTGATCTTAGTAAAATAAAGTGCTAAGTAGAAAAGTGGAACAAGTAGCCTTCAATTAAAAAGAATAGCAATTCTGATGCTTTTGTGATGATTTATTTTTGGACTCTTCAACATCAATAAAAATTCTGATGTATTTATAGATTTTTACTGAATTAAATATTATAAAAGTATAGAATAACGGGGTATCGTTTGGCCCAAAAGGTATGTACTTTTGTTGAAAGTGAACTCTAGAGGTATACCAAAATAAATCTGAGTTGCTATGCAAATTAGCACCTGGCCAGTCCTCCTGTAGCTTTCTGCAGTTTGTTGAAATGTTTCCAGTTGTGATGGATGAATCCAATGCCCATTAGTTCCCAGTAGGTTATTTACATTTGTCAACTCCCATTTGTATGCAGATCTTCTTATTTTACTCAGTGAAAGAGCTAATCTGATTACCATTTTATACTATATGCTATGCATTGAGGAATAGCATTTAGTATCCTAAATTTCAGGTCGTTTTTGAATGACTTGTTATATTCATATCTCCTAAGAGAACTACACTCTTTATTCTTTAAAAGGAGGGACCAGGGCTTTGATTCCTCTTCAGCCTTTCTCTATTATGCCCAAAACATCTCATTTAATAACTAATATTGACAATTATTTAATGAACATTTATTGAGCTCTTAACATGGACCAGATACTGTTTTAGCTCTGAGAATTTGGAAAATGAATGTTCTTTCAATTGATGTGATTGCTTTTTTTAGCTCATATAATATTTGATAAGAACTATCACCTAGGGAAAAAATTGGAAGGAAGGAAGGAAGGAAGGGCATTCTTCTCTATATTTATGAATGCTACAATTATTTCATATGGTACTAAATGCCTTTTTTGCATAAGACTTTTACAATTATGTAATACTATTCTGCAATGAAACAGTCGAAGGTAGGATGTGAAAAAGAAATCAATGCAATTTACTTATAATTAATTTAAGATTAACTTAAAAATTGAAAAAAATTGTCTTAGTCTCAGTGGTGCTGCTCTTGAACTGTCATCTAAAAGCTTATATAATTAGTGGAAGCATGTTAATTGAATTATGGCAATTCAGTCAGCCTTGAGACAAGAGGGTCCCTTCTGAGTGAAGAGGTGAGGGGAATTCTATAACTCATTCTGCCCTGTTGGAAAGTTCTAGGACTTCTCCTCTGTACTTCAGCTGGCATGGTATAACCAAATCTTGATTTCTTGGGTGTTAATTATCTACTTTGTGGGTTTTCTGAGCCCTTGGATTCCCCCCCGCCCCCCCCCGCTCCCCCCCCCCACACACATCCTTTCCACAGGGTTACCAGGTTGTCCACATTGATGGGTAAACCAAAGTCATGAAGAGGCCATGGGATTCACAACAGTTATTTATTTATTTTTTAAAGATTTATTTTTATTGTTCTTTTGACAAAGAGACAGACAGAGAGAGACAGAGAGACAGGGGAGGGCCCAAAACAGTCTCCACAGTTGACAGAATCAGTTTTCCATATAGTTTCACTCCACAGGTGGGTGTGGGGCTGCACAGGGCAGGAACTGGGCCAGGAGCCTCCGGCATGGGCCCCGGCAAGAACTGAACTGGGGGCACACCCCAGTTCAACATATGGGTCTGCATGGGCTGGAGCTGGGATTCGATCCTCAGTCTCCAGGGCTTCAAAGTGAGCGCTTAACCTGCTGAGCCATCCCAGCTTCCCCCACAACAGTTATTTTTATTACCAAATATCTGCACCAGTAAATGATAAGGTATATAGAGGAGGAAATGAAAATATTTGGGAAACTGGTGTGGAGAAAGTGATGATCCTTTCAGTCCTTTCTTTAATAATGTCATTGTTGATTAAAGCATTGCAAAACTACTGAAGCAGGAGTTTGCATGAGTTTAGGGGCTGTTTGGGGACCACTTTTTATAGATGCTGTAGAATGAGCTAGTCATGTCCCTAACCTGATATTAATAAACAAAGCAGCCTTGGGAAATTTCCTGCCTCTCTCCAGCACTATATTTACTCTATAAAATGAGATCACTATGATTCCTTTTAACTAAAAAATTCTTTAATTTTTTGTCTATTCGCAAATCTAGTGTCCTGTTTTCTAGGATTTTGAATGTGGCTGGTCAGCCTCATATGTCGTGATGTGATAAAGCTACATAGGCAGAATGTATGCCAGCCAAACAAAGTGATGAGAAGAGTAGCTTATGCCACTGAGGACTGCCAAAGGCGAGGGCTGGAGCTATAGATTCTTCTAGAAAAAAAAAAAAAATGAAGAAGCTAACCCAGAGAAGGGATGGGAGCACCATGCTAAAATATCTGAAAGCAGCAGTCTGGGGGAAGTTGTGAGCAGGGCCAGCCCCATTATGTTCAGGGATTGGTGACAAATGAAAATGTGTAGCCCCTCATGCAAAAATCAAGAACTTCAGGGATGCAAGCATAGCTCAGTGGTTGAGCACTTGCTACACAATTGTGAGGTCTAGGACTTGATTCCCAGCCCTGGTCCATGCAAACCCATAAGCTGAGCTATGGTGCAACTGGTTACCTACAGAATGACTGACAATGAAGGTTCCCACCTCCCATGCAGGAGGCCAAAGTTTGGTTCCCGCCCACGTGGCCCCGCATCCACCTGTGGAACGAAACCATGTCTCAACTAATGATGTGCAACCATGGAGACTGCTTTGGTCCCTCCCCTTCTCTCTCTCACCTTCTCTCAAACAATAAAATTTAAAAATTGTAATTAAAAAAAAAGAAGAAGAATTTTAAAATGGCAACAACAGAGGTTTACAACAAACGCAGGGTCTTCTGCCTGTCGGCCCTGCCTGTCAGCTGGGAGGGATCCTCCTGTTTCCCAGGGGTTGAAATCACCTTCCCCTCCCCTCCCTGGGCCCCCAATCTGCAAGCCTCACTTCAAGTCTGCCTTTCATTCCAAGCTACGTTTCTTTCTTTCTTGCCTTTTTTTTTTTTTTTTTCAAACCAGTGCTGCTAGCTGTATAAATATTTTACAGTTCCCCTATGAAAAGTTTCCAAGGGGCCCATGTGAAGGAAAAAATCTTTGAAAGGATTTTTTCCATAGCAATTAAAACCTTTCAAAGCTCCAAGAACTCCCCAGTCTCACTTTAGTGCAACAAACCTCTATTTTTTTGCCCAGTTTGGAAGGCTCTGGGTCTGAAAATAAGCCAGCCCCTTTGTTTGGTGACTTTGTGGGTTGCCGATAGACATTTGGAATTTAAATTCATTAGATACATGGCAGAACTGTGGATGGAACCGGCAGAGGGTTGAGGAATGCTGTGATCAGAAACTCTAACCCCTATTTCCTGTATCTCATTTACAGGGGTAAAGTGACTATAAATCAACCTCAAGTTCATTTTGGCTCCCCAGATGAAGTCAAATGTACACTCTGACTTATGCATATACCATTTTTAGTTAACGCACCAATAAAAATAATTGTGCAAGCCTAAATTTGGAAGTGTTCCCAGCGTTTATGACAAAACTTAATAAAGCCAAGCGCATTGAATGTAATATGGGAATTTTATTGAAATGAAATTAGTCCATCATGTAAGCTCCACATTTTCCTCAGATTTCTTGGACTTCATCTGAGAGCTCTCCTGGGGACCCTAATAAGGTCCTGCAAAAAGGCACACACAGTGTGTAGACACACGGAGTTCAGACCACAGCCTTGCAGTGGGTAGGATGGCACACCCAGAGTTTAGATGCAGCAAACCACACACACACACACTTTTCCAAGCATGTCCCTGCTCCTTCCACTCCTGGGTCCAAGCAACAGATCTGTTGTTGGGGTTTTACTTGGAACATGGGGATCCTGGAGAGATGGAGGTGGGGGTTCACTTGTAATCCTAGTAATGGAGTGTGTGCCAGGGACCTGTTATGTAATTTCCCTGGAGAACCAGTCTGGCGGCAGCCATTACACACATCCATAGAGTTTGGTTGCTTGACCATATTTAGAGGTGGAGACCTGGGGGTTGTCAGATGCTTTTATGGCTGTTCAAAGGAAGAGACGGTAGTTGTGCGTTTGCAGTGGAGAGTTGGGGGTGGTCGTATAGGGGTAAGACTATTTGAGTGAAGGAATTCAAGTTCTCATGGATTATAGCGGTTTACAAACTATGATATGTACGTGAACACTCCCTGTGGTACTGGTTTAGAGAGTGAATACCCAGGCCCCATCTCAAGAGATTTTTATTTACGACATTCACAGCTGGACCTAGGAATCTGCATTGTAAGTACCACTCCTGGTGATTTTGATACAAGTGATGCAAGGATCTTGATTTAAAAAATAATGCCATCAGGTTGGTCATCAAGAACCAACTTCAGTATATTTAATTGCTATAAACTGCATGTGTATGGCCATCCCCACACCCAAATAGATATATTCGAACGTGTCCCCCAAGGTGATAGTACCAGGAGGCAGGGCCTTTGGGAGGTGATTAGGCCATGAGGATGGAGCCCTCCTGAATTGGATTAGTGCCCTTATAGGAGAGATCCAGGGAGCTCCGTTGCCCCTTCTGTCCATCTGTGAACCAAGAATCAGATTCTAACCAGACATGCGATATGCCAGCTCCTTGATCTTGGACTTCCCAGCCTCCAAAACTCTGAGAAATAAATTTCTGTTCTCTATAAACTACCCAGTCTAGTTTATAGCAACGCGAGCTGACTAAGACATTACTAAGTGTTTATTTCTGAGGCGTTACCATGTGCTGAGCGAGAGCAAGGTCTGACCAAATGCTTCATGGCCTTTGGACAACCGTCTAGATAACTGTCTAGCCCAGGGGGGGTCCAACCTTTTGGCTGCCCTGGGCCACATTGGAAGAACAATTGTTTGGGGCCACACGTAAATTATACTAACACTAACGATAGCTGCTGAGCTAAAAAAAGAAAATTGCGAAAAAAATCTCATAATATTTTAAGAAAGTTTACGAATTTTTGTTGGGCCACATTCAAAGCAGTCCTGGGCCGCATGCGGCCCACGGTCTGTGGGTTGGACAAGCTTCATCTAGCCTATTTTCTGAAAACTCAGAGGGCAAATACTTCTCTACCTACTTTTTATAGCCTATTTCAGTGCCTAATCATCTTTACTGTTAAGATCTTTTCTTTTGGTCTATGCAAATTCCTTCCTGCTAAAATTTGAGCCCATTTACCTCTGTTTTCTCCTCTGAAAAGATAGAGATTAATTGCTGATGTCTTCCTTTATGTATTTAAAGAAGATTGGAGTTGTCTCCCCAAGAACCCAGATTTGCTCATGATCAGGGCCAGTCTCCATCTTTCAGGCCCCAATAGTAGGTCCTGAGTTAGGTTGGCCTCATTCAGCCTGGACCTCAGAGGCCTCAGGGGCCTGCTCTGCTTGCCTTCCCCAAAGCCATGTTAGAAGGACGCGGGGGTTAAGGAACAGGTCTGGATGTTGACATCACCACTGCCACAGCTCAAACAGCAGAGTAATGGTCTTTTCTTTGACTATCCCTTCAATTAGTTCGTTCTATTTCCCCTCGCCTTTCCGAAGTTTCATCCCTCTAATTAACAGACAGTTGAACCTTGCCTGACCTCTGTGGTTAGAAGAGAAAATGAACTGGGAATTTGAAGGGAAGTTGGACAATGCCTTTTGCTCTCCATGGCAGTGATTGGCAGCCTCTGAGCAGGCCTTCTAGTGTTCATGCCTGTGTAAGCTTCTCCCTTTGAGTGTGACCCAGGGCCCATGTTTTGCTTCAAGTCAACGGACTCTAGTAACCGCTGTGGGTTATCGTTCACATGATTATGCTACAGAAGCCTCTGTCTGGCCACGTTCTCAAGCCTCCCCTTGCTGGCTTGATGAAGTAAGTAGGTAAGCCCCATGTCGGGAAACCCATGTGGCACCATGGGTGACCTCCAGGAGCTGAGGGCAGTCTCTACCAACAGCCAGCAGCAAATGAGGGCCCCTAATCCTACAACCGCAAAGAAAAGCATTTTGTCAGCAACCTAAATAAGCTAGGAAGCAGGGTCCTCCCCTGTCAAGCCTCCCCATTAGCATGCAGCCTGGCTGACAGCTGGATTGCCGCTGCGAGCCCCTGAGCAGAGGGCCCGGGTACACTGTGTTCAGTCTCCTGGCCCACGTACGCTGTCAGATAACAAGTGTGCGTTGTTTTAAGCTGCTAACTTCGTGGTAATTTATTACTCCACAGCAAAAAGCTCTTAAAATTTGATTTTTCTTACCGAGCAGTGTCTAAGAGGGAAGCATAACAGGTGTCTTAGAGATGCCCTCTCGAGAAACATTTAGCCTGGGTGCCAACCTCAAAGGAGACCTCATGTTCACATACTTGTGGATATGAAGATGTTGGATTTGGGTAAATTAGTGCCATGCTTGTCATCTTCTGTAATGTTTACATAAAAGCCATTTTCCCTTGAAAATTGCTAATCATTAAATGACAACTCTCATTTCCTTAGCATGTCTTATGTACTAGTCACACTTTGAAGCACTTTGTATGCACATACTCATTATGGGCAGTAATTTTAACCTCATTTCACAGATGAGGAAGCTGAGGTACCAAGAAGGAAGACTGTCAGCTCAACTATTAAATGAACTTCCCAAAGTAAAGAAAGACATAAGGGCAGGGGGCAAAAGGCAAAAATAGGCTTTTGACCTGTTGGCGTCCAGGTATGTTCTTGTGTGTCTTCATTTTGCGAAGGATGTCTAGCTGTTATCACAGCTGGACATGGCAGGGGCATCACTGGACTTCAGAGAGGGCCTGTGCGAATCCATCATCGATAGGCTGACCAGACGTCCCATCTGCAATGGGACGGCACCACTGTTTTCTGTCCTGTTTAAAATAGTACATCTGGTCAGCCTAATCGTAGAGCTATTTTATCTCATTAGAATGAGAGTCTTAAGTAAACATCAGTAAACTTCAGTCGTTCTCTAAAGGTGGAAATGGTGAACCTCAAACTCATGGACCAAATAGGATTTTTGCAGGCCTCCTGGCTTTTGGCAAGGCATTTGCAATATCTCTATTTTAGTGGCTTTTCCCGGCATAGTCTCCATTTTATTAATATTCTTTTGAAAACGTGGAAACAAAAGACTGAACTTGACATGGTCCATGAAGTACAATTTTGTGGCTCTCGTGGGTCCTGCTGTTTTTATGTTTCCTGGAATGATATTAAATTACCTTTGGAAAGAGCAGCACACCATCCGAAGCTGGTAGGCATCCTATGATTTACTTTTTTTTTCTGTAGCTCTTAAATTTAATCAAGCATTCCCAAATTCTACTTTCAACTTATTTATTTCTTTTGGCCTGACGAATCTTATTCGAGTTCAGCTAACATGTTTTCAGAGAATGCTAAGGGGCAAGCACTAGTGTCTTCACTTTTCAGATTAAAGAAACTGAGACAGAAAAACTAAACTTCCTGTGGTTAAACAATGAGAAATAACAGGTAACAGGTTTGAAATCAAACTGCCCTGCTCCGTACTCAGGACCCTGTACATGATACCAACCTAAGTGCCAGGTTTTTAATGGAAAATGACAATGTGATGGACCATGCGTCCCCTCCCCCAACTCTTTAGCATGTAGAGAAATTAAGAAAAAGTTATTTAAATTTGCTTGATGGTGTGCCCCCAAATGGTGTGGTGTTTTAGCATACTGAAAAGGCTCCCCCAGCTGAAATATGTGATCCCCATTATCATCCACCCCTTGGAAACTTATTCCTTTGGATGTAAAGGCTCTTTGGTCTGTATTAAGTTTCATTAAGACTTTGTCAACAGATTATGACAGCATAGAGCATGATGGGAGACAGCACCCAGGGTTCTTTGAAAACCTCCCACATAGACCATCATATGATGCATAGCAATGTTTCAGTCAATGACAGACAACATATAGGACAGTAGTCCTATAAGATTATAATGGAGCTGAACAATCCCTATTGCTGGTGACATCAGGGTCATCATAAGGTCATAGGACAATGCATTGCTCATGTGTTTGTGGAGCTGCTGGTGTAAACAAGCCTACTGCACGACCATCATGTTACCGGTAATATAAAAGTATACCACATACGATTATATGCAGTACATAATACTTGCTAATAAATGACTATGGTACCAGTTTATCTATTGACTATACTATACTTTGTATTATTTTAGATTTATTTTTATTGTTTTTGACAGAGAGAGAGAGAGATACAGAGACAGTGAGAACGGGGAGGGCCCAGAGCAGTCTCCATAGTTGCACATCATTGGTTTTTCCACATAGTTTCATTCCACAGGTGGGCGGGGCTGCACAGGGCAGGAACTGGGCCGGGGTCACCCGGTGAGAACTGAACTGGGGGCACTCCCCAGTTCAGCACATGGGTCCACACAGGCCGGGACCGGGATTCGATCCTCGGTCCCTGGGGCTGCAAAGTGAGCGCTTAACCCACTGAGCCATCCTGGCTTCCCCCACTTTTTATTATTTTAGAGCATACTCTTTCTAGTTATAAAAAGAAACACATTTGCTATGGAACAGTATGCCCTGTATGCCAGCAGCAGCCTCACACATCTCATGTGTGCCGTGTCCCTTGGGTGCGTCATTGTCTCTTGTGCTTGATCTAGTCTCACAGTGTTTTGTATAGTAACATGCTGTACAGACTTGTAGCCTGAGAGCAGTAGGCTATACCAACTCAGTTTGCATGAGTACTCTCTGACATTTTCCCAACGAAATTGCCCCACGATGCCCCCGTATCCTTGTCATTAAGCAGTGGCTGACTATTCTTCCAGTTAGAGTTGATAGCTGCCAGTTAGAGAGGTATGGTTTCGGGGAAGGGAAGGCGTGGTCTGTAATGTGGCTTCTCCTAGAGTAGGCAGGGTTGGGCCCTGAAGTGGAAGTGCCTGTCCTGGAACATTTGTAACCAAACACCCACTCCACTTAGAGCAGTCCCTGAACTTTTAGCCTCCTCTTAACATTTTTTTAAAATTCCAAAACAACAAAATTTAAATGCCCCTTATCCCCACCCCTACTTTTGCTTTGTCCCTTGGTGTAGTTTAATTATATATCCCACGCCCTGAGCAGTCCCCTCTGGGGTGTGTCTCCACAAATTGAGTGTTCTGTGTCTGAGGAATTGAAGGAAATCTTCCTTCTCACTAGACAGTGTTGGGAATAACCACTGTGGCTGTAATTCTCTCCCCTGAGTCTTGCTCCTTCTTTAGATCTCAGATTACCTCTCCAAGAGCCCCGTATCTGATGAGAAGAGAGTAGAAATTGACTTGTGAGGTACTTGGGAGGATGGCAGGGAGGCCATTCACAATAGAAGAAGAGAAGAAATGAATATTTATTTTGAATTTCTCATGTTTGGAGAGAATAACCCAACTTGATATGTGTTGACTCATTGGCTAACTGGCAGTTCCCACAGTGCCTTCTAAACCCATGTCCATTATCTCATCTCACTCATTTATTCAATGATGTTTATTGAATCCCTACTGTATGCTAAGCACTATTCTTGGCATGAGGATTCAAGTGTCAAGTGAACTCCATTCCTCAAAGCAGAAGTAGAGGAGTAGGTGGAAGGGTCAGACATGTGAATAAATCATTGCAATTTAGAGTAACAAGTTATGTAGGAACTTATAGAAGGACAGCCTTAGCCTATGTATTATTTATTGCAGTGTAACAAGTTACCCAAATTTGGAAGTTTAGAACAACAGACATCTATTATCTCATACTAATCCTGAGACTCAAAGAGTCAGGAAATAGCTTGACTGGGTAGTTTAGGCTCGGAGTTAATCCTGAGATCACTAGCAAGATGTCAGCCAAGGCGGCAGTCATCTGAAGGCTCAACTGAGGTTGAAGGATCCTGTCCCAGGAAAGCACCCACACATGGCTAGTGGCCTCAGTTCCTCACCACAGGGGCCTGTCCTTTGGGCTGCTTACAACATGGCAGCCATTGTTCCTCAGAGTCAGTGATCTGAGAGAAAAACAAAAGCCCCAAGGTTTTTAGAACCTAGCCTTGGAAGTTCCTTACCATCACTTCTGCTGTATTCACTTGGTCACAGACCAACCCTGACACAATGTAGGAAGGGACTGCACAAGGGCAGTAATATCAGGAAACAAGTCATAGTAATATCAGGAAACACACCCTAGAAGTGATAGAAATTTGAACAGAGAAATATGAAATAAATTGGTGATATTTGATGGCAAGAAAGATATAAAAAGCAGCTAAAATATGTTCGTGTCTTAGAATTATAATGAAGATATACAGGCTCAGGTTTCAAAGGTCTTTAGAACAAAACTTTAATTCTGAATGAACCTCCAGTTCCCAATTCATGAAACCTAACTAAATGGCTCATGTTCTTGAGTTTCCAGAAAATCCCATATCCCTTATTCTCATTTTGTATTTTACAATAAACCTTCATTATTTGAGCTCATATAATTGACTACCAATTCCTTGCAGTATAGTACAACCATAAAGGTAGAATTCTATCTACCTACAGGTATATTTTGCTCATTGGTGTTTTCCTATACAGACGAATTTATACCATATGAAATGAGAACTTCTTCTTTGGAAATCTTCTACATCCTATGAGTATGAGCTGATAAATCTGGCCTCTACTGTAATATTTTTTGTTACATTAGACATATCTGGATATAATGGGTTCTGTGTACTCATGTAGTATCTCCCCTCCATCATTCTTGACCTTGCACACACAGATGCTTACATTTTTCACCAGTTGCACATCAAAATGGAAGAGTGTTCAGACGTTCGATTCAAACAGCATGATGTTACTGAATTCTTAACAGTGGAAAAAGTTCCTCCAATTGAAATTCACAGGTGAATGCAAGCCACTTGTAGTGATTCCTGTGTTGATGTGAGTACAGTAAAACACTGGGTAAGGCGGTTCAAAGATGCAGAAGTGGGACAAACAGATATGAGTGACAAACCACTAAGTGGAAGGCCTGTGACTGTAAGTGATCGGCTTCATCAAAATCGCATTGAAGAACTGATCAGCAGAAATCATCACGTCAAACGTAAAGAAATTGCTGGTAAATTAGAAATTTCTAAGGGAAGAGTGGGATATATTATTAGTGTTCTTGGATTCTGTAAAGTTTATACCAGGTAGGTACTGCTTCTGTATAATGAAGTGAAAGCTGAAAGAGTTCCCATTTCTTGGAAACTCCTGGAATGTTTTGAAAAAGAAAGTGTGGACTTCTTAAAGAAGATCATTACAGGTGACGAAACTTTATTCCATTATTATAACCCCAAGAACAAAAGGCAATCTATGGAATACCACCATAAGGGATCTCCTCAGCTGAAAAAAATCAAAATCCAGGCCTCATCTGGGAAGGCCATCTTGACTGTTTTTTAGTCTGAACACGCTTATATTTGGATGTGCACTGGGTGAAATATGTAAGCATCTGTGTGTGCAAGGTCAAGAATGATGGAGGGGAGATACCATGTGACTATACAGATATATCGAGATACGTATAATGTAACAAAAACATGTTGCAGTGGAGGCATTATTTATCAGCCTGGCCTTGTATTATGGTCCTTGGTATCAAATTGTATTCTCAAGTAACACCTGTTATTTTCCCATCTTGAGAAGGTTCTAAACTTTTACTCCATACTAGCTGGATTGTCATGTTATTCATAGTAATGTTGCCCCTGGGAAAAATTAAGTAGGTAAAGTTTGTTTCTCTTCTAACTTTTTTTTTTCTTTTTTTGCACATTCTCACTTGAATTCAACTCCTGAGCCCAGCAGGAGACTGAACCTGATTAACTGCTCCTCAGACCTACTTTAACTCAGAAATATGGCAGACTTCCCCTCCCTGTATCATTTACTAATAACATAGAGCATTTTCCTTAAGGCATTGCTAAATAGCTGCTCTGATAGATCATCAGAAACAACAATTTGCATTGAGATTTTGTCTGATCATTATGGATTCCATTTTGACTCATATGGAGAATTTAAACTGGTCCTTCCATTTAAACCAAAGGGAAATTTAATATTTGTATAATAGATGTCAGGCATTGTGCTGACGACACTATTTAAGTTTTACAACTAATGTATCGAGGTTTTAGTTGCAAATAAGAAAAACCAATTCTGGCTAACAAACAGAAAAGAAATGGAAAGGATCTTCAGAAACGCAAAGGATTGCCAAGAAGGCCACAGACTCAGGCTTGGAAAATGGGCAGGAATAAAGATATAACAGCACCAGTCGATGTGTGGTAAAACTGATACAGTATCTGTATTAAGAGATAAAATCATGAAATCTCAATGACTTAAAACAATCTATATTTTCCACTCAAAATTTAATTGGTGTGTGAAGAATAGGAGGTGAGGCTTTACCCCAGTGCAATCACTGAGGAAGCAGGGCTGACGAGAGCTTTAATGTTTTCAATGTAGGACTCCCAATGTCACTTTAAGGCTCAACATTCTGTCAGCAGGTGAGAGAAGAGAGGCAACGGAGGGGAGGTCCATGTGTTGACTTCTGTTCATATGCTATTGGTCAGAACTCAGTCACGTGCACACACTTAACTGCAAGAGAACTTAGAAAGAATGGTTCAGAGGGGTTCCAGTAAGAAAGAGGAGCAGCTGGCTAGTGTCCATTCCAGCCCATCCTCTTGTCACCAAATATCTGGGCCATGCTTTCTGCCACGCGGGCGACAGAGCCACTCCTTCCCCAAGAAAGATGAACTAAACTACTGCTGTCCAGTAATCAAGCTTAGCTCTCAGCCCAGATGCTGTACAGATGCCCAGTGCTCTCCCCCAGGGCTAGTTCCACTACCCATCTTGGTCCAGCTACCTGCAACTAGGACTCGGTGCCAACTGCCTCCTCCCCATACATCTGATACACGGTGGTGGAACAAAGACAAAAATAGCTGCCAAATGAAACAAAACAAAAACCCCCTTGTGGAAAAGAGAGGTTAGTTTGCAGTCACTGGCATGTAAAGATGTTAAATTCTAGTGGGCAGACTTCTTGAAAATTCTACTCTGAGAGTGAGGATGTTTCTCAAATAGACCCTAGATCTGCTTTCTGGGAGAAACTCTTGTCCACTGCTCTTCATGGCTCCTGGCTCCACCATCTGGAAGCTTCTTCTTTGTCCTTAACCTTTCCGACCATTTCTGATGAGTGGAGGAAAGTATGTCCTCGTAGGCTGCGTAGCTTTCATAGTCCATATATTGATGATCAATTTGGAGACATAAAACTCATTTTGATACTCAAAGGTTTATTTTAGTACAAGCTTTTGGTTTCTTTGGCAGTATAATTCCCTCAAAACCCTAGTAGACTTCTAATCTACTTGCTTCCAATCAGAGTTAAGTGCTAACAACCATACCCAAAGTTCTTTCCTAGTCGTAATTCTCAAGTTTGATTTCTGGTTTTGTTTTCTAGTCCCCGTGACTCGCTCCATCTACTGCCTGAGGTCACCCTTAGGCCTAGAAACAAAGACCTCACCCTTGACTTGATCTTAGCTTCAGGGCCAAGTCTTACTCACTCTGATTGCTTACTGTGTGAGTTTTGGAAGCAATTTTTCCAACTTTTCAACACCTCTAGTTTCTGACATTCAGTTTCAGTTTAGTTTTAAAAGCCAATTCTTTCCTGCGTTCATCTACTTTTTTGCAAACTGCTACTAACATTCTGTTTTCCAATCCTTTCCCCTTGAGCTAAATAGTCAGCGTACACTTCACCTGTCTTCTGAGTTATAGCAAGAGGCAGATTTATCAAAGATTTTGCCACTGCATCACACAAATCTCATCTTCCCAACATCCAATGTCCACTTTCTTGCCACTCACAGCCTCTTGGCTTACCCAAAATCATGCATTTTAAGTTCTGTTATGGCAATATTCCACTTCTGATACAAATGTGCACATTAGTTAGGGAAATTTAGTGCCATAAAGATAAACCCTGAAATCTCAACGGCCTAATACAATAGAAGATTATCTCTCATTCACTAAAATAGAATTGGTAAGGAGGCTCTGCTCCCTGCGGTCATTCAGGTGCCAGGTTAATGACGGCTGTGTCATATTCAATCTGTGACATCCAGGTTATTCAGGGCATTAGCAAATACACAGATACAGAGAGTTATGGAGGCTCTAGTGGGAAGTCTTAACTTGGATTTAACTTGAAAATGGTGTATATTTCTTTTGACTGCAACCTGTTAGCCAGAACTTAGTAATAAGGTCACACCTAACTCAGAAGTAAGTCTAGAAAAGATAGTCCCACTGTAGGCCCAGGAGAAAGGAAAATTGGGTGAAAACTATACACAGTCTTTCCCATGAACTAGAATCATGGCCAAAACTGTGGCAAACAACAGATTAATGAAGGCAGCGTTGCTATTGCTGCTAAAGTCTGGACACTGAAGCTCGCACCCCAGATCCTGCAGCATCACAATAAGAGGTTGTTATTACATTGCTGTCTCTGAAAAGGCGATGTTGCTGCTTCTATCACTTCATCCACAGCCAGAATGGGCTCTCCATGGTCCTAATTTGTCCAGCTCCCCAGCTCCCAAGTCAAAGCCCAGAGCAAAAGTGTCAGCTTGGTTGAGCTTAGATCATGTAGCTACCCTCTTATTGCAAAAAAGGCTGGGAAAACCAGTCTTCCCTCTTAGCTCCTATCATGTGTAACAGACTCTGTCCACATTATAACTCCTGAGAAATTCTCCAAATAAAGACGAGGAATCAAACTAAATCAAGGAAATAGACTTCATGATGGAAATCTCAGCAAAAATGGCAGGCTGGTAGGAGAGAGTATTTTGAACAAGTGGAAAGTTTATATATATATATATATATATATATATAGAGAGAGAGAGAGAGAGAGAGAGAGAGAGAGAGAATAGTACCAGGTACTTGGTAGCCAATACATATTTATTGATTGAAAGAATCCTTGGTCCAGTAAGTGGGCTTATTGATGCTTCTGTTCTTGGCTCATCTGATGGGTGGTAGGGACTGATGAAACCTAAGGAGAACAATAAGAGGAATTGAGTTTCTATGTTAGCCTGAGCAGAGCACAGACATGTCTCCTGCCTGATCTCTGGTTATAGAATCACTTGTCTAGTTACATGGTAAAGTTACATGATAAAAAGGAAAGTGAAAACCAGAGGCGGGGGGAGAGGGTAGTAATCATGCCTGTTTATTTTTACGATTTTTAAAAATTTCACCTTCATAAAGGAAATACTGGAATTCCAGTCTGAAACTTACCACTGTTTTAATCCATGAGAACTGTACTTGGTCCATCTATTTGAAATGTCTGAGGTGTTTCTTTTTCTCTAGTGTGCTAGTGGCCTTGATTATGTCTCTTGGGAACCTATGTTTGTCTCATATGAGCATAGAATTTTTTCTGGGAGTGGGAATTGCGACATATCTTAGGCACAGAAAGATTTTCGCTTCTAGACATTTTAGGTGGCACTGAAATCGCATGACAATAGTTTAAAAGACAGGCAGCTGATATGGGGCAATGACATTTAATCCTTTCTAACAGGGCTCTCTTTTCTTTCTGTATTACTTTAGTAAGAAAAACCATGACATGCATTCCTCTGTGTCACTTTTTCGTCCTGATGTAGAGGAGGTTAAAAAGGTTATATACTGAATGAGATCTTAAGAAAGAATAAGAGACAGACAGAAAGAAAAGAAAAGGGAAGGAAATGGAAAGTTCCAATATTACTTACATTTAGATTAAAGATTCTAAAAATTACAAAACAAGAATGTCTGCCTCCATAAAAACAGAAAATATTTCAGGGAAAGGGGTACCCCCACATCTTTGATTACACCCTAAACCTGGGATATGGAAGCAATGCCACCTGGTGTGAGTGACTTGCATTGCTGGCTGAGGCGGTGTGAAAAAAAATCTATCATCTCTTAAAGAGACATGGCAGTATTTTGAACAGGGTTTGGCGTGGTCTGGAAAGCCATACTTCTGCATCATTTTGTAGCCATGGATGCTTAGATTTCAGGGGCGCAGAGTTGAGGGACATATAGTCCATCAACTATATGTTCAGAGAAGAGCAAGAATAAATATGCAAGAGAAAGACAAAAGAAATGTTCTGCTCAAACAACGCAGATGTGGGGAGTCTGTCTGTATGTGTTGGCTGAAATAGCCCTAAATAGGACTGAGAATATTAGTCAAGCTGTTCTTTTCCAGGTTCTGTTTTTCAGTTACCTCCTGGTATTTACAAATGGCCTTCAAATAGACAATGAAGGTTTTTTATATGGTGGCTACTTTTTGTTGGGTGAAATGGGGGGGGTGGGGATGGGGGCAGGGAGGAGAAAAAATATTTGTAAAATAACACAAACAAAAATTATTATTATTATTTTTTGTTTCTGAGCACATTGGAGTTAATCGTTTTGGCATCTAGTATTTTATTCCGAGGCTAATATGCCACGCCATCTGCCAAGTGATGATGTCTTTATTAGGTTACCATGGTATATAAAAAGCAAAATGCTCTGCAAAGTTTGTGAGCAGGATGGTTTTCATTTCTCCCTTCAATTTTTTTTTTCCAAAATGTAAATTAACATGTTGTCAGCAAAACTGTTGAAATTAGAGTTATAAATATTGAGATGATACTACCCAATAACTTAAGCATGAAAGGATTTTATATATGTATATAAATGATGAAATCCATAACAGTGTTAACCACTGGAATCTATACTTAGAATTTTCTCCTCAGAATTGTTTCTGGACAAGAAGAGGCCTCTACTCTAACTATATTTAAGAAAAGTGAAATTGTTTTGCTCTTTTACGTAAACTGGGATCAAAATACAGAAACTGAAAGAAGGTGAAAAGAGAAATTGGGGTTTGTACACTTTTTGGTATGAGCTGATAATGTTCACCTTAAAGCTGATGGTTTATGTGCACTGTTCTGCATCCACCTTCCATAATGCAGCTGAAGGTGGTGTTTTGATTCAGCTTGGTTCTAGACTGTATGGATTTACTAGTGTTTTTAAAGATAGTACACAATCAATATGCTCCTTAAATGTTCTGGCAGTCGGAGTTTCAGGCTTTCTCCCCCTTCTGTCTCTGGGGAAAATTTTCTAGGCTTCATTTCTTCCATATGCTTTATTAAAAAACTTTTTTTAAGTTGTTTATGTTTACAGACAATGCACACGTATACTGGAATGCATGCATATATATATGAAAACAGTCATCTATGCTATTGAGATACTTTGAAATGCATATAAATTAAAAAACCGAGGGGGAAAAGCTTTCTGGCTCACTGGTCTCACTTCTGTTGTTGACATGAAGCATGTTAAGGATTGTTCTGCACAAGACTTTCTATAAACCATGACCTAACTTTACTATTACAAACAGTAGGACTGTGCCTCTCATAAGAGATGAGGTTACAACCATAGGGAATTGAGCACTGGTAGGAAATGCAAAGAATATACAACATCACTGCTTACTTCCAATTAAAACTAGTGTTTCTAATTAAACACTAGACTAGGAAGCTCTGTTCAGATCCATCTACCATAAAGAAATTGCATTCCTAACAGCAACATGAAAAAACACAGAATATTCAACTTTCAAAGTAAGTCAGTAAACATTTTTTGAGTGACTGTTATGTGGTAGGGACTGTGCTAGGTACCAAGAAAATGACTTGAGTATGGTAGACCCTGCCCTGGGCTCTCGAAGCTTCCAAGCTAATGGGATCTTGTCTTTCCCAATCGTGGATAATACAGTGCTTGGAAAACTAAGACTTCAGAGATGAGAAGCAAGTCCTCATGAGGATGAATCTCACAAACCTGATATCTGTACAGTGAGGTAGATTCCAGTTGAGAAATGGCAGGAGTAGAAGAGGAAATGACAAAAGTTGTATTTGAGACAGTAGCATAGTGCTGCTGAAAGCTAATGAGACGATCGGGCAGCAAATGCACATTTAGCCTTTTAAAGTGATTTATGCTCCAATGAGTCTTTGATCAAGACTTGACATAGTCTGTCACATCTATGGAGCATTTAGTTGACCGCCACTTCTTGGAATTTGTATAATTCTAACTAGAAATCGACCTACGTAATATTCTGTCCCCTCTTAGAGTGATTAGAAAAACATTCCTGGTTATAAAGGTGAAATATCAAACTGAGGCTACTCCTGGCTGGAAAAATGGCCGCTGATTGGCCACTTTGCAGGTGGCCCATCAGCACGGCCTTTGCCCAGCCACTGCCTCCTCCCTGCCCCTGTGATGCAAAGTCACCCCACCAGAAGGTTTTGTTCGCCGCTGCCCTGGTTTCAATGGGTACGTCCCATGAACAAGGCCAGCAGATGTCAGTCCTGATCCACGTTTTCTCAGCAATGAACTGAGGAGGGAGAACAGCTCTGATTTTGCAATCCCTGCTTTCTCTTTGCTGGCTTTTCTTCTTCCCGAGATGGAGGCCCCCTGCTTGGTTTGCTTTGTTAATATGTGCATTATTCAATAGTTATTATGTGATAAGCATGTTGTTTGCTTTAGGTTTTGCTTGGTTTGTTTTCTGGCGCTTTTATTCTTCTTCGCTGGTGGCTTGAGTTACAGCTGTGGGCTGTATATTGCTCAGTAAGGGTGGCATGTATGGTTTTATAGATTCTTACCTGAATGCCTCAACAATCCAAAGTTGGGCCAAAAAATAAATAAATAAAACAAATAAATTTCCCGAAGGGAAAAAACACGGAGCTTTTATTCTGCCAAACCACCCACTCGGTGTCAGCCTTGGATTTATCCCTTTTAAAATGCAAACGCTTAGGTCTGCAAGTACCATAGCAAACATTTCCAGATGCATGTGTCTTTAAGCTTTCTGATTAAGAAGTAGTAGCATCCCTGAATTTTTATGAAGCAAGAATCTTGTCCTTGAGTGAAAACATTTTCTGTCTAAAGACGAAGTATTTATCATAAGTGCAGAATGGAATTCCTTTTAAGTAAACAGAATATAAAGCTACTGTTTAGCGTGCATTCTGCTATTTGTATTATATGATTTATTGTTGAAAGCCTGCTTTAAAGTTGCTGTTGAAGTTTTAAACTCTAGGACTTGCTAATGAAGAAAAAAGGGTGTGTTTTTGCCTTTGATTGAGTACTTTGTTATCGCTGATTAGCTATTACCTTGCACCAAGGTAAAATTGTCATATAAGATGATTTCAGCATGCTGTGGGAGAATCTGAACACTGAATTGGCCCAAACACACTCAAGCAATACACTGTTGTTTAAATTAAATATTTATTTACCAAGATATTTAATTCAAAAAACAAAAATTTCCTTGATTTATGAAGAATAACAATAAAACCTAGAATACATATGTAACATTTAAACAACTCCCACTGAATATTGTAGTATTTTATTTCTTTCCAAAGTAATGACTCTAATTACCAGATGCATAATATTGACTGGTTTTTTTTGCTTGAACATAACTTCTGAGTTTAAAGAATTTAAAAATCTAATTAAAGTAAATACATTTTAATGATCTTCTGGGGGCAGGGAGATTTTTTTTTAATCATTATTTATAATTACTAGATTCTTAAAAGTTAAAAACCAAAGGCCAAGTATCTGCAATTTTGTATACTATTTCAAGCTGATACGTTAATTGTTTAAAAATTCTTTGCCTATCTTTTTAATTAAAAGAGACTCAGTGCTAATTATATATATATATAAAACCAGTGAGTGTATGTGAAATATGGTCTCATCCTATATGTAGGATTTTTGTATTATTGTCAACTTTAAATTTAGGAACAAAGCAAAGGTAATTTCAAAAAAAAATCATTGCTTTGGCCTATAAAATCATGGCTCATTTCTCTGTTCAACTATCTGGACCAGTGATAGTAGATGGAAATGTACAGTGTGAGCACTGACTGTGAGCCTTAAGCATGGGCCATACGTGTAATTTAGAAATTTTTAATAGCCTAATTTAAAAAAGAAAAGAACAGGTAAAATCAATTCCAATAATATATTTCCAAAATGTTATTTCAAGATGTAACCAATATAAAAAATATTTAACATTTAATAAGACAGTTAACAATTTTTGGTCTCTGTCCTAAATCTTTGACATCTTGCATGTTATTTTCACTCCCAGCACTTCTCAGGTCGCACTTGCCACGTTTCTAGTGCTCTGTAGCCACATGTGGCGAGTGGATCTTGTACGGGACAGCGCAGATCTGAATTGTCAAATCTCTACACTCAATCACATTGGCTGAATGACCTTATAAACTATGCCATTGTGCTGATGCCGATCTGAAGGATTTACATGTCCAGAGCTAGATTGTTGGTGGAGCAGAGTACTTACATACAGGAACTCTTTGTTCTTATTCTATTTTGTTTTTAACAGCTTGCTTTGCTCTGTAAAGACACATCAGTCACCCTCAAGCTTTGGGACCCTCTGCTTGTTCATGCCTATAGTGCTGAGTTTCTAAGACGGTCACTCTGGAGAAAATGACCTGAACATTCGAAAACAGCCCAACCCAGAGAGACAGAGCCTGTAGGAGTCTTGTCAGAGATCCCGTTCTGGACGTGGAAAGAATCCCAGGGTCTGCTGACTTTTGGGTTGTCTGGTGTGCGGTCCTGAAATGTAACCCTGGGATTCCTGAAAGAATGTCAACTCTTGTGCCTTGCGTTTTCTGGGAAAGTCTAAATTTCATGTAGTTTGGCTGGGTTTTCTTTCAAATGTCCCTATTTCTTAGGTCATGTGTCTCGATTCGAGGTTCAGGAAATAAGGACGCTCTGGTAAAGGTCTCTACAGTTGCAGGGCTGGTTTTCCAGGCTTTCGGAGCTGGTAAGGGGTTATTTGGAAATGGTAAGGGAAAGAGTAAAAGAGGCCAGTGGGTAAATTGTACATATTTCAGGAAGAAATAGCACAGATATTTTGAGGTTATCCTCTTCCTACACCGGTATTAGGTTAGTTAAGAAGAAATTAAGCTGGAAAGGGGGAAAGAATCTCTAAAATGCAGATAAATATCTTTCTATGTCCTTTTTGTCCCTCTACTATTATACCACACTCCAAAGTCCTTATCAAAAATAAATAAGGAGCCACTGGCTTTTGCCTCTTCAATACTATACCCCATAATGGTATGGGAAATATTCATATTATGTAAGCATCTTGCATGGAGCCTGGAACACAGTGGGCACTAAGTAAATGGAGACGGTTACTAGAAATGTTTTGTCGGTGATGACTCATTCAGGCAACACAAAAATCAACAGAGAATGACAGAACAGCACTATCTTTTTAATATCTGTGATTTTTCTATTTTATCTTGTGTGCTCTGAAAGGCAGTGCATGCCCAGTATATCTTCTTTGTACCCTTCTGAATGGAATCTTATTTTCTTCCTTATTAACATACCTTCATTAATAGAGGTGCATTTTTATAGTTACTATGGTAGAACACGTCAGTAGGACAATCGTTTGGAACAATATTATTGGCTCTTTTTATTTCCCTATTAAGTTGAAAGAGAATATCAGTACCACGTGGTCTTGAATAGGAATTTAATGGTTTTCTTAAATTGGTTCTGATAAAGACTTGTGAAGAGTTTCTCAAATCTTGAAAATAAAAAGGATTTATTCTCTATTTATCTTTCAAATTATATAGAGAAGTATCACACTGGATATTTTTAAATCTCTGGGAAGTGAGGAATATGGATTGTTTTCTCCAAAATTCACTCCTACGTACTGTCTTTACTGCCCAAATTTCCATTGTCATCACTGAATATTTGCATAAAGAAGTTCAAGAGAAATTTATCTGCTAACACAGTTTTCTTTGCATATTTACCTAAGATGCTGTTGTTTGCACTATTCTTTTGTTTGTTTGCTTTTCTCTGGGAATGTCTGAGAAATAACTTTTATTTTCTACTACAGAAACAGCATGCAGTTGGACATAGCAACAGCAATTTTATTGAAGTTCAGTTTTAGTAGGCAGTTGGTTTCTTTTATATTTGTTTTGCATTTCCACTTTTGCTTTTCTAATATCTGTGAGCCCTTTATTTAAAGAGAGAGAGAGAGGGAAAGACAGAGACAGAGAATTGACATACATAGTTTATTATTATAAAGACATACTATCCCCCCTGATTCCCAGAAACAAGAGCAAGAGCTTCATTAGGATCCTTGATTCTACCTAGTTTTTGGAAACACAATCAGTTATTGGCATGCAGGCTAGAATAACGGCCTTCCAAACCCCTCTGTACCCACACTCTTAGGGACATTGCTCTTCTTTTTCAGTGTCATTAACACCTCAACAGACCACAGGAACCATCCATTCTGCTACAGAGAATGATACTTGGTCACAGTCAGACTTTCATGACAGTGACATTTTCTCTAAGAGTTCTGTATCACTGTTAACGTTTAATGAACATCCTTCCTTCCTTTGAAAAGTTCCAGTGAAATGAAACGGATGTGCCATTTCTGCTTTTATCTCCACTTTATGTGGGATAATATGTAGTCATTCTGCTTGCTGAAGTAGTCTCGGGACATGCCTTATTTGGGGTGTTGCAAAGCTAGTATTAATAATATAATTTTTGCCCACAGTTATACACAAATGTCAAACAAGAATTTTTAAAATTCCAGACCCTAAAATATATTATAACTGATAATATACCAAAAAACTAGACTCCCTGCCATCCTGAATTTGGAGCCCAGGGTTCATTTCGGGGGATTGCTGACTCAACAGAGGACTCCCGTGGAAGGTGTGCCAATAGCTCCTGGGACAATGAGTGCATAGAGGCACCACAGCGTTATTTTGGCACATTATTCTTCCCGGGTTTCCACAATACCTGGGATCTGATAATTTAGCAGTAAGCCTCTTTTCAACTATATGGAACTGTAATAAGGTGATTTAGCCAATGTGCCTCTCCATTGTCCCATAGATTCTGTGATCTATTATGCAGTAATACGGAAAAAGAAAGAAAGAAAAATTGGGTGGGGGGGGGACCATAAACCAACTGATTATCAAAAACATGAGAAAGCGGCTTTGAGAGAGCTGTGATTGATTGGCATTTTCTTACAAATCGATACAAATACAGGAATCGACACACTGAAGCCTCTGGGTGCATTCACATAATGAAAGCCCAATTAATATCCAAAAGCACAGCGCGCTGCCGGCAACGGGAGCTCCAAGGACAATCGCTGGCTTCCGCAGCCAACACGGACAGCTGCAGGGCCCCGATAGCAAACAGCTTCAAAGGCCGCCCCCCACCCCGCCCCCACCCCGGCCTCGACTGCACACTCCCTTCCAATCTCGCCCTCGCGGAGGCAAGGCCTGCAGGAACAGATGGGGTACCAGAAGCCACCCATGGCTATCTGTGATGTCACCAAATGAGGCATTTGGGGATGCTGTTTGGGTGGCAAAAAAATGTCAGAAGAATAAGAAAGGGGGGTGGGGAGGGATGAGGGAGACTTCTTTAGGTGCAATCGGCGCGGCCAGGCAACCCCTGTAGGCCGGAGAACGGGCAGTGGTGTGGAGGGAGAGGTCCCGCTGGGTGCTGATCTGGGCCGGCTTACATTTCAGTTTTATTTTTGCGCGGATTAAGGCAGCTTTACGTTCGGGCTCACAAGAAAAGCAGGCGGCTCCCTGTCTTGTCGGCCTGTTTGCTGTGGCTCCAACCAGGATGCGATGCCCATGCCAGCCTGTGATGCCCATGCCAGCCTGTCAGAGATGGAATTCAGACACTGTCACCTTTTGTCCCCTTCTCAATTACTACCACTATCTTTTTCAAACAGGATCCAAGCTTTCTCCCTGAAGATGCGGCATCACTTGGTATTTGTATTTCTTTGCAGCCTCCCAATATATGAATTAATCTCTTACCAGTCTGAAAACAAACAAACAAACAAACAAACAAAAAAACGGGTTGTAAAATCAGAACACCCAAAACTGCTGTCCAGGAATCCTATTCCGAGTGTTCATGGGGGGTGGCATATATAATGATCCCTAAAATCCGCTGCTGGGCTCTCTCCCAGCACGTACTTATGTCTGAAGACCCAGGGGTCTGAGGAAGCCACCCAACATCAGTCTAATAAGAGCAGCAAAGTAAAGTCTGACTAAATAGATCATACAGGAGAAAGAGCAGATCCACCTAAAATGTTCAATTCTTACAGAGGCTGAGTGCCAGCAGAGGAGGTTGTAATTAAAAAAAATTATCTTTTGCCTTGTAATAAATATGCTAATAATTTATTTACTTCTTACACATCTTTAGAGAAGGGGTGTCCAACCTTTTGGCTTCTCTGGGCCACATTGAAAGAAGAATTGTCTCGGGCCACACATAAAATACATTAATGATAGCTGGTGAGCTAAAAAACACACACATGTAAAATTTCAAAATGTTTTAAGAAAGCCTACGAATTTGTTTTGGGCCACATTCAAAGCCATTGTGGGCCACATGCAGCCTGCGGGCCACAGGTTTTGGACAAGCTCAATTTAAAGTTTACAAAGTCCAAGATCCCTTCTGGCAATTATCATGATGATACTACTGCACAAAGGAGGAAGCTAAGACTCGGGGTGGTTCAAGGACTTGCCGATGGTCTGTGGTTCATTAGAAAACGTCCAAGGCATGGTTTCATTCCCAGCCTTCTTATCCTCTATTAGTCATGCAAGCTGCTTGAATAAATTAATGAAATAATTGGTAGCTTTATTTCTTTGGCCTGAGCATCTTTTCCCTACGACTATATCCTTCCAACTAGAGTGTCTACATTACTCTTCTGTTACATTTGTTTTTATTTATTTGTTCCCCCTTCCACTAAATTGGGAGATTGTTGAGGACAGATACTTTTGTCTTCATCCCTGAATGGCCAGCTCCCAGCATCACACCTGGCCCATCACTTCAATCAATAAATGCGGTTGAGAGAGGATGGATGGGCAGAAAGTAAAAGTCTTATTGTAGCTAGTTGTATGATTTAATGATCAGCAGTTCAACCTCAAAACTCCCTTCCATGGCCCTGAAGAAATGGAACATTGTGGATTTTAGCATTACTGTATTTGTTAATTTGCCAAAAAATACTGTAACTGGCATGAATAAGGAACAAAAAGAAAAGATGACTGCTTCTGATAAATGAAGAGGGAGCATTATAATTATACTATACACACACACACACACACACACACACAAACTGATAGGAAGAAGAAGGCAGTCACTGGCAGCTTCTGTTCTTATTTTATTTTATTATAGGTTCTTGGGAATTGTCTCTGCAGTCAGCTCCATAGAGCCCGCTCTGGAGCTCGCGGCTGAGGGAGATGAAGCCTCCCCTTGGAGTGCTTCAGTTACTTCTTGGATGGTACCCTAATTAGCACCACTTTCATAAACGTTTGCTGGAGCACAGTGCGTGTCCAACTTGGTGCTGAGTGTCGAGAAGGTCACTAGGGGGAGCTGGAGTTGGCCAAAACCCGCAGGGAGGTGGACATTTTGCAGAAGGCCTGCAGATACGGGCAGTCCCTGCCTGCCCCGGCACTCAAAAGGAAACCCAAGTCAAGCACCTTTCAAAGGCTGCTGCAACTCCCAATTGGAGTTGGGAGCAGGGTCAAAGAGGCTTAATGGACAATGCGGAAGGGATGGATGGATAAGGACAGAGATATTGGGGGAGCCAGTGCCACCTGGTGAAATGCACTCGTTAGGCCATGTCTAGCCAGCGCTTAGCACTAGCGATATCCTCCAATATGCTGGAGGTGTGTGCAGCACGTTTCTCATAAAATGACTCAAGTTAAGTTTGTTGGAGAAGGAGACAGGATTGGAGAAAAGTTATTAGAATGAGCGTTGCCCAGCTCTGTGCAGAGAAAGTTTAATAAATCCAGAAGCGTTGTCCAATTCCTTATGCAGGGTTTTATCCTGACAGCTGGAAAAGCAAAAGTGATGGAATAGACTCACCCAGCACCGATAGCAACAATAGGATTCACAAGATCATTGATTTCTGAAAACATGAGAAAATACTTAAGGTGGTGGATGTTAGCAGATCTTCCTTACTACTCCCCAAGTAATCTGAGCATACCACTTCTGGAATGTACTACTGGTAAGAAGTTTATGAATTAACTCTGCTTAATAATGCTAATCTGGAAGAGTTACCAGGTATTAGCTTGTATTATGTGCCAGGCACTATCCTAAGTGTTTTCAGTTTATTTCATGTAATCCTCATCACCACCCTCTGAGGCAACTTTTTTCTTTATAACCTTTTTTAAAATTCTAGAATAGTTTTAAATTTACAAAAAAAAGTTGCAAAGGTAGTATAGAGGTTTTCTGTATAGCCTCCACCCAATTTCCCCTATTAGTAACATCTTATATTAGTATGGTACATGTTCCACAATTATTTGATATAATACGTTATTATTTACTGCAGCTCATGCTTTATTCAGATTTCCTTAGTTTTCCCCTCATGTCCTCTGTTCTGTCCCAGGATACCACATTATTTTTGGTCATCATGTAACCTCAGGCTCCTCTTGGCTGTGATATTTTCTCAGATTTGTCTTGTTTTTATGACCTCACAGTCTCGAGGAGTAGTGGTCAGGTATTCTCTAGAATGTCTCTCAACTTAAATTGTCCTCATGATTATAGTGGGTAATGGGTCCATAGGAGGGAGACCGCAGAGATAAAATGCCTTTCTCATCACCTCATATCAAGAGTGCCTGAGAGCAACATGATTTGTCACTGGTGATGTTAAGTTGCTTGAACACATGACTGAAGTAGGGTTTATCAGATTTCTCCACTGAACACCCACTCTGCCCTCCCCCCAGCCCCACCCCCTACCCTCTTCTGTGCTCTGCTCTGCTCTGGAAGAAAATCACTGTGTACAGTGCATGCTGAAGGGGTCTCGAGTTAGGTTCTGCCTCTTTGAGGGGGCAGTATCTACATCAACTATTTGTATATTTTCTGTATGGGTGATTTGTCTTTTTTTCCTCATTTATTTATTCAGTCATTTATTTATATCAGTCTGGACTCAAGGATATTTATTTTATCCTTCTGGTTTTAATCCAATACCACATTATTTATTTTGTTGATTAAATTGTCTCAGCTTTGGCCATTGGGAGCTCTTTACGCTGGCGCTTATGTCCCTGTGACATGCCCCCTTTGTTTTATTTTTTGGAGCATTCCCTTACTTTCTGGCACTGCAAACTGTTCCAGGATCATCTTGTATATTCCTTGCAACAGCCTTGGAATAAGCCATTTCTCCAAGGAGTGCCGGTTCTTTCTATTGGAGACTGGTATTACAAACCAAGGTCTGGGCATTAGAAGTAATCCTTTATTTTTTCTGCCTTTTATACATGAGGAAACTGAAGTTTAGAAAGATTAAGTAACCTGCCCAAGGTCATGCCTAAGAAAATGGTAGAATCTAGATTAAAACTCAGGTCTGTCAGATCTTGTAACTATGGCATGATTTCTTGCTTTTTTTCCCTCTTGGGATATCAGTCTGCCTTCCAACAAACCTTAAGTGGTGTTGGAAGTTTTCCTGGTCTGTTGACATAATATTGTATTTCAGCGTTCCCTTTCTTACTGTCCCTGAGATCAGATTTTGGTAGGGTTTATTCTAGACAATGGTACTTTAGTGAGTGGTTCTGATCTAAAATAAGTATCCCCAGAGGTATGCTGAGCGGCTGAAAGCGATTTTTCCATATTTTGGGAAATCTAATGAAAATCATACGTTTATCCATGACACAACTGCCCAAGCTAAAAAGAATGTCACATTTCTTTGATTCTGTATCAGCGCAATGTGGCTGGCTACCTCAGTTATTTCTAACTATTTGAGGCTCTGGTTGGTTGACAATGACTTCATAGGAATTTCTGAAGTTGGAGAGAATCATAAAGAGTCTTTAGAGGTAGAGATCTTGGAAAAGGCCACATCGTTACTGTTCTACTTGTGATCCAACTCTGATTGAAGTGGAGCCATTACGAGAGCTGTCTATGTGTATGTGGCAGGGAAAGAGTAACTTTTTTGGATTGAAAGTAGACATCTATGTATTTGGTTTATGTTTTACCAATTTGCTGTAATGTTTTAATGTTCAAAATTCTGGTCCAAGTTACTTTTAATTCTTGCTTCAATTTAGATGCCTGCATAAAAATTTGTAAAGTATACACATGGGAATGATTTTTTTTTTTTTTGTATTCTATTTTCTGAAAGAAAAACTTATATCTTAGCGTAGATAAGCATATGGATCTGTTTAATATATTCAAAAGCAATGCATATGAATGACTCAGAGCCCCAGTTTGTGGTATTTGGCTGAATTGCCTATTGGGATGGACTCAAAAAAGGTGGGAGAAGAACAGGGGCTGCGATGAACAACTTAAACGGGAGAGGAGTAACCTGTGGTTCTAGAAAACGGAAGAAGCATGAGCACTCGGGAAAGACAACTGGTTCTGATGGAAGGAAAATTCTCGATGCATGTTAATGGAGACTGGCTTTTCACACAGCGTGTTCACGTGAAACTGTGTGAGGAAATAGTATGACTAAAATGGTTAGAGAATATTATTTGAAAGGAACTTGTAAGGTTGTCTAGTTCAGCGCTTCTCAGCTTGGAGCTGCACATTAAAATCACTGGGGAAGCGCTTAAACAATACCGATGTCCAGGCCCCAGTTCTTAAGTTTCCGGTTTAATAGGTCTGTGGTGTAGCCCTGGCATGGGAAAAAAACACTTTAAACTCCTCAGTAATTTTAATGTTCATCCAAGCTTGAAACCATTGATCTAGTTTTTCTTTCGTTTTAGTTATGAAATATTTCAAGCACACAAAAAGCATAGTGAAAATATATTTGAGACCTAGGTATTTACTATCTAGATTTCACACATAACACTATGTTTACTTCATTTACTTTTGACTTTAAAAAAGATTTATTTTATTGTTTTTAAGAGAAGATGAGAAAGAAAGAATGGGGGGAGGGCCCAGAGCAGTCTTCTCCATAGTTGTACATCGTTAGTTTATTGACATAGTTTCATTCCACACAGGTGGATGTGCGACTTCACAGGGCAGGAATGGAACTGGGATGGGAGACTCCCTCATGGGAGGTGAGAACCTTCACCACCACAGTTCAGCACATGGGTTTGCACGGGCCAGGGTCAGGATTCAATCCCTGGACCTCATGGTTGCAAGGCAAATGCTCAATCTATAGAGCTATCCTGGCATCCCCTACTTTTGATTTTTAATATGATGCCACTAATATCCTTTGAGTCTCTTGCCCACCATTAAATTCCTTAGCATTTTCAATTTTTCCAGAAGCCTGAAGTTGGTGACAACCTGACCATTTATGTCTTTATATCTTTACTAAATAGGCATGTAGGCACGTGTGGTTTTGTTTGTTTTAAAACCGCCCATGGATAGTATCATAGTACATGCATTTCTTTACGTTTTGCTTTTGTTACTCAACATTATGGTTTTATAACATATCCCTGTAATTCAAGTTCATTAATTTAAACTGCTATCTGGTGCTCCCTTGTATACCAGAATTTATTTATTCATTACCCTACTGCTGGACGTTGAAGTTGTTTCTTTTGTGTTGTTTTGTTCTGTTTTTGGTGTAATAAAAATTCTATGGTGGATTTTTTTGTATCTCATGTTCCTTTTCTTTTTTAAGATTTATTTTTTTATTGTTTTTGACAGAGAGAGAGAGAGAGAGAGAGAGATACAGAGACAGAGAGAAGGGGGAGGGCCCAGAACAGTCTCCATAGTTGTGCATCATTGGTTTTTCCACATAGTTTCATTTCATAGGTGGGCATGGGACTGCACAGGGCAGGAAATGGGCCGGGGTCTCATCCTGGTGAGAACTGAACTGGGGGCACTCCCCAGTTCAGCACATGGGTCCACTGGGGCTGGGGCCGGGATTCGATCCTCAGGTCCCTGGGGCTGCAAAGTGAGCGCTTAACCCACTGCACCATCCCGGCTCCCCCCACCCCTTCTTTTTTTTTTTTTTTAAGACTTATTGTTTTGAGAGAAGGTAAGGCAGAGAGAAAGAGAAAAGGGAAGGGCCTAGAGCAGTCTCCAGAGTTATGCATCGTTAGTTAGGACATAGTTCCATTCCATACAGGTGAACATGGGGTCACATGGGGCAGGACTGACCCAAAGGGGCCTCCTGCATGAAACGTGAGAACCTTCATGCCGAGCCATCCTGGCAGTTACTGGTTGCATCACAGTTCAGCGTGCGGGGTTGCACAGGCTGCAGCTGGGAACAGAACCCTGGATCTCATGATGGCAAGGCAAGTGCTCAACCTCTGAGCGACCCCGGCCTCCCCTGTGCATCATGTCCTTAAGCACACAGAGTAAGCTTTATGAGAGTAAAGCTTTCCAACCAGTGCCATACAGGGGTGCCTCCCAGTTGGGTAGAGGATGTGGAGCCCCTGGACCTCAGGGAAGCCAGGCAGGGCCTGAGGTGAACACAGGCCTCTGGATGGGTCGCCTCCTGCTATGAGCAGCCTCTTCAGGTTACCCTACTGTGTTGCCCTGAATATTATCATTCTCTCTGTATGTCACACTGAGAAAGAAGTTGGAAAACACCACCATAGGAAATGTACCTACAAGTGGACGTCCCGTGTGTTAGAGAATAACCACATACGAGGGCTGTCTGGAAAGTATCCAGCCATGTCACATGAAAAATAGAGGCATTTATGGCTGGATTTTTTTCCAGATAGCCCTCATATTTAACTCTATAATTACTGTTAAATTATTCTCCAAAATAACTCTACCAAACTCTATGCCTACCTGGCCAGACTTGAACTATTTTTGCCAGTCTCATAGATGTAAAATGATATCTCGGTTTCATTTCCATTTTCCTGATAAATCAAGGCGTCTTTTCATGTGTTTATTGGCATATGTTTATGGTTTGTGAATTGGCTTCTTTTATCCTTGTTCATTTCTCTATTGAGTTATTTGATTCTTTTCCTCATTGATTTGCAATGATTGTCTATACTCGGGATACTAATAGTTCGTTGGCTGTATGCATTTGCAAATATTTTGCTCCAATCTACCTCTTCTTGTTAGGATCGTTTTTCATAAAAAAACTTTTGTTTTCTAATTTAAGTTGCAAATGTAGAAAGCTGAGACTCGTGGTTGCACAGTAATAACATTTCAGTTCTGAAAAGTATCGTCATACTTCGCACTCTGAAGCAGTGTAGCAAGTTGAAAAGAACACAGGTCAGAACCCAAGGTTACAGACGTCTAGTGACTGGCAAAAACCGGCCTAGTATTCCCTCTGATATTAATTAAATGATTACCCGATTAAGCTGATATACAGCATGATGAACAATTAATCATCTAATTGCAAGTCATATACTTATTTAGGGCCAAAGCTTTGTATTTGCAGATGCTATTATACTTACGGTACCTGAAAATCAAGGGGGCGGAACTGGTTTCAGGGAGAGAAAACTCAAGAAATATATCTCAAAAGAAGGTTTAAATATTTTTTTTCCCAGGGGATGTTGGGATAGCTCAGCAGTTGAGTCCTTACCTTGCAATCATGAGGTCTAGGGTTCAATTCCCAGCCCCAGCCCGTACAAACCCATGTGCTAAACTGTGGTACAACTGGTAACCACTGGGATGGCAGAGCAAAGGTTCTTGCCTTTCATGTGGGAGGACCCGGTTTTGTTCCCACCCTGCACAGCCCCACATCCACCTGTGTAGAATGAAACCATGTCACAGCTAATGATATACAACTATGGAGACTGCTCTGGGCCCTCCCCACTTCTCTCTCTCTCTCTCGCCCTCTATCAAAGCAAATTTTTCTTTTCCCTCTACCATAAAATGCAGGAAAAGGAGAAGGTGACAGAGTAAAAAACATCAATTAAACCATCTCAGACACCACGTATAGAGTTACCTGTGGGAAGGAGATAAAAGTAAGGACTGTAAAGCTACTGATCAGACAAAGCCCAAAAGGGTATTAAAGAGAGGGTTTGATACTGAGCCCTGAGTAGAATTTCAGGACAATGAATGATGGTCTGGGATTACCATGTTATAAATCAATGAGGTGACTCAGATGATATCATAAACCAGAAGAACAAAATTCAGATAGATATTAATAACACCTGACCTTGGAAATATTAACCTTCAACACAGTCATTTGTAATGTAAAATTCCTGTTCAGACAATCTATCCTACAACCATCTGGTTTTTTTGTTTTTGTTTTTGAGGGGAGGAGGTGGCATGGATGGGCTTTGAAAGGGAAAAAGTGAAGGCAGTTTAAAACACGGCGTTTGGGCTTTGGCTGCAAGGGGTTTGGAAAGGTTGGGAAGTGCGGAGGCTGAGCGATCAAGTATCGTGGTGGTATCAGGTTTGTTTTCTGTGAAATATTTGAACTAATTTTATCAGCAGTGCTTCTCTCAGGCTATTTACTACCTGAATATTTGTCGAGGCCTCGAGAAGAGGCGGCCAAACGTGTACCTCTGAAATTCTTTCTATTTGGAGCACAACTTGAGTGGGGAAGGCTTTCTGTTGACAGGGGTGGGAAGCTGACAGTATAGAGGCTGCTGTGAGAAAACTGGGATTTCAAGAGCTGTCATCATCGGGATGGGGACGTCTGGTTGCAGCCGATATTTTTCCAAATGCCAAACACACAAGGATTTAAAAGGAGGTGTCAAGGGGTGTGCGGCATGCTCCTCCTGAAGCAAGAGCGGGTTCGGTGGCTCACGGAGTATCTCGCCCCCCAGCCCCCGGCCCCCAGCCAGTCACCAACACAGGCACCTATGCCTTTTCCCTGCAAGACCTTGGCCGTGTGTTCTCCCACACAACTGCGAGGTGATTGGATGAACCACGATGGTATTTAAAGCACTCTTCCATGGCGCTCTTGCAGTTGTAAGATTTCCCTAGAGGCGGTTGCCAAGATTATGTTCTTCCCCGCTGGCTTTTAATTTGTACATTGTAATGGGTTCTCCTTTCGATACTGCGATGTAGGGGGCACTCTGCAAGGTGGCCAGAGATGAGACAGTCACAGGTAACTCTTCAGGGTACATACTCTGCCATCCTGAGGGGTGCCCCCCAAAAGGATACAGATCAAATTCTCTCATTGTCAGCATGCTGTTTGCAGAAACTCTGGTTTTGAAAGAAATTCGTTAGCAGCCACGTTCTTATAGGGACTTGAAAACGGCACAATTTTGTTTCAAAGTAAACCACCCTTCAAAATGAAAAGGAAACGGATCAACCCCTGGACCATATTTCTCTTGGTTTATATCCACCCTTATCATGCAAACCAGTCTGGCAGCTTTCCCAGATTCTTAGCACTGTCTTGACACTCTTTTCTCCCCTCCTGGTTTAACAGCCCTACTTGCATTATTAATTCTGGATCACCTCCTTCCCCTCAGCCTAGAAGGCAAACAGATCCACCCTGTGTGGGCACCAGAAAAGTAATTGGCTGGATATTAGGATCCACTTGTATGTCAGTATTGGGTCTTCAATAAAAGAAGATTTGTCTGAGAGTCACTCAATATCCATCCTCTGAATAAAACTGTAAACAGATTTACTAAGCAGTTAAATTTCACATATATAATAAATTGCAGATATTGCTCAGTGAACGTACTTCCAAAGTGCCTTTATTAAGCTGTTGGTAAGAGTTTCAAGGACGAAGTGAGCCTCTTACCTTTTCTTTCCAATGCTATCATGTTCTTCTTGCCTAATCATTCTCTTCTTAAGAATTCCACTTTGTTTTTATTGAGCCTCAGGCTAAGTTGATATCTGTTCGTTACTTCTTTCCAAGTTGTGCCATACGCTGCTGGGAAACTTCCAGTTACACAGCCCGAGAATCTCAGTGTGTGAGACATCTAGTACCGCCAGGGCTGCCCTGACTGCAAAACTTTCTATTGTCTCTTCTTTTTCTTGCTTGCTTTTTTTTTGTGTGGACTTTCATTCTCTTTTTGATCCATTTCTCTAGTACTGTAGCTACAGTTCACTGATTTAATCATTTCTGTTGCTGTGCAATATTCCACTGGGGACATAGATCACAATTTTGGGGATCCTATAGAGACACTTCAGTTAGTTTCATCTGGGGACTCATACAAACAGTACTGATATAAAGTTTCTTGCACAGGTAACCTGATACTCTCAGGCAAGAGTTTCTTAATGATGTATACCTAGGAATACAATTACTGTGCCATGGGTTGTGCCTGTCTTATCAGTACTTCCAAACTTTCCTAAAATGGTTGTCACAAAAAACTCCTTATTGAGAGGCTCCTGTGTGTCAGCTCTGTGATAGCCCTGTGGCCATCAAAATACAGTCACGTCCCTCCCCTCACAGTGCTTACTTTAAATTCTAGTGGGAAGAGGGGATCAGTCAAATCACCTTCCAAATAAATAGGAAGTATCAATGGAAGCCCTTTCCTCTCTCCTCTCTTCTCTCTCCCTCTCGCTCTTCTCTCTCTCTCTATCTCTGTTTCTCTCGCTGTCATGTCTGTTCTCTATCTCCCGTCATTCTATATGTCCCTGGTACAATCAAGAATTGAATAAAAGCTGTGTGTTCCTGTTGTGTTCTCTGACATGGTATGGTTATTTGTCCATTCCTCAGACAGCTTCTTCTTTGCATTGGAAAGGGTTGCCTTCTGGGAAGTGGCTCCAAGATTATAACATTTTTAGGAAGATAATTCAATTGTCCCACAAGTGCTAGTTACTGAGTATCTATTAGGAGTCAAGAGCCTTTGTCCCTGCCCTCAGAAGCAAGCTAATCAGAAAGGAAGTATAAGGGTCTGTTATAACTCCCCTTGAATAAACAAAGAACATACTCGGGTTTTTACCTTTTTCTCCAGCTAAAGCACACGTGAAAAGCTGGCGCTCCGTGTAAACCAACTTGGCACCATGATTTCACCGCTCTCTATAAGTGGATTGAATTGGGAGGGCTCCAGATGCTTCACACTTGTTTATTCCTTCAACAAGTATTGGCTGAGTAGCTACTATGTGCCAGGCTACCTTCTGCTCCCTTGACCTTTTGGGTCTTATATTCTAATAAACTCACATTTCCATTGGGCTCTCTTGCTGTCTCTCTAGATACTATTTTTGCCTGATATCACCTTAACCACACAGAACCTCAAGTATATTACTGACCTGCCCTGAGCTCTGGGTAAGATATTGTCCTTACTCCCCTTTCCCAATGATACTTACTTGCTATTAGTCACATTGTCTCACCAGCTACCTGGATATATTCATACCATGTATGTCTAGAACTTCTGTAGGTCTCTCAGACTTTGGTCCAAAATAATGATAATTACTATTAAAGAGAGATAACAGTTTTAAAAATGTACTTCACATCCATGATGGTGCACGTACGCACATCTAATTTGGAGGTACCCAAACAGGCATTATTATTATCATTATTATATTATTCTCTATTTTATAGATGAGGAATCTAAGGCTCTGAGAAGGTAAATAACTGGCCCAAGCTCACAGAACTAGTAAGTGTTAAGGTCAAGGTTTTGTCCTACGTACTTTCCTGTAGAATTTGATGTCATCTCCCATCTCACAGACTATTCTAGTTCCAACCAGAGTGGCTTCTACTCCCATTCCCATGTCCACCTCTCGCCTCCCCAGATCTTTCTTCTTAAACATGACTCTGGATCCTTACGTTCCTGTCTCCTTCTGTGAAGTAGCCCTAACTTGGGCTTCCCAGAAGGACGGTGGGAGCCCCTTGGCCTAAGATCCCAAGATCCAGAAATATTGCCATCTTTCAACCTTCCTTGGATGCCCACCCCGTGTTGTTCGCTACAGGAGCCACTCATTACATGTGGCTGTTTCAATTAAATTTAACCAAATTTAAAATTCAGTTCCTCAGTCACACTAGCCACCTTTCAAGTGGCTACTGTACAAGACAGTACAGATTGTAGAACACTTCCACGCTTGTAGAATGTTCTCTTGGACAGTGCCAGTTATAGCACTGTCCACACCTCCATCAGCACTGCTGTGGCATCCGCTTGCTCATAAGTGGGTTTTAGTCATAAATACGTGTTGGGTGAAGGCCCGTGGGTTCTTTTAAAAAAGAAAAACAAGAAGAAGCTGTAGACCAGGAGTGAAAAGAGAAGAAACAGAGCAAAGAGTGAAGATGTGATCCTGACAAAGGAACAGGGCCACAATTTTGGTCTAAACTGGATTTTGTGGGTGATTCAGAGGTGGCCACAAAGGCAGCAAGACTTGCCCTATTAGGGGGAAGAGGGGCCCCAGTGGGGCAGATCTGGGTGACGTGGGAAGACCTGAGGTGGGCTAGTGACAGCACCCAGCCTGGCCTGTCCTGGGTTTGCGTCCCTGTTCTGCCCCTGCCTGGTGGTGTCACTGTGTACAAGTTACTCCGATGCCCTCGGTTAGAAGCAGGGATAGAGATGTCTCCTCTGCAGCCCTTGTGATGGTGTGGGCTTGAGGGACCGTGTGACAAGTACGGAGCCCCACACAGTGGGTCCCCAGAGAGAATATCACTTTCATGGCTACTCTGCAAAGACTCCATGTTCTGCCACGAAAGTCTAGGCAGGGTGGTCCCTGTAAGATGGCATTCCTTAGGCAGCACCCAGTCTAACCATCTGTGTCACATACGCCACCATGGTCTGCGCTCTCAAAGGATCGTTCTGCTGTCTTGTTTTCCGTACAGAGAAGTTCAGAACCAGCACAAAGTGAATGAAGACATGGCGCCCTCATTCTGATCTGCGCTGCTACATTTTTTCTATTTACTTCACCAGCTTCTTGGGTCAAAGTGTGGTGCAAGTATTGGGCAACAACTGGTCTCTGGTTTGTTTTTTGTTCCTTGCCTTTTACGCCCTCAAGCTCTCAATTCACCTTTTGTAAGCCTCCTGGGCCACCTTAGTGAGTGGTTCAACTGCCTTTCCCTGGCTTCTTTGGGGCTTCCCATGCTAGAGACCCAGAAGCAGTCTAGATCGAGGTGAGAGGGCGCTTCTGGTGGCGTTGTGTGCCACCTAAAATTTTCCATTAGATTGTAGCTCAGAGGTGAATCTAGCTTTTGGATTGAGTCCACTATTCCAAATATATTTAGAACATTATACATTATTTGGATAAGAAGTAATGGCAGAAAGCAGGAGTGTTTCTGTATCCTGTCCTCAAAGGGTCAAATGATGCTGGTGGTTTTTTTTTTCTTAATTAAAAAAAAAAAAATTACCTAAAACGGAAGAGAAGGGAATTTTGTAATGTGAAAGTAAATCAAGCTCTCAAGCAACCTTCTCATCCAGAATCAAAATGATGATATACCACAGTGATCTGAGGATTTTCACATCCCTGGTTAAATGGGCCAGGTTATTTACAAAACATTATTCTTATTATCATTAAAATAACCAGGAAGTGGGGACTTTTTACTTGCATTCAGCACTGACAGCACACCACAAATAGCCTTTTATGTCTCAGCTGGTGAAACCATAAAGAGGTTGTTTCTCTACAAGAATGCTTTTCACAGAAACCTAATTCACTTTTAAGAAAATGAGTATGAAGGGAAAATACCTGTGTCTGTTCTGTCAATAACTCTGTCTTCCCACTCCTATTCTGAGTCAAAGGATAAAGGTATCCTTCTTTAAGAGGCCTCAGGAGTTTCCAGGATGTGGGAACTAACAGTCCTCATTCATTGTTTGGTAGCTTCTGCCAGAGGGAGGCCCGTTAAGGGACTTTTGGGGGAAAATAATAAATCGATAGAAAGTTAGACGTGAGGGTAAGATGTACTGAGACATGATTATCAGTTCTCTTTAGCCCTCTCTTTGAAGTAATTTGGTTATCAACAGATTAACATGTCTCACCTGTGAAGTGCAAATGGCTACCAGGTCTCTCCATCATTTCAAATGTGCTTCCCCTTTGCTAGATATGAATTCAACGCATCCTTCTCTAGTGTTATTGAAATTAAAATTCTGTAATAGCAAAGTCAAGATAGAAACTAATCAGAAGTATGCTGTGTTGCTCTATTTTCAAACTGCTCTCTAATTTTGCTTTTCTGTACAGCTGGGGATAGGCAGGGATGGTGAAGCCCTCTAATTAATAATCACTGTCCTACGGGTATACTCACCTACTTTTGCTTTTTAAATGGCTACACCACAATCTGATTTTAGAAGACGATGACTGTTCACCTAGCTGAATCTCAATCAATGAAATTGTATTACACAGTGTAAGAATGAAGTAGGTTTGGCAGAGAGGGGGGACAAATGGTAAAAATAATAAGTAATACAAATACAGTTAGCTACATTTATTGAGCCCTAAATATGAACCAGACAGTGTGATAAGCCCCTCATAAGTATTACTTTATCATTGTTCTCATTGGAAAGCTGAGGAAACCGAGGCAAACAATAGTTAAATAGCTGATCCCGGTCATATTGCTCATCTGTAGCTGAACCAGGGTCCCAACTAGACAAGTTCCCACTATCAGGTGGTTTAGACTTTTTAATTTTTTGTGGTTGATTCTAACTACTTAATCTGTCGATTAGGTATTTCAATGGTGGTTACATAATGCTGTGCAAACTGGGACCGTTTTGAAAGTGAAAGTGGTCAAAAACGGTGCCAGAACCAGTATAAATGAGGGCTGTCCTAGGGGAGTCTAGATGTGTAGTCACGTTAGTTATTACAAAACTTAGGACATTATTTTGTGTAGGAACAATGTCAGATGTGGGAGTTGGAGTCCCAGGACAATTCATTCTTCTTTTTCTTAAATTTTTCCTTCAAAAGCCCCAGGATACCATTGCCTTCACAATAAAATATTAAAGCAAGATGCTCCATGCTTCAAAAGCAGCATTCCTTCCTCCACTAAAAACTCCTATCTTAATGGGTAATTTTTTTTTTTAATGTAGGAGGTATATGTGCTGTTAAAAAAATTCTTCAATAATATTGAACTTTTTTAATAAGCACAAATAACATGGAATATATAATCATTTGCATAAAACAAAAGGATTTTTGTATATTTACATTGTGTGCATGTGTGTGTTAATATTGATTCATGCTTCTGCATGAAGACTGCGTCTTTGAATACTATACACAAGAAATGTTTACAATTGTTACATCAGAAAGAAAAAGAATACTGGAATCTGGGGCAAAAGGGAGACTTATTTACACAGTATATCTTTCTGTTCAAATAGAATTTTATTCCATGAATATGTTTTATTTTTCAAATGAGGAGAAAAACTGGATAAGTAAGCATCTTCCATTCAATGAAGTTTTACCATTGCCATTAGGAAAACAATCTAAGTAAGTAATTGGCACTGATTTTTGAGTGACTAATAACTTTATCTCATTTAAAAAATTGACTTTTAGAATGGGATGCCTGGGAACTGGAGTGAATCCATCGTTAGTGGTATTCCAAGCAGGGAAAAGAAGGAAATGAAGAAATTCAAATGAGGGCATGGTAGTCACCCCTGCAGGAAATAGTGTCTCCTAAATTAGTGCTATTCTTTACAGTTTTATCCTTTTCTCTAACTATGAACCCACACATTAAAAAAAAAAAATTCCACTTTGTTTTTTTAATGATGGAAGCAGTTTAAGCACCAACAACAATGTAGAGAAGAAAAAGATCACTGACGATGTAACTATTTCTAAATGTAAGTTTTAGACAAAACACCGTATTTACCTAATTTAAAGTGTGTGGAATTTTTGCTCTGTAGTAATGAACACAAACATTTCTAAGATTAAACAACACAAATAATGGAGGAATGGATCAGTGATATGCAAAAAGTATTGTTTTGGCCATGTGCTTTGAGACAATGCAATGCAAAACTGGGTTCTCAAGCTAGTACCTTAAACCTGCTTACTTCAAACAGAATGAACAATAAGACTTGGACAAAATATTGGCATTAAGGATGTTTTATTTGAGTGTGACAAGACTTGTAATTTCCCGTCCAATACCTGCTCTTCCCTAATTTCTAGTAACAGAACCCTGATTTCATTTGGGGCAGTGATTTTTTTTTTTTTTCCTCCTCAAGGACCATGTCTCCCTGGCTCCCTTGCAGTTAGTTATGGCCATGTGACCAAGGTTTGGCTACTAAATTATAAGTGCAAATGTTTTGAGGTACTTTGGGGGAAGCTCCTTAAAGGGAGTTAAGCAATCCTTTTTGCCTTCTCCTTTCCTCTTTTATGCTTGGAGAAACATATGACTAGAGGGACATGGTGGCCCCAGGATGAAAGAATGAAGAGTTAGAAAGAACCTGGGTCTTTGATAACCCTGAGAAACCACTAGATGAACCCCAGATAGTCAGAGGTAGGACTTCTTTATATTAGAAATAACCTTGTATATTTAAGCCATTGAGGCTAAGTCTCTGTCATTGACAGCTCAATGCAATTTCTAAGTGATCAAACCAGTTAATTTCTCTCCTTTGTGAGAAAAAATACTGTGGAATAACATGAATACGACATTCATGCATCATCATTCCTAATCTGTGCACTTCTCTGTGGCTGCGTTTTGTTTGGTATGGTTTTTAATTAATTCCATTGAAAAAAGACATTTCATCTTTTAGAAAAAACCCAGGGGCCAAGTCTTCAGTTCCTTGCACTTTAGCAAAGTCCCTACCCTTTATGAACAACCCATCTTCCAACTCATAGAAACCTCAATTAATAATTATTTTGCTCACAAGATGACTCCAGGGGACATTTACTCAGGCACTGTGACTATCACCATAGTTGTTGGAACTGAAGTTATATACACAGATGAACTTTTCTCATTTGCTTATTTTCCAAGTGGGGTGTCTCATTTAAAACAAATCCATTGTAAGTCCCCAGGCCCAAAATGTAGGCTGTGTTATGCATAGCCTTTGAAAGTTCTCTCTTTTCTCCACAAAGGAGGGGAGATAAGAGCTGAATAAAAGAAAAAAATTATAAAAAGAAAGAAAGAAAAAAGGAAACAAAATAAAAACCACATTTTTAACAAAGGATTTTTGAAAGCCTTGGAAAATGTTGTGTTCACTCACATAAGGCCCCACTGTTTTAAACATATTTTACTATAATTTTTCCTTCAAAATTCTGACATGCAAAGTTGAACAGGGCTCTTTCAGTGTACAACCCCAGGACATGGAGAAATAAAAAGAACAGTATTCCAACTAATGCATACTCAGTGGGAATCATAATATCGCATAATTGCTTGAAATCCACAGGCTGATCCGATGTCATCTTCAGAAATATGCAAGTTTCCCTTTGTTTTCAGACTTAGAGATATTTCCTTGCTTTAGGGCTTAACCCTTCAGTTGCTACCCCTGATTATTGAAACATGATGGAAAACGAATGTAGAACTGCTCGTCCTAAACCCACCCTGAATGTTAGGTAAGACTTCCCATGTCTGCCAACTTTTGTTCTAATAGGAACACAAATATATGTAGTTAACTTTATCAGGGAAGCTTAAGTGTTTCTTTTGACCCATTCCCTTTCTACTTGTTTCTACACACACACACACACACACACACACACACACACACACACACCTACCTTTTAATTTCCACAAGAAACATTGAAAGAACAAAGAGTTGCTATTTTGGAGCATGTAATGACATGTTTAAAAGTTTATCAACTTCCGTCTAAAACAAAACAAAACAAAACACAAAACTGTCAATGAGTCTAAAATAATAATTCAAAAAGATTTAGAGAAAAAAAAACCCTTAAGACTCCTTCCTCTGTAATGTTATGTAAATCATAAATATACCACTGGTCTGGAAGTGATTATAATACAACTAGCTATGAGACGAAAGATATTCCTAAGCAGACACTGCCCACAATGGGCTCTATTTACCCACAGCAGATAAGAGGATTTGGGAAGGTGAGTGCTCAGAAGGGCTAATAAGAGTCACCATTATAGAGAATTTCCGAGTATGCGTGCTGCTAGAGTAAATTCTAAGTCCTGGGCCCTAACTGATCGCATGAACTTGTTACAGAAATGTGTCTTATTATCGAAGGTGAATGAACCTTTTGGTTTCTAAACATTCGTCTACTCTTCTCCAGTTCCCCCTTTGCTTCTCAACTGTCATTGTCCCTGACCTTCCAAGCAGGGTAACTGGAATGAAGAGGGGCAAGCATTATATAAACAGTTAACTCTAGAAGCCTGAGTCATTGGGGAATCAGCTCCCGCAGTCATATCAGGGTGCCCACTTTTACCTAAGCTTCTCAATTGATTTCAGAAAGCATTTCTTTTGTTTTATCTTTCCCCATACCTCTTTCCTGAGGACAAAGGTTTGATGTTTTTCACTCTTCTCAAAGCCTTTCAACCCTTGGGTTGGATATTCAGTTATCAGATCAAGAAATGCATTTTGCTTGATAGTATAGCATTAGAAGCTAAAGCGGGCGAACTCAAAGGGACACTGCAATGCCATTTTATAATTAAACAGAGCACGCCCTAGACCGCATGTTCAAACAGATGTTTCCTGGCCCCAGGTACGAGGCCAGCACGTAGTAAAACTGCCCAGAGCTTCTCCCTGAGCCAAGATGGGTCAGTGTCTGGAACAACTCTCGTCTAGTGTCTCTTACCGTATTTAGAGAATGAGACTAGCTTGTGGTCATGAATTCCACTTGAAAAAGCCATGGCTAAATTAGAAAAAGGAAAAAATGGCATCAGAGTGCTTTTAACATTGAAAAGCCCAATAAGAACATGGGGATCATTTATTGGTGATTTATTACTTCTGTTTTAAACCATATAGAAATTCTGTACAGTGCCCTCTTTTCAAGATGATTTGCAAAATTTTCACTCCATTTATAAAATGGATAAAACCAGAGGCTCCTTATGCTTAGGCTGGAAAAGAGTTTATGGATTGGTTCATACCAGGAAATCAAACTCAGATGCTAGAACGGCTAGTTGGTAATGAACAAAGCGACCAAGACCAAAAAAAAAAAAAATAATAATAATTTCACCTTTTCTATCTATTATCGTTTCCTTTCATTATCTTGTTTTCAATAAGAAACATAAGTGCAGGAATCTCTCTCTCTCCTCAGAAAACAACAGTTCAGACAGGCTGACGTTCAGGTGGTATGCACCTGAGGCTGGCGTGGTCCTTCCAGTTGGCATGGAGAAGCTGCTCTCAGCCCACTGTATGATGGTCCTTCCACCACGTTCCCTTGGAGCTGTGTGTGATTGAGCAGCTGGGAGTGCAGCGCTTCTCCAGCGTGTTTTTCTAGCACAAAGGTGTCCATTCTGATCTGTCAATCCCTGTGCCTTAGTACGGAAATAGTTTTAATATCATCCTTGAGTTCAAGGACATTGACAAACAGCCACTGGTATGTTGTCTCTGACTAGGGCAGACGAACAGGGGCAGCTGCTACAAATTGAGTGGAGGGTGGGGGGACCCATGTGGCCAGATCTTCTGATTTCTCAAGGGAAAAATAAAACCCTATGTTCTTATACTATCTTCCAATTAAAGTGTCACCTCATTCAAATACAGTGAGGAGTAAAGAACATGCTTCCGTGGTCCCAATCTGGCCTAGGTGCTCCAAATTTGCAACCTTTGCCACTCCCAAGACACAGGAGAGAGCTAATGCTTAAGTGACATGCCAAAGATCACTCAAGTGACAAGTGACAGGATCAGAACTGGAACCTGGAGCTTCTAGATCCAGTGAGGGCTGACTTTCTTTTTACAACAGGCCCTGTCTACCACTAAAAACCCTTCAAGAGGGATTTATAGACTCATACCCTAAGGAGTAGAAACCTAGTTATTTGTAGCATTAGAGTTCTATACACCAGTGTTTCCTCTTGCAACAGAAAAGTAAAAACTCATTTCCAAAGCTGACACATAAACAGAGAAGATGATAACAGTTCTAGAGGTAACCGAGGCCTTTTGCAACTGTAAGAAAAGGTTGGTTCTCTGGCTGGTTGAAAACTACTTTTTAAACAAAGAAATTGATAGAACTTTAAGGACGGTTTTTGAATATCCCATGGTGAGGGCGACCCATAGAAAGGTAAGGAAGCATCTAATTGTAACATAACTTTACTATTAGGAGTGATCTGATATTAATGGATTTCCAGTTTTATATAATCCTGAGGCCAATCTGTCCTTTTTAGCTTTTTTTTTTCCTCACCTTTGTTTATTCAGGAATTTTGTGTCCAGAGTCAAGTATTTTAAGATTTATTTTTATTGTTTTTGACAGAGAGAGAGATACAGAGACAGAGAGAAAGGGGAGGGCCCAGAACAGTCTCCATAGCTGCATATGAACGATTTTTCCATAGTTTCATTTCACAGGTGGGTGGGGCTGCACAGGGCAGGAACTGGGCCGGGGTCTTCACACTGGTGAGAACTGAACTGGAGATACTCCCCAGTTCAGCATATGGGTCCACACGGGCCGGGACCGGGATTCGATCCTCAGTCCCTGGGGCTGCAAAGTGAGCACTTAACCCACTGAGCCATCCCGGCTTCCCCCCAAGTATTTTATAGTCAATTTATTCATGGATTAATCCACTTTTATTGAGAATCAGCTATGGGCTAAACCAAAATTCCCTAACACCTGTCATTATCTCATCTTCTACATCAAATCTGTCCAACCTGCAGCTCAGGACAACTTTCAGTGCAGCCCAACACAAAGTCTTATGCTTTCTTGAAACATCATCAGATTTTTTGTATGTGTGATTTTTTCTTTCTTTTTCTAACTCTTCAGCTAACATTAGTGTTAGTGTATTTTATGTGAGGCCCAAGACAATTCTTCTTGCAATATGGCCCAGGGAAGCCAAAAGATTGGACACCCCTGTACATGATTTGTCTCCCTTTAACCACGTACAGCACTATTCACTTAATTTAAAAACAAACCAAAACAAAATAAAACAAACAATAACAACAATGTGCTCCTTTTTTCCTTAAATAGAAAAACCTTAACTATCCTTGTGTTGAGATTGAGGTTCCAGGTCATTTTCTTTTACGTGGTAAAACTGGGGCATCGTTAAAAGAGCACTGGTCTTGGAGTCATGCAGACATAGCTCTGAATCCTACTTCCTAGATGTGTGACTTTGGACAAGTTATTACTTAATCCCTCTGAGCCAGACATGATGGGCTCTGAGGCAGACACCATCCTGAGGACTGGGAATTTAAAGGATTAACAAAAGAAAAGAAACAAACAAACAAAAACCCCACTGCATTCAAATGGCTTAAATTTGGTTTTTTATAAAACTAGAAGATTGCAACAAGACACCCCCTACCAACTACTCAGCACAGTGCATTGCACAGAGCGAGTACTAAAACGTGTCACCTAACTGTGCCAAGAGCGTGCTATTCATTGGCTCATTTAATTCTTAGACCCCTGAGGTGGGTATTAATGTTGTCCCATCACACAGTTGGAGAAACTGAGTTTAGCAGCCTTGCCCAAATTTGTAGGGGACAAACTGAGAATGATCTGACTCCCAAAATGCTATACTTAACTCCTTTGCCCAAATCGAATGAGTCATGTAGACAAGATCACCTCTCTTAATGCCCTACAATATGAGCACATCAACTAGAAGTTATCAGCCAAGGATGTACCAGTGAAGTTGGCATATTGTATGGCATTTGAAATTATCATGAGGATAATCAAAACTCAAGCTCATCAAGATAGCACCGGCATGAATTTCTTCAAGTCACATTCCAAATGACTGACCCAGGGATTGTGTCCTACAAACACCCTTCCTCAGTTCATAGATGGTCAAGGTTGCAGAGTCAGGTAGGGTGGCCTTGGCTCTCACTACAGAATTTATTTCCTACCTCAAATAATTTTGGGAAGTAGTAGACAAAAAAAAAATGAGTGAGCCAAACACAATCAAAAGCATTTTGGAAGTAATTTTCACTCTGAAATAATGGAATATACAACTGCTTAAAAACCATTCTGGAGTGAGAATGTTTACCACTCTCCTGCCTCCTTCTTTCCTGTCACTGCTGCTATGCATTTCTACTACTATGTCTTCTTTGCTATCACTCAAGATCTCCCTCTCCCCTCCTACCACACCAGCCTGGTCCAGGCGCTCTTCATTTCCCCCCTTGGGTAGCACTCAGACACTTGGTTCCTCCTCTCCAAGCCTTTAACCAACTCAAGAGTTCCCCGTCACCGAAAAAAATATACCTACATTTATGTGTGAACACAGATTGCTTACAATCTTTTGACCTTTATTCCCAATACACAGAACTTCTTAGGTCCCATATGGGTCATGCCCTTTCACACCTTTGGTCCTCTGCACCTGCTAGTTCCTCTGCTTGGCATTTCTGTCCTGAGGTTCATCTGATGAGCTACTCACTTCTAAACAAGCCATCCAAGGGTCTCCTCTGAGAAGCCTTTCATTACCTTTCCATGTTCAAGTCTTTATATCCTACAAGATTCTGTTTATTAATAAATCTGTCCCACTCAATGATTTTTACTTGTGAACATGTTTATTTCCCCTCATAAACTCTAAGCTCTTCGGAAGAATGCCTATTATCTTCTATAGCTTTCCATCTCTGTACTGGGGGAGCCCTGGCGTGCATTCCATGACATTGAATAGCATTGAATCCAGTTGTCATTATCATGGTTCCAAACCTATGGTTAGTGGGCGCTCGCAGGAGTGTAATTTGTCGGTTGGTGTTACCTTTAGTGCTCTGTGTGGTGGAAGGAGAAACAGCCAAATGCCTTGCTGATTCCCATGTGAAGGAAAGAGTGCTGCTCTACAATGGGAAGTGAAAAAGAAAAGCCAGAGGAGCCTGACATGTGTTCATTTTGTCACTCTTGGATGTCAGGGACTGGGATTTTCACACAGGCCAACTCACTTCTCTTCGCGGTTCTGAGAAATTTTCTGGGAAAACTAAGAGAAATAAGTAAAATTAAAAATCTGTGGTCAGAAGGTTACAGAACGGAAGGGCACACATTTCTGCTGGGGAATAGGAAGTGGTCTTGTCTTGTGCAGCAGAGCTGTCTCATAAATCTGGAGAGTTTTATTGACTTCATAGGCGCAAAAATAACCACCCGGAGAAGACATCGGGTTTCACTTATTTTTTTGGAAAGTAATTCTTCACAGACGCGAGGTTAAAAGAAAGTGGTTGCACGGGCCTCGGCTGGGTGGTGTGTCTTATGGTATGCGTCATGCAACTGGGTCTCAATCCTGGGCCGATGCCCAGTTTCAGAGGTCTAAAACCTCTGTTGAAAGCAATGAGGACAGAGCGTTGCCAAAATTTTATGTGTGCAACTGTAGATCGATTGTCTTAGTGCAAGGGTAGACTTTGATCAAGAGCGTCTGTAGGGAGGGGTTTCATTAAATGCTGTTTTCAACCCTTAATTCTACAGCTTTTATGTCTACTTGTTCTTAAGTCTACCACAGACCCCGAATGGCCCTGACACAAGAGAAACCCCTCCCCAAACCCATGTCTGGCTTTCAGGCAGCTGAAGTAGCTGGCATGGAAGAAGTTCTTGGGTAGAAAAGACACACAGTTTGGAAGGTTTTGCTTCTACTCCCTGGTGTTTGGTCTCATGTTAGACCATTCAAAGAGGAAAGGCTTCAAGCTCTCCCCCCCTGCCTCATGTCTGTGATTCATTAGGGAAACTTGCACACTTCCCCTACACAGAGACAAGCTTTCCTAAGAAAAGGATTGATAAGAGTGTATGTTTGTTGGATGAGTTCTTCCTCTTAAAAACGTCTGGCCAAGAATACAAAATACAGCCAATCTTAGAAGGTTTCAGCATCCATTGCTGAATTCCTTTCAATTGTCCTCATAATTATGGAAAAGATGGCAACTAAGTCATATTTTTAACAATTTAAAACTTTCATGTTTGAGTCTTGTGATGAACCTACAGGGGCCTTCTCCCCCACAGTTGAGACATTTTTCCATATGGTCATATTTCTTCTATAAATCAACGGGAAGGCAGGAAGAGTAGCTTTGGCTTTGGCCAGCTCACTGGTGAGTGGCGCCTCCTGGTGTGTGGGAGGCCATGTTATCCTTAGAGACCCCAGCTAGCTCTGTGAAACTGGACTGGGGCCTGAGAGTGTGCACAGCCATTGGATTGAGAAGCAGGAAAGGTATAAAATCTAAAATCATTCCATGGAACTAATCACCTTATTTTACAGATAACAAAAATAAATGGGTGGTTTTGAGATGTATTATTTTTTCAGCAAGAGAATCAATCTGTTTCAAAGGAAAAGCTTAAATAATAAAAGAGCAGACATGTATTGAGTCTGTGGCATGTACCGGGCTAAGCATTTTACGTGCATCTTATTGTTTAATCGTATCTTCATGACTCTTAAATAGGCAGTGCTAGCATATCTATTTTGCAGTTGAAGAAAGTAAGTGATCAGCTTGCTCCAGATAACACAGAATATAACCCATTATATAAAACAGATCAAAGCAGGGCTCTTGCAGAATTAGGATTGGAATACCAAGAACATTTAGCCCCTCTGGCTTCTTTATTTCTACATCAACCTTTTCTGTTTCCCCAAAGCAATTCTAAGGCTTTGTGGAGCAGCGTTTCCAAATCTTTTGACTGGATCACCTCTAAACATTTTTTCCCCCAGTTTAATGGCTGGTGAGCCTCATTCTGGAAATATAAACCATAGTAATCCTCAAAATGAGCTCCTGAAGACTGGTCGTTGGCAAACCTCATTCTTCTTTAATGGGCTGAGTCAGAGTCACTCTTCACATACCTTTAAAGAATAGATTTTTCAAATGATTTTGCTCCAGTAAAACATGGGAATGAAATCAAAGAAGTGTACCAATGTAAACATTCTCATGCTGCAAAATGAACTGTGTTGTTTACATTGAAACAGTAGTGCTAAAGTCAAGCCCAATTTATATTTCTTTAGTAGTTACGTTATTAAATATTCTATAGCTAACACATTTGCTTATACGTTCATGGACAAATTGTCTCTAATAAATTCAGCTAGACACAAGCAGTAGGTGTTAGAATTTTCGCCTCTCACATTAGCTAGATGTCTGTCTGGGTATTGGCTCACTCAGAGCAGGGAAAGGGGGGAGACTTTTGATCTCTTTGTTAGCTGTTCACAAAGGGGAAAAAACTCCACAGGCTGAACCTCTTAACTCCTAACTCACATCAGACATCCCCAAATTGCATGATTTCAGGGTTGCTAAGGAGGGTGGGGAAACAGGGTCCTTCTTACCGTGTGGTTGAGGGGTGAAAATCGGTCTAAAATGATTGGAGGGCAATTTGGCGATAGCTGTTAAAAATGAAATGCTCAGACCCTCTGACCCAATAATAATTCACCTTCTGGGAATTCATCAGAGAGGAACACTCCTACAACTGCTCAAAGATGTACGTGTAAAATGATGTTTGCAAGAATATTTGTTACCGGGAAACCTGGAAAAACCCCAAATGTGCATTAACAGCGATTGGTTAAGGAACGTTTGGTTCAGGCACACAGTGCAATGCCATGGAACAATTAAAAAAAATGATTATAAGGAAGATCATTTTTTCTTTTTTTTTTTTGTACAGACCGGCATGGAAAGCTATCTAAGACGTATTGCTTGGTAGAACAATAGCAGGCTTAAGTACACGGAGTATGATCCCCTTTTTGTAAAATAATAAATGCAATTTTAATATAAGCCTTGATAAAAAACATTAACTGGTTTGCTCAGCTGTGTGGAATTATGGAAGATTTTCACTTTCTCTGCTCTATGTTATTATAATGTTTCAAGTTTTAGGTCCGTGTATATGCCATTACTTTTGTAATCAGAAAAATAAATGTTTCTGTGGCTCGGTCTCCAGAGAGCCCTGTTAGGAAAGTGGAGAAGTCTAGTCCAAATCCATTAGGTACTGGAAAACAAAGCTTAGCTGGCGCTGAAACAGCGACGCCCCTTAACCAAAAGGAGAACCGCGGAGAAGTTCTTTTGGCCTTTCCCGACTATAGTCATTGTAATATTAATTAGCCTACACAGGAGTGGTCAGGGCGAAGCTAGGGAGAATCAACTTAAACTGCGGCTAGGTTTCAAACCCTTGCCCTTGTTGAGAAGACATCTGAGGACCAGAGACTGAATCCAAAAGGTCTCATCCTTAATGCTGACGTGCCAGGGGTGGGAGGTGTCCAGACAAGATGAAGAGGAGGAGTTCGTGTTTATGTTTTATACTTGATCAAGCTAAGATTTAATGCCAGTTCTCTAGGCGAGGGCAGGTCCCCACTTGGGGCAGAGGTGAGGGGGAGGGGGCAGAGTTCTATAGCTTATACACTGAAGTAGACTCAACAAAAAGAGTGTCAAATCACAAGCACAAAATTAGGTACAGGGCTTTGGAAGGGGCGCCCGAGGAGGGGAGCGCTACGTTACGCTTCATTCGCTTCTCAGTGATGGCTCTGCTCTAAAGCCAAGGTAACACGGGAAAACAATGGCCACGCTGCCTTTTCTCTCAGAATTCTCCTGCCAAAGAGGAGTCTCCATTTCACATGTGGTGAAGCTAGAAGAAGCGCCGTGAACCCTAGGAGGCGGTGCGACCTGTGCGTTTGGGGGTGCTTGAGTTTCTGGGGCTGTATATGCTCTGGAGACGCTCTAATTGTTGACAGTGGCAGGCGCCCAGTTCTTGATGCTCATAAAACCATGGCAGTCAGAGTTGGAAAAGATGTATTAGGTCATCAATCTAGGTTTGGGTCCAAGGCAGGATGGTTGACTATTGTAGTCATTCCAAGCCTTTGTCCAGGCTGCTTGGAAAAGTTTTCAGGGTCTGACTCTTAAAAAGCGGTTCCTCTCCTTTGGTTCCTGGACAAATGTTGAGGTGTTTGATGAAAAAAAAGAAAGAAAGAAAGAGAAACATTTTGGAGTTAGAGCCACAGAACTACTTAATTATATCCATTCACCTAGATTTCTATCAGTGTTTTCCAGATGAAGAAAACAATTTAGTGTAAAGAAACTCTTGTATCTCTGGTATAAATTTTCCATCATGGAACAAATCCCTGATTTTTTTTTTCTGGTTCCTTGTAGTTTAGCTTTGGTGGTGAGTTTCTTTTTTAGCTTTGGGGGTGTGTGTAGGGGGGGGGGGCGGGGAAGCAAGCTTGCTTTAGCCAGCATTATCAAGAATGAGAAATGAGAATAGTTAAAAGCTGCTTTTAATGGAAAGAAAGCGTTTCCCAAACACTTATTTTGACCCGGTTTTTCTCTGTCTCTGGTAAACTTGAAATGTTCCCAATTTTTCTTTTAGGTTTCTATAAGGGCTATAAAACTGGGGGATTTTGAAGCTTTTATTTTTTCATGTTTTCCTTTAAGTCTGTATTGATAATGATCCTAATCCCCGAAAAGATTTTGGTGGCTGCTTTTTTTGTAGCAAAGAGTGGATTGTTCTACACTAGAAGGA
>PVKE010000183.1:0-169433 GCA_004027555.1 Craseonycteris thonglongyai
TTTTGTGCTTTGCGTAGTTCTCTATGTGTGCGCCTCATTTCTGGAGAGGCAGCTCCCTGCTTTGCCTCATCTTTCTGTTCTCTAGAAGTCTTATCATGGACTGCTGCTCTGTGGTCGTTGTTACAATAGATGCCGAAAAGCGTCTGGTGAATGAATGGATAAAGCAATACATGACTGGGTGGATGGGTGGGTGGATGATGGATGGATGGATAAGTGTTTGCCTCTAGGGCTTAGCCAAGTATATAGCTATTTTGACAATGGCTGTTAACGAAGTAAAGATTAGAGAGGAGGGAGCTAACAGCTCTTTGAATCTATACTGGGGTTTATCCTGGTCATCAGACACCTACTTAAACACATTTCAAAGTGAGTGCTAAGAAGGCAGGAGGATGGAGCTCTGGAATGGAGTCTTTCAGTGGACACCAAATACCTAGTGCAACTCTGAGGGCCAGTCTTGTCTTGGAGAAGCTGTGGCTCTAGAATTCCAAGAAAACTTGAGAAATGTGTCAGATTCTAGGCTACACTTGTGATGGAGCTGACACAGTACTGGGTAGGCACTCTGAATCATGCCGATGCCAAAAGACGCACTCATTTTCAGCTCCATGACGTTGGACACGTTTTTAACCTCCCTGAACCTCAGTTTCCTCGTCTGCAAAATGGGTCTGCCTTATGGGGTTGTTGGGGGGATGAAACAAAACAATCCTTATCAAAGTAGCTAGCATGAGCATGCAAAACATGATAGCCATTATTATTGCTGGTTTTTTCCTCCAGAAATGAACAGTCATTCCAGATAGCAAAAAGCATAACATGTTCCCATGTCAGGCAACAGATAGTTGGGGACTAAGTTACATGGTTCTTTTTTAAGACCCTCTGGAATTCAGAGGAGGGTGAGGACTAGAATAGCAGGGGAGGGGGGCTTAGGATGGCCCTTGAAGGATGATGAGTGGGATCTGAGAGGAAAGGAAGTGCATGGAGAGTCGTGGAAGGGCATGCGCAAAGGCAGGGAAGTGGGAGTAAGGGCTGCTTGTGCAGCAGGCAGGTGGTTCTGGTGGTGGGGAGACAGTGAGCAGAAGAATGGCTTGATACAAAGTAATAGGTGATAAGATTAGGAGCACCAGTGACCTCAGTCTTGCATGACCCTCTGTCACAAAGAATGGTTACAGAAAACGATCTAAGTTCATTAGTCCTTGTAGCGATAGAATAATAATAGCTAACACTCTACATAGAATTTATAATGTTTTGAACATTTCACATGTTACGATTTATCTGATACTCAGAGCAACCCGATGACACAATCTTGCATTTTACAGATGAGAAACACGAGGCATAGAGAGGGTAAGTAACTTGTCCAAGGTCACACAGCTTCTGAGTAGCGGAGTCTTGTACTCCCACCCAGAGTCCACGCTCTTAACCACTACATTATGCTGCCTCTTCCCTGGACCTCTGTAGCCATCATCATCTCTCTTCACTCTACGGCACATTCCTGGCAGTATCACTGCCACCATCACACTGGAAGTTCAGCCAGGCATTCGTTGAATGGTTATTGTGTGTCCAGTACCGAGGTGTGTGTGTGTTGGGGGGGGGGGGGAGGACATTGCAAAGGGAGTCACTGAGGAAGGAGAAGACAACGACTGTGGCCCCTGGAACTCATAATGTACTGCAGCAGCCAGGACCTTCCTCACTAGGAACAAAGGGAGAGCAGTTGAGGTCAGGATGCCTTCCTGCTGAATCAGAGGGCTCTGGCAGGCGGTGAAGTGGCACTTCAGCGGGCAGCCTCAGCTGCGGCATCTGAGGAGGCCATGGGCAGCTGGGATGGGGCATTGGCCCTAAAGGGTATTTTACCAGGTGTGTGCAAGTGAGACAGTGCTGTACAGGACAGGCACAGGGGGGTGTGGGCTCTCTCCACCTTCCTCTCCCTTCTTCATGGGAAGGGGTGGGGGCCGAGTGGCAGCCCCCAGCCAGTGACCTGACCATACTTCACTCCAAGTCAGCTTCGTTCCTTGTCCTCTCTTGCCTGTGTATCCACTGCATAAGCATTACTAAATCCCTCTGTGTTCAGTCTTCCTGGGGCACAAGAGCGAGGTGGCACAGTGGCCAGTAGATAGAGGAGGATATGGGACCAGGGGCAGCCCAGAGCCAAGGACAGAGGCCCAGCAGAGGCTGCGAGGAGTGAGAACCTGGGCCTGAAACTGGCCTGCAGCCCCAGGGCAGAGCAGGTGGCACCAAGCAGGGATGTAGCAGCAACAGGCAGCAACCGGACGGCTGGCCCCTGCCGTCATTTCCTTTCCAGCCAAAGAACAATGGCTCAAAAACAAGTGCAGCCCTCCACTTTCCCGCCTCCCGTTCCAAAGGCACCCTGGCTTCCCCTGGGCTGAGCGAATGGAAAGCCAGAGCCCTGGAGGACCCAGCGCCCTTCCGCCCTGCTCTCCGGAGCCGGGACCCAGAGCGAGGGGCTGCCCAGCCCCCACCAGCTCAGATCCCGGCTCCACAGCCTGGTTGGCACGTTCTCCCTCCCCTCCCAGGCCCTGCACCCAGCCAGCAGCCTGGAGAGTCACCGAGGGATGAGGACGTTACAGCCCAGTGGGACGCCCTGTCTGCACTCGCGGCCCCGAGCGCGCAGCGCCCAGGAGCCGGGCCGAGCCTGACGCCCGGTCACCTTCCGTAGCGCACAGGGATCTGCGAGTGGCCCGACCGGCCTTCGCGCTGCATGGAACCTGTGCAGAAGGTACGTCTGGGCGCTGAGGACTTGGGTGTCGGGGTGGGTGGGGCCCGCCTTCCCAACGACGGTCAGGTCGGGGTCGATGGTGCCACCTGGTGGTTGCCTGCAGCGCCGCACCCTGGGGCCCCAGAGGCCTAGGGACTCCGCTCTGCTCTGCCTGCCCCATGCTCCTGAGGCCGGTCCTGCGCTTTGGAGCGCCATGCCCGCGGCCCTCGCCTGCACGCACATTCCCACGCCCGCCTTCTCACTCTCCCCAGCACCCACTTACCTCCCCCGGGAGCGTCAGCTCCTCCCGAGACTCCAGCGTTCCCGGCTCTCCCTCCAGCATCGTGGTGAGTACCTCTCAGCCGCCAGCACCCTCAGGCTGGGAGGAGGGAGGGGCGGGCATTGGGCGGCTTTGCTCAGCCTCCCCGTGCTGGTCCTGCCAGGGCTGTGGGCAAAAAGAACCCCCAAAGCCCTGACTCCCCAACCTCCGTTCTACTGGTCTGGTCCTGCTCGTGGTACCCAGCGTGCTTGGTAAAAGACTACATTTTTAAAGGCAACTCTCTAAACCCCTCAAATGAAATAATGGAATGACTAACTTGACAGGCTGCCCAGTTTCTTCCTGATAAGCTGTAAGGCCAGGATCCCAGGTGAGCCCTTGGGCACGTCTGTTCCATCGGCACTATTTTCCTTCAGGCCAAGATGGACAACCAGGTGCTGGGCTACAAGGACTTGGCCGCCATCCCCAAGGACAAGGCCATCCTTGACATCGAGCGGCCTGACCTCATGATCTATGAGCCTCATTTCACCTACTCACTCCTGGACCACGTGGAGCTGCCCAGAAGCCGGGAGGTGAGAGGGGGCAGGACCCTCCTGGACAAGACTTGGGGGAAGGGCTCCCCTAGCCACATGGGGTGGGAGGCAGAGTCTCTGTCATGGTTTCTTTCTGGGAAGCCAGACTCCAAAACAAGAATGGGAACTGTATCCAGGAATCAGCCAGCGAGGACCCAGTGTTTGAGCTGGCAAATGGGCTGGAAGGTAGCTCCATGCTGGGGCCACAGCAGGGCCTGTGTGAATGGCACAGGCACAGAGGGGTCACATCGGAGGAGGGTGGGAGAGGGCAGAAAGACAGCAGATGTGCGGAAGACACCCGGAAAGACTGAACTCGGAGGCCGGAAGTCCTAGCTGAGTGGCCTGTGACGGTGTGGTCTCAGTTTACAACAGAGAGGTGATCCCTCTGCCCATCCACCTCACCAAATCCTGTGCATGAGATAGCAACCACGTGCTTTGTAAGTGGAACGGGAGAAAGGGGTAGTGCCAGGCCTGAGCAGTACAATGAGGCCAGACGGGGGGGAGACTGAAATACCTGGCCGGGACACGGACTCCATCCAGATGCTTGTGGGTCTGTTCCTTCCGCTTGTTGCTGAGCTCTGGGGACAGGACCATAAACATCTGCTGTGGGCCCTCAGAGCACAAGCACACCGCTCCAGGATCGGGGGCTTGTTGGTGTGTCCCAGGGAAAGACGCAGGACTCTGCCCAGGAGAGTACTAGGAGGGCGAAGGGTAGAGGGCTAGCCCTGGGAACAGGCGAGTGATTGATAGGGAAGAGGTGGCCCAGGGTTGGGGGGGAATGCAGTGAGCCTTCTGGGGGCTTAGGGACAAGGGTTTAATCGGATCCTGTGGCGCTGACCAGCTCCTCTCCTTTGCAGCGCTCTCTGTCACCCAAGTCCACGTCTCCCCCACCTTCCCCCGAGGTAAGTCTGCCCCCCACCTGACACCTGCCCAGCCCTGCTCTGACAGGCCCAACACCCCTCCCCACATGCGTCCAGACAGGGCTCTGCAGAGCCCAGGGGATGACGGATTCACTGGACCTCACCCTGTCACTGGCCAGCTCTGGCCCAGGGCCTCATGTAACCCTTTCTCCTGGGTCAGGTGCCATCAGCAGGTGGAATCTTTGCCCCGGTGTTGGGGGCTTGTGAACTGTTAGGGTAGGGAGGACAGAGATGGTGGAGTGAAGCGAAGCCATGTGGACATGGGGAGAGTGGGATGGAGGACCTGGGAGCTGCAGGAAACCCCACTTCTCTGCAGGTGTGGACGGAGAGCCGGTCCCCTGGAACTGTCTCTCAGGCTTCAGCCCCAAGAACCACTGGCACCCCTCGGACCAGCCTGCCCCATTTCCACCATCCCGGTAGGCTTTATTGTCAGCCTGGCTGCATCCTGTCCCTAGGATCTCTTTTTTCCTTCAGGAAACTCAAGCCCCTTGCTCTCAGTACCCACCCTGTGTGGGGTATATGCCCCCCACAGAACTGGCCAGGCCCCCTGATGCCCGGATGCTGGGCACAGTTCCTAAAGACAATGGGCCCTGTCTTATCTCCCCTCCCACCCAACCATAACAGTACCAAAAGTCCCAACCCCTCAGGGGCGACTCCAGGGGCCACTCCAGGTTCCGTCTTGGGTGTTGACGGAGCCCATGGAATTTCTTTCCTGCCTTCTCCCATTCCACTTGTCTCCATCCTCCACTGACCTGCCTCCCCCGACTGATATCAACACAGCCTCCTTCTCATCGCCTCTTGCTCCTTCCCCGCAGAGACTGCCCGCCCCGATTCCAACATCTACAAGAAGCCACCCATCTACAAGCAGAGAGGTGAGGTTTCCCAGCGGACCTGAGCCCCCTTCCTGCCACCTGCCGGAGGACAGTGCTGAGGGCTGGGAGGTGGCGGGAGGACAGTGCGGAACTGTGCCCTGTGCTCTTCCGTGTCTGTTGTTTTCACATCCACGATCTCACAGGTTGTGAAGGGTGGGGGAGGGGAGGGAGTTGGGGGCTGGATGCATGCACAGGCCCATCCTGACCTCCACCTGCAGAGTCCATGGGAGGCAGCCCTCAGAGCAAGCACCTCATTGAGGACTTCATCATCGAGTCATCCAAGTTCCCTGCGGCCCAGCCCCCCGACCCCAACCAGCCAGCCAAGATCGAAACCGACTACTGGCCGTGCCCCCCCTCGCTGGCCGTTGTGGGTAGGAGCAGCTGTTGGGGAGGGGAAAGGGAGGCTGGAAGGCCACCTCATAGCCCCTGTTGAAGCCCCAGGAGCCCCCCCTGACCCCCATCCCCACCCTCTGTCCTACGGTGAACTCTGCAGGCTCCTTGTTCACCCATCCCTGCATTCCCATAGCGCTGGTGTCAGGGTCCCCATCTGTCAGTCGCCCAGCACTCTCCATGCGTTTACTTCACCACTAGACAGACATTTGTCACACTTGCACTGCGTCCCAGGTTCTGTGATAGGAGCGCTGGAAAAGAGAAAGAGAAATGAGACAAGATCTTGGTCCCCAGTGAATTTAAGTTGCGTGTGTTGCTTGCCCAGCCTCACTGCAAGGCTCGAAAGTGTTACTTTCATTTTACTTTATTGCTTAGAGGTCGTTTGTAGTGTCTGCTTGAAGGCGCAGGCCAGTGCCGTGCACACAGCCCGCACCTGACAAATACTGGTGGAGCGAATGGTTGGTTGATGGGCCTGCATTTTGGCCTGTACTTCCCAGAGACAGAATGGAGGAAGCGGAAGGCATCTCGGAAGGGGGCCGAGGAGGAGGAGGAGGAGGAAGATGACGACTCCGGGGAGGAGATGAAGGCTCTCAGGGAGCGTCAGAGAGAGGAACTCAGTAAGGTAGCATCTTGACACCCTCCTCCCAGCCTCTCTGTGTCCCCCATAGCTATGCAGTTCCAAGTGGGTTCATGCCTGAAGAGCGTCCTGCTCAGAACACGTGACAAATTCCCCATCATTCCCAGGGTTTCAGTTGCTGCTTCGAAAGGGACACTAGGACTTCCTGCTGATTTGGGGGAACACTAGTTAACATCAGGGTCAAAAGCACGGGAAGGGCGTTCCCACCCGTGCCAGGCTTCAGCAGGCTGAGTAGCTCATGGAGAGAGGAGAAAGGACACAGCAGGCTGCTGGTCTCCAGGGGAGTAGAGAGCATGCTGGGAGTCACACAAAGACCCGTGACGTGGGCCTGTGCTCTCTGCATCGTGACCTGAGCTGGGGCAGCCACTGGGATTGAGTTCCACTGAGCAGCTCTGACTCCTTGCTCTCAAGGGTTTCCAAGCCCAATGTGGCAGGGTGTCAGACCAGAATGACAGGCTCCACATGCCCTTGGGAAATCTGTCCCCACTCCTGCCTGCAGTATGCCCACCTCTGAACCTTTTGGACATGAGAAATGAGTATCGACGTCTTGAATCCATGTCCCTTTCTCCCTCCCCAGGTTACTTCCAACTTGGGAAAGATGATCTTGAAAGAAGAGATGGAAAAGTCGTTGCCTATCCGGAGGAAAACCCGCTCCCTGCCTGACCGGACTCCCTTTCATACCTGTGAGTGCCGCGGAGGGAGCTCAGAAACGTCTGGCCAGGCCCTGAGGCCAGAATCTAATACAGGAGTCGGTTGCGTTTGCCTGTCATAGGCCTGGCCCTGTGCTGCTGCACGTGTAAGAGACAGAGAATCCTGTTGCTGGGCTCAAGGCACTCATGCTCTCTTTAGGGCAAGAAGGCCAGTCATGGAACAAAACTAGATGATAAAAGGTAGCACCAGGGAAGGCAGAATCAGCTCATTTTGTTCAATTTCATAAACATTTATTGAGTGTCTCTCCTGTGCTAGGCATTCAGGATTGTGAAGACTTAAGAAACAGTCCTGTCCTGCAGTAGCTTCCAGTCATTGGGAGAGCGGACCTGGGAGCTGGGGTGTTGGTGCAGCAGGGATGCTGGGGAGATGAGAGGTGCATGATGAGCACTTTGAGAGTCCTGGGGACGGGGCCTGGGGTCAGAAGGAGAAGGGCATCGCAGACACCTGGGACAGTGCAGGAGCAAAGGCCATGAACAGGGACCCGCAGGCCAGCGGAGACGGCCTCCAGGAGCCAGGAATCCCGGAGCCCAGAGTGTGCCATGCGGTAACAGGAATTGAGGCCAGAGAGACCGGTGGCCAGTGTTTTAGATGCCATGCCTTGAATCACCTGGATCTGGGCTGGACTTCCTGAGAGCATGGCGGCTGGAGAGGAGAGACCTGAGAACACAAAACGAGAAGCTTCCAGGCCTCCCAAAGCCTGGCCTTGGAAGCCACACAGCACCCTTCCCACTGCAGTGTATTGGTCAGAGCAGCTCAGTGGCAGCCCAGACTCGGGAGGCGGGGAGAGATCCACTTTCTGACGACAGGAACCGCACACAGGCACGCGGGCTGGGGGATAGCGGTACAGACCATCTTTGGGGAACAATCTACTATACTTCCCAGGAATCTAGGCAAGGGCTAAAAATATACACAGGCCCTGAGAAAAGGGAATGGGTTTGATAAATACAGTAGACTCTCCATTAACTGGAACTCAAGCAACTGGCAAAATCTCACACAACCAGCAAGAAAGTCTACTTACCTTGATCTGGCACCTACCGATCCCCATGGGTGCCAGTTAGCTGAGAGTCTACTGTATATAGATCAAATCAGCTCGACTCAATGGCTGATTGGAGTGGGAGGTGAGGGGGAGACGAGTTGGGGTTTTTTTGTCTTGGGTGCTGACAAACCTGGAACTGAGATCATGAAAGAGGCAGGTTTAGGGGGAAGGATGAAGAGATTGGTTTGGGGCGTGCTGGGTTTGAAGGGTAGGCAGATGGGAGTTGAGTTTGATGGAGTTACAAGCTTGAGGGCAAGTGAAGCCTCAGGTAGAGTCTTTAGCTTCTAGGTAGTAACCATGAGAAAAAGGTGATGTGAAGAGAGAGACAAGAGGGGCTGGGACAGGCTTCCAAGCTGTACCCTAGAGAGCTCCCACGCACGTTCATATCCAGCTGAAGGTTGGTTTAGGAGGAGGAAGGGACCCAGCCTCGGATGTGGGGTGGCCTGGAGCACCCTCCTCTCTGAGGGCCGGGGGTTTGCTCTGGGAGCAGGCCACATGAGAAGTGAAGGCTATCTGCCAAGCAAAGGGAGGGAGGGTGAGGCTTGCTGAGACTGGGGAAAGTTTGGAGAAGCTACTTCAAGGAAAGGGGGCTGGTACAAGGCCTTCCATCTGGAGTGATGATAATCTGCACAGGGTGGGCCTCACCTCCATGGCTTGCAGGTAAGAGGAGAGCCGTAGGCCCATCCAGGCAGAGTTTTGTGAGGCAGGTGCCAGGAAATGAGGGGCCAGGTGAGCTGCTGCGTGCTGGTAAAAACAGTTAGGTACCCAACCAACCACAGGCTGAAGGACAGGGGGAGTGGGGGATCAGGACACTGGAAGTCCCCAGGAGATTGATGAATAGATGTGCTAGGAATGGGGCTGAGGGGAAGCCACAAAGAAGGGTGCTGTGGCCACAAAGTGGGACACCCAGGCTTCAAATGTCAGGGTGAAGTAGTTGTGGGCCACAAGGCCCTTTGAGTCACCCATGAGGGGGTTGCCTGCTATGGATTGGAGGTGAAGGCTCCTGGAGTAGGACCACCAGGTGCATAGGGGGTTAGGGCATCCACAGGGTCACCAAAAGACCAGGATGAAATTTCAGGATGGGTGGGAGGAATTATCAACATCAGTGGCCTTTATAGAGCATGTGGACTAAATAGCTAAGGCCTGAAGAAGGAGGCAGAGAGACGCCACGAAGGTTAAAGTCAGTCTCTGTTCCACCAGAATTTGCTATTCAGTCAAAATTAGCTCTTTAACTTCCATTCCAGCCTTGCAAAGTGGAGTAGCCACCATCATTGGTGGCACCCCTGAACTTGTATGTGAGCAAAGATCATAGGATTGCGTGGGTTACCATCATAGCCACCCAACCTTACTGATTTCGGAATTGTGAACACACATGCCACTCTAACTTCATAGTGACATTGAATGGTTACTTTCAAACATACAAAAGCGTTCTACAAGTAACTTGGAATGAAAATCTTATGTGCCTTGTAGGTTGAAATTCTATCAGTCAGATGAAGTAGAAATGTATATTTATTATCACAAAAGTGAAATGGTTCAATAATGAATGATGATTGTAAAAGCAGATAATTTTCTGCACAAAAATAAGTATTAAGTATCTTAAAAATTAAGAAGTATTAAGAAGAAAACGAGGTCCCCCAAACACATTTTGTTCTCATCAAACTTCCAAAACACAAATTTTGTAAGAATGGTTCAAGAAGACAGTTCCTTAAAAAAAAAGAAGAAAAAGAAAAAAACAACTTTTTGTAGTTTTGAGTCTAAGGCTAAACCTTTATACAAAAATGCTGGTCAAAATGATAGCTATAGAATGCCAACAATTTCTAGTAATTGGAGATGAAGGAGTTTTAAGATCTGCTCAAACTAAGAGTCTTGGGTACAGTTTTTTTTCTATGAAAGCCTATTACTGAAAACCGGTTTTCTTGAATTATAAGCTGCAGTGCTTGAGAGGTTAGGGATGTTATTAAATGTACAGGTTGAAAGTGACATCTGATCGTGCAAATGTGAAGGGTATTGACAGTCGGTGCAAGCCAGCCGCTGATGATGCTGAGAGAATTGTTTCTGTATTCTGACGTCAGACTTTGAAACTCGATGACTAACATTGCTACTCATAAAATTGTAATTCTTCGATTATTTGGACGAAATGATAGATTTATTTTTGTAACCCAACGGTGAGCCTCGTCATCTGACTATCACTGGCCGGCGATAGATGTTAACACTCGGGCACTTGGCCCAAATGTGAATTTGGTGCACTTGCGTTAGGGAGAGAGGGAAGGCCTTAGAAATAACACGGAGCCACCAGCATGGTGTCACTCGCTGAAGGTGACATGCAGCAGCTGGAAGCCAACAGAAGCCCACCAGTTCCCCCAAGCCCACCCTTCACTGCCCTGCCCCTGGTGAGGGAGGCCCAGGCCGGCACCCTCTCAGGGGTGACTGTCAGGCCAGGGGGACTGAAGGAGCCTCTTGCTCTCTTCCAGCCTTGCACGCAGGAACATCTAAGTCTTCTTCTCTCCCCTCCTACGGCAGGACCACCCTGAGCCAGGTAAGGTCCCAGACTGGGGGTCGCAGACTCCGCGGGAGCAATGTGCATGTGGGGACCTCTGAGAGACTGAGCTACTTGGGCACCCTGCGGGAGCGGGGCGACCCTTAAAGTGAAGGGGATGGATGAGGAGTTCTCCAGCTTCCTTCTGATCCTTGTATGTCCTTTCTAGCTACAGTCCACAGAGTTCAGCCCGTCGGGGAGTGAGACTGGAAGCCCAGGTGAGGCCTGGTGATCTGACACCAGGGAAACTAGGACAGCAGGAGGGGCTCCCAGGGCAGGGTGTGTGTGTCTGTGTCTGTGGGTGTGTGTGATATGGGCAGGGCTATGTGGCTGCAGGTCGGGGAGGCTGAGCTGACAGGTCTGCAAGCCTGCTGACCTCAGAGCCACCTCTGAACAAGGACCCTTCTCTCCTGCAGGCCTGCAGGTGAGTGCCCTCTGGAGGGGAACACGTGAAGTGTCAGAAGCCGTGGACGGGTGACTGGCAGCGTTGAGGGAGGGGGGTGTGGGGCCACCGCGTTGCCTGGTGAAGACACGAGAGAAGCCCAGGGTAAGGCTGGGGCGGTCTCTCTGCCCCACTCTGGCTCACTGCGGCTTTGGTCTCCCCAGAATGGACAGGGCCAGAGGGGGAGGATGGACCGGGGGAACTCCCTGCCCTGTGTGCTGGAGCAGAAGGTGAGGGGCAGAGCCAGGGGCGGCGGGCAGGGCACAGAAGCATCTACAGTGGGGTGGGCCAGCTCTGGGAGAAGCCAGGGAAGCGAATGCGCTTAGGGGTCCTCCTGATTGCTGATGGGGGTGCATCAGGGGAGCTGAATGGCAAAATGGCATGCACCCAATGGCCCCTGCAGGCTGTAAGGGGGCCTGGGGGGTCGAGGGGGTGAGGCCCACAGAGAACACTATGAGCCTAAGACTGTCTCCCTCCCTTCCCCCCCAGGTCTATCCCTATGAAATGCTGGTAGTGACCAATAAGGGGCGAACCAAGTTGCCCCCAGGTGTGGATCGGATGAGGCTCGAGGTATGGAGGGAAAACGCACTGGGTGGGTGCGGGGCTCCTGGAGGGGCAGCCCCCTGTCTGGTGGAGGAGATCTTGGCCTCTGGGTCTGTCCTCCTCAGCCACTCAGCCCCACCGTCCAATCCCTAAGTGGCTTCCCTGTGCCCCCTACAGAGGCACCTGTCAGCTGAGGACTTCTCCAGGGTATTTGCCATGTCTCCCGAAGAGTTTAGCAGGCTGGCTCTGTGGAAGCGGAATGAACTCAAGAAGAAGGCCTCTCTCTTCTGACCGCCCCCACATTCCGTGATTGGCCCTCACCCAGGCTGCTACTGGGCTCTGAGCTGGAAGAGTAGACCCCAAAGCATCATCTCTTGGGGGAGCAAAGAGGTGGGCAGAGCTGGGGTTGGCTCCATTCCCCAGGTGGAGGGCAGCCCAGGCCTCTTCCCATAATGAGCTGGGGGCCTCTCCTCATCCCTGGCCCTCACTGCACAGGGCAAACCCAGGCTGGACCCCAGCGCACACAGAGTTAATGTCTGTGTCCTCTCCCTGCACCCCCACCCCATGGAGAGAGGTCCCCAGAAGAGCGAGAGTGAGGAGATGTGAAGGTGGTACATGGTGGTCAGGATGTGTTGCCCAGTGGGTGCGGGGAACCCTTGGGCCTGGCAGGAGGAGGCAGGAAGAGCTCTGGGACCCAGTGTGTGCCCAGCGCTCCTGCTCGCCCCTTGGACAGCTTCCTGCACCTGGGCCTCCCACCTCTCTGACTCCAGCCGGAGCAGCCAGTCTTGCTCTAGCTCACCTCTAGCAGGGAGGCCGTCCTGCCCTCCAGCTTATCCTGTTCTCTCTGTGCAAATCCTATGCTTTGCAGCCTCTTGCTCAGCCCTGTGGCTTCCCCAGAAGCCTTGGCTTAGGGTGGAGATGTCACCTATACAGCCCCCCAGGCCCCCACCACCCTCCAGGCCGACAACTAGAATCCTGGGCAGAGTCCTGGGCAGATCCAGGCTTCCTCTGATAGGACCAAGAGGCCAGGCTGAGTGTCCTACCTCCCAGGTCCCTCCCATTCCCACGCACCCCCCACCATGCATCTAAAGAATGTAATTTATTGGGGCGCCTCCAGCCGCTTTCTTCACCTAACTCTCTATCCTACCTTAATCACACTCCCAGTTTTTCTTCTCTACAAATACATATGTGTATATATAATTATATATATATATATTTTCTGCCCAGGTCTGGGTTTTGTTCCTGCCCAGACCCTGGCATTCCTTTCCACTCTGTGTGTGTGTGTGCGTGTGTGTGTGTGTGTGTGTGTGTGTGTGATGCTGGGGGAGGGGAACTCTGCTTGGAATTAAAAGGTTGCATTGGGTCCCCAAATCTATTTGTTCTTTATGAGCCACCAGGTCCAGGTGAAGCCAAGCTGCAGGAAGTCATGGGAATGAGGGTTCAAATGGGAGCACGTAGTGTTGGAGGAGGTAGAGCAATAGCACACACACTGCCCTTCCCCATCCTGGGCCACAGAAGCAGGGGCTGGTCCAGCAGGGTCGTCTGCCGCCTATTCTTCAGGGGCTATGTGATGGTGGATGGCAGCAGAGCCAGCTAGGAGGGAAGGCTGCTCTGTCCTCCACCCAGGCCCTGACTACTCCCCTTGACAGGCAAGCTCATCAACAGCTGGTATGACTGCACCCCCTAGTGCCTAAGACGCTCACAGTTCAATGGGAAGGCCAAACACAGAAAAGGTCAATGGGGCGTGAGTAGGCAGTGAGCTGGCTGTTGAGGCTAAGACAGAGAAAACTAAGGAATGGAGAAATGATGCAGGAGCAAGGGTCAAGTGGAGGCCAAGGGAGGAGGGGTCATTGGTCTTGGTTGGTTTCGCAAGGCCTTCCAGGGGAACAGAAGTGTCCAGGGGGTGGAGGGGTGAAGACTTGATTGCAAAGTCAGGAGGACTTGAGTGTGGACACTCGTGGGCAGAGGAACCAGCCTCACCTGCCTGGAACGGAGCCCAGGTGCAGGCATGTGAAAAGGGCTGTGTGCAGTCAGGTGATCAGGTAAGGTCAAGGATCAGGTGAGTTGGAGGGCCCCCCCCCATGTGAGCCTAGGACTGAGCCTAGGACCAGAATCCAGTCTCCCACTCCAGGACAAGTTTCTACCCCTTTGGCTGAAACAAAAGCAAAGTCGACAGATAAGAACCACTCAAATGTAAACAATGATTTTTAATGGTCGGAATTCTGTTACTTCCACAACATTGTTTTATCCTCTCAACAAACCTGTGGGGACAACAGCACAGACAGACATTTGCCTTGCAAGGGGCAGTGGAGAGGGTAGGAAGTGCAGAGAGAGGACCAGTCTCCACAACACATCCAGTCTGAGGCATCAGTGAATGTGTGCAGGGCTTACCTGTTCTGGCAGGAGGGATATGAGGTGACAAGGCCAGCACCCCTGTGTGCACCCAGCTCCCAGGCTGTTGAGCACCAAGGCGAGCTGAGGCCGTGTATGATCACGGTTCACTGGGAAATGCTCGTGGTGGGGCCTACTGGATGCTATCTATGTCCTAAAGGATTTTCAGTTCCTGAGATTCAGAGCAACTCAAAGTGGAACTCCATCTCTAAAACCAAAGCTTAGGGGGGAGCGTCTCAGTGCCTCCTCCCCAAAATGCACATGCACATGAGCACACATGAACAAATGCAGAACCTTGGCGGTTACTTGATCCAGTGGTTTCCAAACCTTTTCAGTAGCAATTTTTTTTTAATTACATCTTATTATTAGTAATTGCAATAAATTTATAAGTTGAATTTTATAGTTAATTATGAAAATCATTGAGAACATAGAAGCTATGATGAATAAAAAGTAAGCTTTGATGAATATAAAAATTTTAAGTCAGGAGTTATATGTAACAGTTGTCCTTATACCAAGCAGTGGATCTCATTTATTATTGTATTTGGTTGCATAGCATTGAGAGAATCCTGATTCACATAGGTAAGTGTTACACAATTGTGGTGGTTTAAAAATGCACACCAATGGTTCATATTTCTCCCGTTGAGCAGCCTTGAATCTAGGCTTAATGACTTGCTCATTCAAACCTGTTTACCCTGCAGTAGTCTTCTACCTTCCTTCAAACTGACTGCAGGAAAGGCTTTATTCAACGTCTTCTCCCAAATGAGCTAACCTGGCAGCAGAATTTACTACATACATCAGTGAGTCTAACACTTTTGGCATTTAACACATAGAAGGGTGTGCACTGACTCTTATTAGAACTTTTAAAGTAAAATTTTAAAAAGTTAAGCCAAATAGATAGATTCCTGATACTCTTCCACAACACCCCACAGTTCTTTGAAACATGTTGAGGGGAAAGCAGTTTTAACCCATCCAGCTTCTTTTACCCATAAAGAAGTAGGCCCAGAGAACAGCGCTGACCAGACTCAGGTCTCCAACTCTTTAGGTTGCTTCTCTGTACACGAAACACACTGGTTTCTCCCATTTGTTCGTATACATTTTGGCCTAAAAAGACTTCTCTCATTTCTCAGAGCGCTCCTCACCAGGGACCCGTTCGCAGATGAACTGCTGGAAAATATCAGTTACTGAACTCCAAATGCTAGCTCAGCCTGGCTCAGGGAACCCTGGCCCTGGCCAGCCCCCAGTGCCCCTGTCTGTACTCCATTGCACAGCCTGCTCTGGGCAGGCCACTGTCTCCCGGGCCTCAGCCCCCTGGGGAACCGGACCCAAAGGCAGGGCAGACACAATGGAGACGCCACAGCTGTGGGTCCTATGGTTCTGGGACAGGGGATACCCATGTCCTCGGTGGGACCCTGAATGCCTTACCCTCTTGCCATAGGATATCAGAGGTCAGCAGAAATACATTTAACACACCAGCTCCACCTTCAGGAAGAAACTCTTTCGTTCCCGAGGGGGTGGAGGTGCAGAGTGGGCTGCTAGAAGGCCCGTCTCTAATGCCCCAGCTTGGGACAGTCCAGGAAAGAACCTGCTCTTGACGGTTCTGCCTGTGTCATTCTTGGGTGTCATTTTCCCAGGTGTGAACTCCCACCTTGTTTTCTTCCCTTGGCGTGTGGCCAGAAGGGCAAAACCGGGCCAGTACTTGCCGCGGGACCCGGGACCAGCGCCGTGCCCACTTAAAGTTACCCGCAGCAAGGGAAGCGGATTTTAATACGCTGTCTCACCCGATGTATAACGTATCACCACTGTCACAAGTAACCCACAAAAGGAGGGGGAAGGCGCCGCTTGCGGGTCCTGTGGGTCTCTAGCCGCCCCCGCCCCACACAGTCGCCACGGACCGCGCGTGGCTGTGGGGTGCGCACCCCGCGAGTCCCAGCCGGGGGGGCTGAGAGCAAAGTGCAGGCTCTGACCACTTCGTGCAACTCGCCCTTCCCAAAGCGTTCTTGCCTCGCTGCCACCCGGCTCCCCCAGGTGCCCCGCGGGATGGAACCGGCGCCTCGCCCCGGCGCCCAGCTCCCGCTCTCCCGGCCTGACCTCCTTTCCGACCGCGGGCCGGGCCGGAGGGGTCTCCGGGGGCGGCCGACGAGCGCCCCCAGCCCGGCCGGGGCGGAGCGGCCCGGGCCCCGCCTCCCCCGCCGCGCGGCGGGGCCGCCCCTGCGCCCGGAGCTCCGCCGCCGCCGGGAGCCGGGAGCCGGGCGCCGGGCGCCGGGAGCCGGGAGCCGGGAGCCGGGAGCCGGGCGCCGGAGCGGGCCGGGCGCCGGGAGCCGGGCGCCGGGAGCCGGGCGCCGGGAGCCGGGAGCCGGGCGCCGGGCGCCGGGAGCCGGGAGCCGGGAGCCGGGCGCCGGGCGCCGGGCGCCATCATGCTGAGCCGGCTCGGGGCGCTGCTGCAGGAGGCCGTGGGCGCGGTGAGGCCGGGGCGCGGGGCGGCCCTGGCGGCCGGGGTGGAGCCGGCGGGCGGGCGGGCGGGCGGAGGGCGGCGGGCCCGGGCCGCCCCAGAGAGGGGCCCACCCGGGCCGCAGCGCCCTGCCCGGCCTCCTGGCGCAGTCCCGTCGCGCCCTCCCGCACCGCGCTCCCTGCGCCCGGGGGCTGCCTTCCCGAACGCGCGGTAGTCCCGGACCCGCTCCATTCCCTGACCCTTCTGCCCAGGCCGCTTCCTGTTTATGTCTCCTGCTCCCCAGTCTGTCCCCCTTCCCAGCTCTCCCGTGCCAGGGTGCGCCCTGGTCACCCAACAGTTTCTCCCCCTCCCCCAGCCTCTTCTCGCCTTCCTCCCGCACGCTCCTCCCTCCTGGTCCCCGGGCCGTCAAAATCGCTGCCCCTTTCCTTCCCCGGAGCCCCCCGGCCGCTGCAGGGCCTTGTTCAGGCCCAGCGTGCCCTTCACCTACACTCGGGGAGTGCAGGCCCTGCCGGCCCAAGTCCCCGGGAAGAGTAGACAGTCGGGGGTGGCTGGGAACCTCGCCCAGGAAGCGAACTTGCGCGAGTTTCCAGCCTGTCTCACATTACAGAGTTTTGAGTCGGGAAAGGTCAGCCTTGGTGGGGCCTGGGGCAGCTCTGTGGGGAAGAGTATACTGATTTCTTACATTCCCAGGGAGTTTGTGTGTTTGCCATTTTCTGTTGGGGGTGAAAGCTGATCAGAGGTGGCCCACTAGGTTCACTTGACTCATTAGGTAAAAGTACAGGTTAGACAGACTAGGCAGAGGCCCTGTACTTAAAGTCACCCTGCCAAGGTCCTGTCTGTAAAGTTTATTCTTTTTGTCTCAGTATAAACCTTCTCCTCATGGGTCAGTTTGGTGTCTCACATTTTCTCAGCAGAAACAACCTTGGGTTCCACTTCCCCCCACCCCCACCCCCCACGTCCCAAACCAAAGCTTATTATGAATGAAAAGTGTCCGTCTTAAGCAAACCTGTGAAGAAAGTGAAAAAGCTTCTTTCACATCTGCCCCAGCTGCCCCCAGCCCTGCCTTCCCCATATTTCCAGGGGGCTCAGACCATCCCACCTGGGCAGGGGTTCCATATAATCTCTCCTTCCCCTCCTCCCTGCCCCCCCAAAAGGTTGGTGTCATCTTAGAACGTGATCTGACGAACTACTTCATACATCTCAGGGAAAGCTCCATACACAAGGGGGTGGGGAGGAGTAGCACACAGATAAGACCTCAGCCCCAAGGAGTGACTTTCTAATGCCTCCAATACAGGAATTTCACTGAGAGGCTGGAAGAGATTCTGGTGGTCAAGGTGATCTTAGGCCCCTCCGTGTAGTCTATAGGCAATATCCTAGAAGTTTGACTGGCCCTGTGTGGTCATTGGGAGAGATGGGAACCCCTCTTCTGTACCCCCACATTTGGGGCATAGGTCTTTCCCCGTGCTAGTCACCAGGTTAAGACCCCAGCAAGTTGACTCCTTATTAAGGAGGAAGAGTGCTCTTTCCTGCCCTCTTCTGACCAAATAGAGCAACAATCGTTATCTTTTTAAAAAAGAAATCATTTGGTACAATTTCTTTAGTCTGGAGTTAAGAGTAGCTCAAGATTATGCCCCTGCTTTCTTCTCTTTGGCTAACCTGTGTTCTCCTGTTTCTCCTATTTTTACTGGAGTATTTATTTATTTACTTACTTGGTTTAAGGCCATCTCAAGGTTTTCAGAGGCTATCAATGAATTTTAAGGATCGATGAACCCCCATCATAGCCTTTGGAGACAGTTGTGCTGGTCAAGGGTCAGAGGGCTTTCCAAGCGCTTAAGGAGCTTGCTGAGCTTTTTAGCAAATATTAATGAGTAGTCACTATGTGTGTGCCCTTTTCGGGGCAGACAGAGACTCTGAAACCCAGAACCCTGGCCCTCGGGATGCTCACAAACTAGAACAGAAGGCTGCTAACCCTGTTGTAATAGTAGCACATAGTCATAGGGCACAATAAGATACGGTCACACCACATACTTTGTGTTTGGAACAACTGTGGGAGACGTCACTGGTAAGGGCCAGGGTCCCCACCACTAATTTTGAAAGAAGATAAGATTGCAGCCAAGGTGGGACAGTGCCATAGCCTCTGCTTCACTTACTGCTTCCTCCCCGTGTCGTAACAACCTAAGCAATCTTGCCTTTGTTTCCCACACACAACTGCCAGATGCCTCTTCCTAAAACACTGCTCAGAAGATGTCACTGACCTGCTCCCCATGGCCTGCAAAAAAGAAAAGAAAAAAGAAAGAAAGAATAAAAAAGAAATCCAGACGTCTTGGCTTGTTGTTCAAGCCTCCACACATTCATGAATCGACCTTGCCCTAAACACACTTTGCAGAATACCTTCTGCAGGAAATGTCTTTCCTTCATCTCTAATTGTTGAAATCTGACTCAGTTCTTCAAGTTTTAGTTCCAGCGTGACCACAGTAAAGCCATTTCTGTTCTAGCCTGCTGGAAATGACCCCTCTTTTCCCAGAGGTCACTTCCCACCGCTCCTGTGTTCTACTACTTCCTATTCGGTGTGGTTTTGTATTCTTTGTGGCACTGGATCTTAGACAGCCTTGTATTGCCTGTGGCACCTAGCATGGTGCCTTGTAAGCAGTAGGCCCTCAGAAGATACTTCCTGAATAGATTAAAGGAGGAGATACTCAGTTCTCTGGTGCAATAAAGCATGAAGTTAGAGGGAGATACACACAGGAACCCTGGAGAGGGCTTTGTAGAGCTGGGGGCCTCAGTAGGACCTCACTGGGGATTCTTAAGATCTAGGCAAGTGTATGGGGGCACGGGGCCTCCTGGGTGGCCTGATCAAAGACTGAGAGGTAGAAATGAGCACCTGTGGGAGGGACTAACCAGACTATGCAATTTTCTGCAAATATTTGCTTTGTAAAGGAAAAAGGAGAAGTGCCCTTTTGGGGGAGAAGTTTTCAGGGAAAGTGGTTGCTATCAGTTCAAGGCCAGTTCCAGTCAGGCCATGGAGATGCAGAGAACGCTTCTGGAAAAGAGGAGGGTTAGGGCTTGCTCATAACAGAGTCCGAATTCCCCAGGCCCAATAGGAGGAGCTGGAGGAACCCTGGACAGGCGCAGAGCTAGCTAAGGAGAAGTTAGGGCTGCACAGCCTGCAGCCTTGGACAAAAGCTTCACGCACGTTATACGAGGGCTGTCCGGAAAGTATCCAGCCAGGTTACTGTTCTTGTTATATTGACAATGGCTGGATTTTTCCCCCCGACAGCCCTCTAAGGCCCTTTTGGAATATTATGCTAACATTACCCATCGGCTGAACTGAGCCTGCCGTGGGCTTGAACACAGCTTTTCGCAGACTCTCAGATTGAGAGGGACCTGAAAGCTTTGTCTTCACCACCTGTTACAATCTGTATTGTTTTGCTTTTGTTGTTTTGGGGGTACACTTCTGTTTTCCTGTGTACCTCTATTTTAGCATAACCATGCTGTATTGAAATGATCTGTTTCAGTGTCTATTTCTCCCACCAACATTCTTAGCTCTTCTGGGACAGAGACTGTGGAATCATGACATGTGACAGGAGTACAACATTTCCTGCAGGGAGAGGGGTCTGGGCAGAGGTGGCAGGAGATGGTTGGCATGATAAGGAGATAGTGTGATGTGTTTCCTGCACAAGTTACTATTCCTTTCAAGACACCAGGATTGCAGTGGCTGCTCCAGGGCCTAGCACTGACCTGACACCCGGTAGCTGGTGGGATGTCTTTTCTGATGCGTGCTGAGGGCAGCAGAGCCCCTGATCATGCAGGTTGTGTCTCTGATCTCTCTGCAGTGGGAGCCCAGCATTGACCTGCTAGGGGCATTCGTGGAGCACTGGAAGGGCATCACACAGTACTACATCGAAAGCACAGGTAGGGCCTGGTCTCCCTTGCAGGGAACCGGGAGCAAGGTATGGGCAGAGTCACCAGGCAGCTGAGGGATGCAGATGTCCTGAGGAAGGTGACATCTGCTGCCTAGGAGTTCAGAGTGGGGGCTGTCCCCACCCTGACCTTTTGGAAGAGGCGCTATGTGAGGTGGGAGTGGGGACAAGGTGTTGGGAGTCCTGCTGGCCTATTCTGCAAGGCAGAGATTGAACTCTACTTGCCCTCAGCTTCCAGCTATGTAGTATCCCGGCCTTCAGTCTTCAAGTGCATTGCTCTAGGACTTACTGATTAAAGGAAAAGAAATTGAACAAATTCTTCTTCCCTGAGCCAATTTAGGGAGCATTTCCCTTGTAGAGTCAGGAGTAGGAGGAAAAAACAAACAAATGGGTAGTATGCCTGGGTTCTTCACCCAAGCTGATAGCTGAGAGTCAAAGCCTTGGGGCATCTGAGCCGGTGAGGCTTGCTCACTGTGGGGAGGGGGGATCTGATTGGCTGCTCTGTATGTAGTCAGTCAGTGCTGGTGTCTGGCGATGCACGTTGTCTAGTAACCTTTCCTGCATTCCTAACTTTGACCACCTGGAGTTCAGAGGGGGTTTGATTTGGCCAACATCTTTCCTAAAGGCTATTTCCAGGCTGAACTAGCCCAAGAAATGAGAAAGTGGCCTTGGATACTCTGAGGGACCCTCTGAGCCCTCTGTTAGACCAGGTTCCTCAGCCATGGCCCTGTGGACATGAGGACTGGCTCACTGTTTGTTGCGGGGGGTGCACTGCAGTATACTTGCCACAATTCTGTCCTCTACCCACCAGAAGCCAGTAGACTCCCCCTTCTCATTGTGACAGCCATAAATGTCTCTCCAGACATTGCCAGATGCCCCCTGGGGTAAGGGAGCTGAGTCAACCCCAGATAAGAATGACTGTTTTAGACTGATGATCTATTCTTATTTATTGAGATATAATTCCCACATAACACTATATTTCAGTTATATAACATATGGATTCAATACATGAATAGATGGCAAAATGATCACAAGTAAGTAGTTAACATCTATCACCACACAGCTTTGTTTTGTTTTTCCTTGTGATGAGGACTTTTAAGATCTATCCTCTTAGTAGTTTTCAACTATACAACACATGATTATTAACTATAGTCACCAAGTCGTACAGGACTGATTTGACAACTGGAAGTTTACCTTTCAGACTGAAAATCTCTTGACAGAGAGCCCCAGTCCCCCAGGAGAGTAGGAGGAGACCCAGAGCTGACTCGGGTCTACCTGGGGCTTCGCTCAGGTGCAGCCCGTTCATTTCCAGAGCAGAGGTGCTGGAGTCGGTGAGGCAGGCTGCCTTCCTCAAGAACCTGTGCTTTCAAGAATAGCTAGAGGGAGTTTCAAGGCCTGTCCCGAAGTTCCAGAACTTAAAAACAAGCAAACACACGCAAAAAAACTCTGCCCTCTGTAGCTCTAAGCAAGCCCCACTAGCCAGCTTCTCCATCAGGACCACCATGCGGTCCCGCAGGTTTGAGTCGGAACCCATGTTGTGCACAGATTTTTCTTTTCTCTGCTTTTTAAAAAAATAGAGTATTGCTGTCTGTGATTGTAAAAGGGACATAAACAGGCCCCAGGAGGTTATCTGTAGGGAGGCTGTGAGAAGACAGCTTCTAAATGAGGTGGCAGACCCCTGAGCCCCTGGCTTCTCACTCAGGACTCAAGCTGGCGTGCAGCCCTGGCAGAGATCCTTCTGTGGGCCCCAGGGTTTGAGGAAAAATGATGCTCTTCCCTCTGATCAAGGACTGGGGCACACACTTTCTCAGTCGGGAGTTGTATCCCTGGCCTCATTCCAGAAGGTCTTTTGTGTTTTTAAATATGGAGCCATCAACTGTGAACTTCCATTTCCTCGGGCCTTTGTTTGAAGCAGCCTGTTCACTTGGCCTCACTCCAGGCTGCCCTCAGCCACCCCCCAGCCCCCCAGGGCCCCATGGACTTGACCCCATGCAGCCAGAGTGCCATCTTACCCCCACTCACCCTTTAGATGAAAACACCCCAGCCAAGAAGACAGACATTCCCTGGAGGCTGAAGCAGATGCTGGACATCCTGGTGTATGAGGAGAGGCAGCAGGCGGCCGGAGAGGCAGGGCCCTGTCTCGAGTACCTGCTGCAGCACAAGGTCCTGGAGACCCTGTGCACGCTGGGCAAGGCCGAGGTAGGCTGGACCCCGGTGCCCCCGGAACTTTCCATTCAAGCCAGGGTCCCAGGTTCTTACAGCTCAGCTTCTCCCAGACCCAGCACTGAGGGGGGTGGGCAGGGGCACCGGGGCGGCTCACTTAGCACACCCCACCACCTCCCTTGCTTATCTGCTTTGCTGTCCTGTTCTCGCTGCTGTCGAGGTTGGCAGAAGACTGGCTCCCTGTCATTCAGTCAGCAAAGATATGCTAAGGACCAGCCCTGTGTCCGGCTGTGTGTCCTAGCTACTGGGGACATAACAGTGATAAAGACGAAGGAGCCCGCATGTGGTGTGTTTAATGACAGGGTTATGGAGAAAAATAAAGGGGCACAGGGACTGGCAGCATGGGGGAGGCCAGTTTCAACAGTGAGGGGAGGTTTGCAGGGAAGGTGCCCCCTGAGCAGGGAGGAAGGGAGGCGTTAGTTGCACAGGGGGCAGTGCTCCAGGTGGGGGAGGGGCGCCATCCCGGCTCCCTCTCCTGACCAGCCTTCTGGTCCCTGACCCTCAGTACCCCCCAGGCATGCGGCAGCAGGTGTTCCAGTTCTTCAGCAAGGTGCTGGCCCAGGTGCAGCACCCTCTCCTGCATTACCTCAGCGTCCACAGGCCTGTGCAGGTGAGGGGCCACGAAGCCCAGGGGTATCTGGGTGAAGCCCCTGCTCCTTCCTGCCAGCCATTCTCCTCTGTCACTCTCCTGCTTCCCTTCCAGAAACTTCTCCGGCTCGGCGGGACAGTTCCTGGGTCCCTCACGGAAAAGGAGGAGGTGCAGTTTACCACCGTGCTCTGCTCCAAGATCCAGCAGGACCCAGCCCTGCTCACCTACATCCTGGAAGTGAGCGCTTCTGGGGGACAGGAGCGAGGGGGCCCAGATCCAGGGCCAGCCCCATGGCCCTGCTGAGGAAGCAGGGGCCGAGCAGGCCCCGGGAGGCGCTCCAGCTCCGTGCAGAGGCCCTGACAGCCAGCACATCCTGCTTCCCCAGGGGGCAGTGTGGGGACCTGCCTCCACCATGCCCGGGCCCCATCCAGCCTCCATTGCAGGGTAAAAAGACTGTGGCTAGGAGGAAGACATCCAGTGATCCCACCGCCCTGCCTGGAGAGACGGCCAGCGTGGAAGACAAGGACCACAGCAAGGCTGCCGACACAGGCCCCCGTGGGGCCCAGGCCTTGACCACCCAGCTGCCTGCTGAGACCGAGGAGCCCAATGGAGGCATCGGGGAGAGTAACCTGATCACCTCCCTGATCGGCTTGTGCAAGAGCAAGGTGCCGGCTGCCGAGACAGGGTGCTGCGGGGCGGGAGGTGGCGGTGGATTGCTGGACGGGGACCTGGGGGCTCGGATGCATGTCCCTGAAGTTGTACCCCTTCCCCCTAGAAAGGCCGGGTGGCCCTGAAGGCCCAGGAGAACCTGCTGGTCCTGGTGAGCGTGGCTCCCCACGCAGCCGCCACCTACCTGGTGCAGAGCAGCCCCTGCTGCCCTGCGATCGTCGGGCACCTCTGCCAGCTGTACCGGTCCATGCCCACCTTCCTGGACCCCGCGGACATTGCTGCTTTAGAGGGCATCAGCTGGAGGTACGTGCTTGGCCAGGGAAGGTGGGCTCGTCCTCGTCCTCGGGGGCTGCAAGCCCTGCCTCCCCTCTGGTAGCCAGCTCCTCTTGTTTTCCCGGGGGATGGGGACCCCTGCTGGCCATCCTCCTCCAGAGGGTACAGCCCATCCCAAGAGCCTTCTCACCCTCCAGGGAAAGCGTCACTTTTGCTTCTGCCCACAGAGCCCCCAGCAGAACCCCCCACCCACCTCCCCACCCAGGCCGGGGGACAAAGGGCTCAACTTCCGGAGCTGAGCTGAGGCAGCTCCCTCGCTCTCCCACAGGTTACCCAGCGCCCCGTCGGATGAGGCTGCCTTCCCTGGCAAGGAGGCCCTGGCTGCCTTTCTGGGCTGGTTTGATTACTGTGACCACCTCGTCCTGGAGGCACACACAGTGAGCAGGGGTGGGCGTCCCCTGCTTTGTGCTGCTCCCTTTAGTGCCTCTGCCCCGAGGACTCAGCGGGGTCTCTCAGGAGCCAGGCAGGGCTGTAGGTCAGCAGGGACCCCCTGCCTGTCATGGTGGACGCTGTGCAAGGACACAGTTGTTGCTCAGCAGAAAACTGTCGCTAAAGGTACCCCTGTGTAAGACATGCTCTTTGGCGCCCAGGTGGTTGCGGATGCCCTGGCGAAGGCCGTGGCTGAGAAGTTGTTTGTGGAGACCCTGCAGCCCCAGCTCCTGCACGTGTGAGTGTGTCCGGTCCCCTCAGACGTGGCCATGGTCTGCCCCTTCCCGTCCCTATGGCCAGGGGCCTCCTTGGCCAGAGTCAAGGGAGTCTGTGGGCTCCATCGGTTCGTGTTGGCCGGGCCTGCCCCCTCCGACACACACATGGCTCAGAGCCACTGTGGGCTGGCGGAGGCTTTGCCCCAGGACTCGGGGACGTTGGGATAGGTGGGAGTGAGCAGAGAGACACTAGCCAGAGATGTAAGGAAACCAGAAGAGGGTCTGCCACCCCCACACGCGTCCACTCCCTGCCCCTCCGACCTCCCCTCCCCCGCCTGCCTCAGCTCTCTGTCCACCAGGTCGGAGCAGAGCATCCTGACGGCCACAGCCCTGCTCACAGCCCTGCTGCACCAGCTGCGCTCCCCAGCGCTGCTCCGCGAGGCTGTGGTGCTGCTCCTAGGCACGGGGCAGCGGCCTGCCGCCCCCGAGGACAGCCCCTGCGCTCTGTTCTCTCACCTCATCAGGCACTGTGACCACCTCTCCGACGAGGTGAGGTGGGAGGGGCCTGGTCTCCACCAGCTCTCACTCCACCCCTGCCCAAAGGATCTCCTGGGGCCTCCCCTTTTCATTAGCTCTGCAGGTGGTTCTGCCTTTGAAACACTGAAACACCCCCGCCCCCAAAAACAGTGCTGCAGTGATGGGCGGCCAGACTGCTTTTGTCATGCAGTAGTGCCCCTGTGATCACATGTTGGTGATGGCACTTCATATCTTGCAAACTGCTGCTATATTCCTTGGGCTTGTTGGAGGCTCACAGCCACTGTGAGGCCGGCGACGCCCACATTCCATCTTTCGGACATGAAGCCATTCGGCTCACTTGATATATATCGCTCATCTGATTGGTAATGGAACTGGGACCAGCCAGACTTCCCGTTCCCAGACCACCACCCATCCGTGCCCCCCCCAAACCTGCTGGGGAGGGGGCACCCCCTCTGAGGGGTACTTTTCTTATCTGGGTGAGTTCACCCAGACACAGCCAGAAGCCGGGGCAGGAAGGGGCTTCCCACTGGCCCCTTCCTGCCCCAGATCAGCATCGCCACGCTGCGGCTGTTTGAGGAGCTGCTGCAGAAGCCCCATGAGCAGATCATCCGCAGCCTGGTCCTGTGCCACCTCGAGGGCCGCCTCTACGTGGCCCGGGGATCGCTGGAGCCCGAGAACTATGAGGACACCCTGTAAGTGAAACCCGGTGCCTCTGGGAGGCCCAGGCCCCACCTCAGCCCTCAGCTCCTCACCCTCACTCTGTCGGTTCACCGGTACCACGCATGTGTGTCCCGGCCACAGAGACCTGGAGGAGGACCCTTACTTCACAGACGGCCTCCTTGATTCTGGCTTTCAGCCCCCCAGCAGGCCTCCAGCAGCTCCTGCCACCAGCTTGGATGGCAAAACGCCGGTGACAGAGATCGTCAACAGGTAAGGGCAGGCCAGGAAGTGCAAGCCACATGCGTGTGCTCTGCCTTTAGCCGTAGCCCTGATGGGGCGCAGCCCGGGAAGGGGCGTTTCTTCTGGGTGGAGATGGAGCAGGGCACTAGTGGGGCCCCGCCACTCTGCGGTTTCTGTCTCTCAGCTTCCTCTGTCTGGTTCCTGAGGAAGCCAAGACCTCAGCCTTCATGGAGGAGACTGGATATGACACGTACGTCCACGACGCCTACGGACTGGTGAGTGTGAGGCCTCCACCAGGGCCCACTTCTCGCCCATCAAAGCCACAGTGTTGATAACTCTGCCTTCTCCCTCCCTAAGCTCTGCCCAAGACGCTCTGGCCAAGAGCCCTGAGCCCACCTCCTTATGTGGCCCCCTCTGTGTGTTGGGGCCTCCCCCTCAACTCTTCCTCCTGTTTCAGTTCCAGGAGTGCAGCTCCCGCGTTGCCTCCTGGGGCTGGCCCCTGGCTCTCTCACCCTTGGACCCCCATGAGCCGGAGCGGCCTTTCTTTGAGGGTCCCTTCTTCCAAATGCTGTTTGACCGCATGTCCCGGATTTTGGAACAGGTAGCCAGCAGAAGTGGGCCCCAGCCAAAGGGTGCAGGTCTGTAGGAGCACTCGAGTTGGGTGCCTCTGGAGTCCTACGGGAGAGCAGGGCCCCACCACAGGGGTTGTTGAGTTGTCTTCAGTTCTTTGGCTCCACCCCCCTCCCCCCACCCCTACCTTTCCCCAGGCGGGAATCCCCGTCTCGCCTCTGCTCCACACGCCCTAACGTGTTCTGGCCCTCAGCCCCAGGGCGTCCATGACACACACGCATCACGTGAGCCTCCCACCCCCGCACATGTTCACACTGGCCAGACGCCTTTCTGGGGGAGTGCAGAAATGCTCACCACCCCCGGCCCACCCTTGGCTTGTCCACCGTGTTCCCTGTAGCCATACAGCCTGAACCTGCAAGTGACCTCGGTCCTGTCCCGGCTCGCCCTCTTCCCCCACCCCCTTGTCCACGAGTACCTCTTGGACCCCTACGTCAACCTGGCCCCTGGCTGTAGGAGCCTGTTCTCTGTACTTGTCCGGGTAAGGATGCCTGGGCTGAGAGCATGTGCCAGGGGCGGGGCAGGAAGGGGGAAGGGGAACAGGACGCAGTGTGTGTGTTGGGAGGGGGCTGCAGGAGTGGGCACCCTTACCAGCGCCAGGGGAAGGCACAGGTATCACCCCCATTCCCTGGTGCAGCACACCCAGGGCACCCTGCTTCTGGGTTGCTGGTCCCCACCTCAGCCCCCTCTCGTTCCTGCTCTAGGTGATTGGGGACTTGATGCAGAGAATTCAGAGGGTCCCCCAGTTCCCAGGCAAACTACTCCTGGTGCGCAAGCAGCTGATGGGTCAGGTCCCTGGGGAGCAGTAAGTAGCTGAGGGAAGTGGGTGCCTGGGGAAGAACCCTGGGTGGGAGGGAGCAGAGCTTCAGGGCAGGGCACGCAAGGCCCCTTGCCGAGCTCTGTCCCCACTTGGGTCTGCCACTGGGTTAAGCCTGGGACACGCTGGGCTGTCCCGCTGGGGGCACACCCGCTACCTCGCAGCCATGACCCTGTGCTCTCTCCCTCAGGCTGGACCACCAGACCCTCCTCCAGGGCGTGGTAGTGCTGGAGGAGTTCTGCAAGGAGCTGGCTGCCATCGCTTTCGTTAAGTTCCCCCCACAGGGTCCTCACCTGGGTCTCTCCCCACTGCCGGAAGGGCACGTCTGAGCCAGGAGCATGACAGGAAGGGAGGCTCCTGTCCTCACCTCTTCCCAGGAGCGGCCTCTCGCCTGGTGCAGCCGCCACCACGCTCCTCCTGGGGCAAGGGCTTGGCTCCATCTGCTCTGCATCCAGGGACCTCTATATGGGGGCCTGGGCTTTGGCTCCCAGCTTACCTCACAGAGACTCTGCCTTTTGGTTACGCCAGGCTGGGCTTCAGGAGGTGGGTCTCCAAGATACCAGAGGTCAAGGAGCAAAGGAGGGGACCTCCTGGGCAGCACGGTGTCCTTGGGGCCTTCTTAGGGGAGCTGGGTGATGGCCAGGTGAACCCCCAAACCCAACTCTTGTGATCTGTGACTGTCAGCTGCATCTATGGGCCATTTGTGGCTGGGGCCAAGACCTGTGACTTGACTCTGGGACACAAGGGGCAGTGAGCTGACGGTTCCACGGCTGGTCAGGACCATAGGTCAGAAAGATGGGGCCATGGGAGCCCTCTGTCATACCAGGTACCATCAATGCCAATGAGACTTGATGTTTTTTCCTCCTACTTTCTTGACTTAACCCTTGGGGAAGGGGCAGTGGATGGCAGTGGGAGCCTTCTCTCCCTGCCTGGCCCAACCACCTTGTGGCAAGTGGCCAAAGCATGCTCCGCGCCCAGGCGGGGGCAGCTGCTAATGAGAACCTTGATGCAACTGCACCAGGGCGGGAGAGGGCCTGGGGAGCTGGGGCTGGGTGCCAGGCTCCGGCTCCAGCTCCAGCTGGTTTCTCTCTGGCGCCTCCTGAACCCGTCTCAGCAGGTCCACAACACCTGGGCAGAGGGGCTCAGAGACCAGGGGGAGGCCAGGGCCAGCCCCCAGTGTTCTCGGTGGAAGGCTCTCCCAGGGGAGTGAGGCAGCTCAGGGTACTTTGGAGGCCAGGATGCCCACCTGACAGCAGGCCTGGCATGGAGGGGCTGGGGCACAGGCAGCAGTACTGGCGATCTCCCTGCATGCCCTCCGAGGCTGGGGCTGCCACCCCACCCTGCCCGAATCTGTCTCGGCCTGTAGGAACACACAGGCGGCGCCAGGCATTACCTCACAGCAAGACTGCAGTTGCTGGCTTTGCTCCTGGGCAAGGAGGAGCAGGCCAGAGCCCCTTTTGCTTCCTTTTCCTGCCCATGCCGCTTCTAGAAGCCAGCCACAGGTTGCCAAGAGGTGACATGAAAGAGGAGGAAACTCAGTGACCTCTACCTCTCCCGGATTCCTCCAGGCTGGGGAGGATTGAACTGCTGCTCTGAAGGACGTTGTGCATGTGCGTGCGTGTGTGCACACATGGGTGTTGGTGTGGGTCAGGAGTGGAGCTCAATGGGCACACTGGGTCTGGATCCTTCAAAAATGTTCAAGCGTCCACGAGTCACAGACACTCCCTTCCTCGACGCACTTTGGCATTCTCACCGTGCCCCCCGCCCCCTCCCAGACACCACGGTAATAAATGGCGTGGTTGCGTGGACACAGCTGCCCTGTCTTCTCCACCCCTCACGTCCTTCTGCCCAGGACTCCACTGCTAATTCCAGCCCGTCTTCCTCCCCAGGGAAGATAAATTAAGTTCCTTTTTCAGCACCGGGGTTTGGGCGGGGGGAGGGGGGGGGTGGTGGTAAACAGAGACAGGCTCTGGCATTGCAAACCTGACGTTCCTCAGCGCCTGCCAGGAACAGCGTCTTGGCCAGGCAGCTCTGTGTCTCCCGCTCAGCTTGCCCACAGCGAGGGCCAGCCAGCCTGGGAGACAGCGTGAGGGAGTGGGCCATCTGCAGCACGTGTATGCCGGTCTCAGTTTTAGGAGCTTGGGTTGTGAGTTGTATGACGGCTTTAGTGGCAAAAACTGGGCCTGACAGTTTAAAAGTCTTGTCCCGAAGTCAGTGTGTGGGGATCCTCTGAGGGCCGTCACCAAGAGTGTGCCAGGGCAGGGCAAGCTAAAGACATGAGAGAGGGCAGCTCTGGTTCTCACCCCAGTGCCTGTTAGAATCACTTGGGTAGCTTTTCAAATACCAGTGCCCTGGCAGCACCCTGCATGAGTTAAATCAGTATCTCTGGGGGTGGCCCAGTTTTTAAAGGTTTCCGGGTGATTTGAATGGGCACCCAGGGTTGAAAACCACTGTGGCTAAGGGGAGCAAACCTCATTGCCCTTGGCCGTGGATATGGGCTGGTGGGTCCCTCAGACACTAAGGAGTCAGAGTGAAAGGGTCTGGTTCCATCATTTGGAAGATACTTGTACTCAGAGGAAACAGGAGAATTCCCACCATAGTCCCGAGGCCAGAAAGAAGATGGTGCCAAGAGAGGCAGGGTGGGGAGCTGCAGGGTGGCTTGAGGTTACCCTGGTCCTTCAGTGCCAGTGTAGTTAACCTCCGAAGGGAAGTCCAGTCAAGAGTTTGGGCTCAGAATCAGAACTCTGGCCTTTAAATGCTGTGAGGAGCACACCATACATTCTCTTTATTTCCTTTGGCCTTCCTTTACATTTTAGTACATTTTTTTCTTTAGATTATTCCTACCACAGTTCAGCTGGGCTGAAGGGAAAATGAAGAGGCGGGTTTTGGTCTGGTTTGGGCTGGAGTTGTCAAAAGGCAGAGGCAGGAGCCTGACAGAGTGGCCGGGAGGGGGTCAATCAGCCCCAGAAGGAACCCCAGGTGGGGCAGCTCTCCGGGCTCCGCCCACCTGCAGCTTCCCTGGTTCTCACTGCTGGAACCTGGGAGGGGATACGGTCACATCCTCCCCAGGGAGGCAAGATGAGGCCTCCAGTGGGCCCAGCACAGGCCCTGTCAGACAGCAGGAAGCTTGTCTGCCTCAGTGGTCCCTGCAGTGTCAGCTTACTGGGAAGGCCGGGGGGGGGCGGGGGGGGGAACTGTGGGTGGGACAAGGGGAGGAGCTTCTGAGGGCAATCCTCCCTGCTCACTTCTCCCCACAGTGACATTTGGGTGGGAAGGCAAAGTAAGCAATACCTATTTTCTCAGCAAGGGGGCCATTCCCTTGGAGGGCCGTCTCCCAGCACCCACTCCATGTTCTAAGGGCCTGACCATCTGGATTTAGGCCTTTACCAAGGGAGATGGTGAGCATGGGAGATGAAGAGACGATGCCATCTCAGGTTCAGAAAGCCCCCACCCCCTTAGGGAGTGGTGCCCTTGTGCCTCAGGACAACTGGGTCCTTGAGCTCTGGACTGCTTGCTTGGTTAAAGGCACTGTCCCTTCTGGTGAAATGTAAGGACATGCTCCATGGTGAGGAGAGATGGAAGTCCCCCTGAGAACTGCCCTGCTCCCAATGTGATAGGATCCCTGATTGCTAACCTCCTGCCTCCCTCCAAGAGAGGCAAAGCCACAGTGGAGGGAGCACTCAGCTCCTTGCTCACCAATGGCACGTTCCTATCTGTTCACTGGGACGACAGATGATTCCTGAAGCCTCTGTAAGAGCTGGCTTTGTAGGTCTTCCTCCATCACTTTCCACCAAAAGAAGTTCTCACCCCGAACCTTCGGGGGCTCACTTTGGATACCCTGGTTCTGAAAAGCCACCGTCACCAGCACATTCAGGCAGACGCCATCTGTATGGTCTTTGCCCAGGTGCTGTAGTCCAAGCAACCCCTTGGTCTCCACTGTCAAGTGGTGCAGGGTCAAACACTCCTGCAGCAGCCTCAGGACGGCCACCTTGATGCCACCCCTCTGCTCCATGGGGGCAAAGCCACAGGCGGTGATGGGCAAGTGAGGCATGCCCATGGTGCCCACCAACACCCACACTGTCTGGACACTGGTAAAGGTGGCCACGAGCCGCTGGCAGACCAGACTGCAGGGAAGCTCTTGGGGCAGAACAAGAGGGTGCCTGGCCTGCTGGCGGTACTGGGCAGCCAGCTCCACCAGGGGCAGAATGTCAAGGGCTCGCAGAGGAGTGGGCAGGGAGGTTCGTGGGTACCAGGCAGCCTGCAGGGACTCTGCATCTGCTTCTTGGGAAGTCTTGAGAACTCCGCCTGGGGAGATGTGGGGGACAGGGTGGGGGGGAAGGGTCTGTTGAGAGAAGTGCTGGGCCTCCTGGCAGAGTTGACAGCCACCCAGGCATTCTAACCCTGACCCTTAGACTGGAATCTGGAGATGCCAGGCTTGTACCAGTTACAACAGGGGCTCATCTCCCTGGAGGTCAAGCTGTGGGAAAGGTGTCAATTGCCCCCTGCCCACACCGCCACCATGTGGGCTGTACCTGTGGGGCAAGCGAGGAACACGAAGCGGATCCAGGAAGGGCCTCTCTCCTCCACGGACAGTAAGGTCAGAGGCTCACAGTGCAGCCCGGCCTCCTCCTTCACCTCCCGCTGTAGTGCCTCCACGATAGTCTCCCCAGGTTCCATTCTCCCCGCGGGTAGGTACCATGACCCATGGCACTCTCTCTTGGCCTCCTGGATCAGTAGCACCTCATCCTGAGGGGAGAGAGAGGATCCTCACCCCCACACAGCCAGGCTGGGAGCTCCAAAGGAAGAGCAGAGCCAGGAAGCTTCCCTTGCCCTGGGGACAGGCATCTCAAACATGGTCACCCAGCACCCCCTTACTGCAGGACACCTTCAAACTGTGGAGCTGTCCCAGCAATGGACTCTTCTGTGGCTGCCAGCTGCAGATGCCCCTCTCTGCAACGCATCCTTTTGCATTCAGACGTCCATTTCCGAAAGGGGCCAAGATTCCCAGGAGCTGCTTCAAGGGCTGGGGCTCAGGCTCCACAATGGGGGTTGCCGTGTGTCCTGCACTGTTCCCATATGTCATTGTATCTCTCACCTCCCTTCAAGGTTTACAAACTGCTTGTGGCCTGTCCTCACACTGGAGTCTGGGCTTTGAAACATTCCCCCCACCTCCTACCCTATACAACTACTCCTTATGGCCCTGGCCCTTCTACCTGTTGTTAACAGCGATTTGTACAGGGATCAGCACCAAAAAAAGAGCATCGGGAGTAAGACGGTCTGAGTGTAAGGGCAGGTTGTGCCATTGCTGTCCTTGGAACCCAGGGGAGATCTCTGCAGCACTGGACAGATTTTTAAGAGAGCCCACTTGGCGGCAGCAGCGGCCACTATACTAGATTCTGGGGAAAGGAAGAGGAATAAGATGACCCCACACCTACCCCCCAAGGAATTGAGGCCTCATGGATGAGACAAACAGGCTCCTGGCCTCAGTTTCCTCCTCCTGGGCCGCCCAAAGGCTCAGATGTCAGTGTGAGAGTGCTTTACAAAACTGGGAAGTGCCACCCACAAAGCGGTGGCTGCTGCCGGTAGGTCCTTCCTCTGTCCTACCGGGGCTGGCTGCGCCCTCCGGGCCCCGGGCAGAGAGCCGACGGGCGGACGCTCACCTGCTCATTGAGGCACACGGCCAGCACCACGTAGCAGACGTTCCTCCGCAGCCGGACCGGCGACGGCGGCTCCCCGGCCGGCTTCGAGTCACAGCCCTGCACGCACAGCCCCTGGCCCCCCAGCACTGTCGCCAGCTCCACCGCCAGGCCCTCCGAGGCCATCGGGTCCCCTGGGTGGCGGCGTCCGTGCCCCGCAGACCGGCCGAGCCGGGTGGGGCGTCACCTTGGCCCTGGTCCCCACCCCCGCGCACTCGCGCCCGGCGTGCTCCAGAACAGGGAAGCGCCTGCCGAGCTCCGGCCGCTGATAGGCTGCGCGTCCCCGCGACCTGCCCGGATTGGCTGGCTCGGCCGCGGGGGCGGGGCCCGTCCGTAAAGGGGCCAGGCTCCCCGCCCCGCTCCGCGGACCCTGCCTGGCTGGGGCTTCCCGAGCCGTTCCTCCTCGCCCTCTCCCGGCATCTCTAGCCGCCAGCCTTGCTGATTTCCCCATCGCGCACAAGTCCGCACCGATTCCGACGGTTACGTCATCCTGCCTGCAGCCCGCGGGGAGCCACAGTGGCCAGCGGCGGTGACGTCACAACAAGCTCAATAATGTCACGGAGGCCCTGGATCGAGCCTGGGACCCCCTGTCCAGCTTTGGTCATAAAGCTGCGTTGCCCGGAACGATCGCTTCCCTAATAACCTCTTTTGTTCACTAAATATACTGAATGTCACTGTAGCAAGGAGAGATTGTTCTGATCTAGCTGGGGAGATAAACATATAAGAAGAAGTCAAGTCAGGGTTTAAGTCTAGTGCGAAATGATTGGATTGGGCAGGAGGCGTGACATTGCTCAAGAGGGCGAGAGTAGGGCTGGAAGGTCAAGGTGTCAGGCTGGTGATGGGAGGAGGGGATTTCAGGCAGTGAGAGGGTCTGGGATAGGCAGACAGCCCTCATCAGTGCCCACTGCATTTCCCATGTCGTTTGAGGGCCCTCACCCCTGCAGACTGAGAGCCCTGCTCCTTCATCTCGGTTGCCCCCACACCCAGATGGCTGGGCCAACCACACTGAGAGTAGGGTGTGGGTTTTGGCCAGCTCGGGCTTCTCTCCCAGCTTGACCTTTCCTCCTCAGAGCTTCCTTCAACCTCCTCTCAGGACAGGAAGGCAGGGCCAGCCCGAGTGAAACTGTGTAGCCAGCCAAGTTTGGGCTCCTCATCCTGGGTTAGGTCTCCCCTTTCCCTCCTGCTGGCTTTGTGTACCTGAGGGGACAGTGGCTTGTTGAAGCAGACAAAGCATTGGACTTGGAGCCAGATACCGGGCCTCTGCTCACTGGTTAGCTCTGTGTCTCTGGAAAAGTTGTGGGCCTCAGTTTCCTCATCTGTAGAGTAGGCTCACAACAGCTGTTCCTTCCTAGGATTGTTGGGAAGGTGAGACGTCATGGGAGGAGCTCTGTGGGCAGTCCCACATAGGTTACCATTACTAAGCAGCCCACCAAACCCCTTATTGGGACCTCCTGGCCACAGCATGTGTTGCTACCACACAAAGGCCTGCTTTCATGAAACGTGTCCCCGGGACCACCACAAAACTAGATTTTACTCTCAAGAATTCCAGCCACACCAGACCGGCCTCTGTAAGCCCTTCTTACACTGGAGAGACTGCAAGTTCCCTGGAGCCAAGACCCTGTATTGGGCTGCGGGGGATCCCCCAGTGGGCTTGCAATCTTTTGAGGCACTTGGTGAATACTGCTGCCCACAGCCCTAGACCTCTCACCTCCCAAACAACTGAACTCATGAGGCTGAGAGTCAGGAAGCCAGGACTACAGGGCAACTTGTCAACGTGTGTGTGTGTGTGTGTGTGTGTGTGTGTTTATTCTTGGGTTTTCCCATCTGTGAAGTGGGGACAACATTGGTCCCAGACTCCTTTCTGCCTCCCGGAGATGATTTGAGAGAGAATGAGGTCATGTCTGGGCAAGGCTTTGAAAGCCTCAGAGGCAGCCTAAGATAAATACCAGACAGCCTGACTGCCTGGAAGAGCAAAGACTGCAACAAGCCGTGGCTCCACTCCCCCCATTATCACTGGGAAAAGCACTCCTGTGAAGTGGACCTAATCACCCTTGGGGGGAGGTGCACATGAGGCAATGTGAGAGCTGCTTGTAAACTGTGAAGAGCGGCACAGGCAAGGCCCTGGAGCGGGTGGACCAGCCCTTCCGGAGAGCTGAGGGAGACAACAGAAAACACTTTCTCAAGGCTTTAAGAGAAAGAGAGCACATGCCACACTGAGGCAGGAGAGGCCCTGAGACAGAACGGAAAAGGCTGAGGCAGGGAGGGGGACTGAGATAGAAACCTCCAGAACCAGAAACGTAGAATGGTTTCCGTCAACTTTGCTCCGCACCCTCCTTTCCCGGAGCGGGAAGAGCACGGGTTGGTGGGGATGGTTGTGCAGCGGGGTAGATAAGAGTGTTCACGCAGCAATACAGCACCCGTGGGAGTGAAGGTTGAGCCAGCCATTTCAGGGCACATAGACTTGCATGTGCGTGTAAGCCTGTGTACAGGAAGGCAGTTCAGGCAACCTCAGAAACAGGGAGAGGGGTGGGAGGGCAGGGGAGGGGAGGGGAGTCTGTGATACTAGAGTCCGTCACAGAGCAGCAAACCCTGTCCCTTGAGAAGGGCAAGCAGGGCAGTAGCCCCAGGTACAAGGAGGAGGAGGTCTGGCCACGAGCTTGCTGAGTGACCTTGGGAAAGCCCCTTCTACCATTCAGGGCCCTCTGATGTACACACGGGTGGATCCTGAAACAGAACAGACATTAGTGGAAAACCAGTGGCATCCCAATAACGTCTGTTGCTTAGTTAATAAATAGTGTTGTATTGAAATAAATTTCTTAGTTTTGATCTCTGTGCCATGGCTGTATGCCACGTTAACATGAGAGGAAACTAGGTGAAGTACTGCCCTGTCTTTGTGACCTAACTGTAAATCTGCAATCATTTCAAAATTAAAAATCTAAAACATGTACTTTTTAAGAGAAAGGGGCAGTGGACATACACATCCAAGGTCACTTCCAGCTTTGAGGGTGGGCCACTGAGAGGTTCTGGGAGAAGGTGGACTGTGAGGGTGTTGGGAAAAGCAGAGGCCCAAGGGGCAGGCTGAACAGAGTGGGGAGCCCGCTAAGCCTTCATGAGGAAGAGTGTCTCCGAATGCTTCAAGCTGAGCCTTCAGGGCCGGTCCCCACCTGGACTGGCTTCGTTCCCAGTTCAATCCTGGGACATGTGGTCCACTTGCAAAGAGTCAAACCCAATATGCCCTATGGAGAGGACTATGATCTACCGTGGAAGGGAGGCAGCGGAGAGGTTGTGGGGAAGAAATAAGCCTAGTGACGGGGTCACCCCCATCTCCCACAGGAAGGACTCTGTGTTTGGGGTCCTGGGGTGACATCAGGGCACGGCTATATAAGGTGAAGTGTATGTAGGCAGGGATGGGTCACTCAGTGCTTCTTGCAACATGATCGGCTATAAAGTGCCTAGATTGGAAGGAGGACAGAGAAGACAGCACAGCCATCTGCAAAGGCCATTAAGCGCTAAGACTATAATGTAAATGAGGTAGCTGGAGTCAGGACACTTGATTCAAATCCCAATTCTACCATTAAAATTGCAGTGTGGCCTTGAGTGACTCACTGACCCCTAGCCTGCCTGTTTCCTCTTCTGTATCATGGAAATTAATAGCTACCTCAAAATCATGACAAGGGACCAAATGAGATCAGTTAAATGAAAACAGTGACAAGTAAAGTGTAGGAGTTCCTTACTTTTTTTCCTTTTTTCTTTTTTATCCCACGAAAAAATGAAAATAACCTAGCTTTGTAAACAATGAAGAAACAACTTTTCATGTTTTGTTTTTTTAAATGAGGGATAGTTATGTAAATTGTTGCAAAACCACGTTAAGGCAATATAAGCGGCCATTTAAAATGAAGGTTAGGCAGAATTATAGAAAATGACCACAACAGTGTTGAAAGAAAGAAACCAAGTACAAAGCACACCAGCTCGACTATGTGTAAAACAGACCCTTGGAGAACATGCTAGAGGGAAATACTGCAAAATACTATCAGTGGTTGGGTGGGGGTTGAGTTGGGGGGGAGCTTACAGGTGACTCTTTTCTAAATGTTCTGAAAGTATATTAAATTTATAATAAAAATTTTATTTCATAAAAAACAAAACAAAACACACCGTTTCCCGAACCACCGCAGAACAACTAGGTATGAGGAGCCGGGGCATGTTGGGGCTGAGACGCACCAGGGCAGCGGAGGGGGCGGAGCCACGCACCGCAGGGCCCTGGGGCGGGGCGGGGCTCCCCCCCCCCCTCCGGCTCCCGCAGCAGGCCACGCCCAGGGCGCGGGTTCCCCTGAGCCTCACTCCTAGAGCCCCTGGTCAGGTCACACAGGAGAGAACGGGTAGCCTGGAGTTTTCAGGGTGGGCTGGGGCTCCAAGCTACCTTGTCACTGTCAGGAGCAACCTCAGGGGCAGCGCCTCGGCAGGCTCCACGGGCCCCTCAGCGAGAGGGAGCTGGGTCCCGGGAAGAAGAGCAGGCCGGGGTGTTTGAGGACCCTCTCACGAGGGCCTGGGCTCCTGCGCACACCGCTGCGTTTCCATGTCTCCCCTCCCATCCCCAGTCCATGTGGCCTGCAGGAGCAGGGCCAACCACGCTGGCAGCTTTGACAAAACAACAGACTTTAATGGAAAATAGGAAGGAGGGAGGCAAGAGAAGGGAGCAGGGACACAGCCTCGCGGCTAGCATTCCCTCAGGCCACCCCCTCCCCCACACTTCGCAGCTCGCTGGCAAGAAGGTGGGATTTCGGTGGCCCCTTGTCCAGCACGCCTGCAGTGCACTGGGCGCCCCGAGCCCCGTGAGGAGGTGGGGAGTGTAACATAGCTGCGCACAGGTGGGGCAGCAGGGGGTGAGGCAGCAGCAGGTGTTGCTTAAGCCAGAATGATTCCCAAAGTCCCCCAAGGAAAGGCTGTTTGTCTCCTGGGTTGAGGGGTAGGGGTTGGAGGGAGTCAGTCACCCCCAATATGGGCCTGGTACCATGGAGAGGGGCACAGGGGTGGAGCAGGTGCCAGCCTGCGAAGGGCAGGCGGGAACTTCGGTGGCACTGTGGTTGTTGGCTTTAGGGTCCAGGTCAGGGGCAGGGAATGGAGTGTCCCGCTGGTGCTCAGAGTGGTGCTTGTGGGAGTGACCAAAAGTCCCCAAGTCTCCAGTGTCATTCTCCGCTGAAGCTGTGCCTGAGCTGAGCACCTGGTCTACATGCCCCCTTTCCCTACCCCAGACCCCTGGGAACCCCCTATGTAGCCTCCTGTAATGCTCCCACAGCCACCTTCACTGCTTGGAACACAGCCCAGTCCATCTAGGAGAAAGAGAAAGGATACGGAGTTTACAGACACATTCCTCCCCACCAAAAACACCCTTCCTGGGCCCAGCCTGGCTCCGTGCTTGGCCTAGAGTTGGATCTGCTAGGCCACACCAAATGTGCCATGGCTGGGGGTAGGGTTGGGGGGCTGGGGCAGCACACACAGCCTCCTGGCCAGTGTAATACTCACCTGGGCATAAAGCAGGCGGTGGTCAGGGGGCAAGCTGGGTCCCTGGTGGCAGAGCTGAGCAGAGAGGGCAGAGGTTTCGGGGGACAGGAAGTGCTGAGTGACACTCACTGTGCTTACCAGGCCCTGCACCTGTGCCAGGGAGGAGATGGGCAGGAGAGTCAGGGGAGACTCAGGATCACCCTCCACCCCCTGCCTGGCTCAGCCCTGAGGTCTGCATAGGCCCTGGATCCAGCACCAGCACTCCAAAGGGTGGAGTCAAAACCAGGCCAAGGGGCTGCCCCAGAGATGGCACAGGCAGGGCTGTACTGAGGGCCCATGCCCAGTTCACGGCTGCCCAGCTTCTCTTCCCTACTATGGGGGCATGGCTTCCTGCACTGCCTAGCTCTCCAGGCCTTGAGAGGGACAAAGATATAACAGGCAGGGGAATGCTGTATACTGTGCTGTTGTTCTTGCTGCTTGTGACATTCTGAGTTCTCAGCAGAGTCCCTGGCCCGCTGGGGAAGCACCTGGTGGGGGGCCCCAGCAGGCACCAGCACGGCCTCTCCGGGGGCCTGCAGCAGGGTCCAGCAGCTCACACCCCACTCCTCCCGCAGGCGCCGCCGCAGCCCTGCGTCCAGGTAGCAGCTGCCGGGGGTGCCAGGTTCCAGGTTGCCTGCTCCAGCCGGACACACCTCGAAGAGAAGGGGGGATGAGCCAGAGAGGGAGGCAAGGGCAGGGCTATAGGAGGGCAGGGTATGGACTTCCCAAAGGCCAGGGGCACCAGAAAGAGCTGAAGGGATCCAGTCTGGAAGAGCAGGCAGGGGAGGACACGGGAGGGTCAGAAATGGGCTGGGTGGTGGGGCCACTCCACTTGACAGGTCAGATTGGCTGGAAGGAGCTTAGAGGAAAGGATTAAGGGCTCTGAGGCTGGGGGTTCTAAATCCATGCTTTTCCTGGGGTCAGAAGCCTCAAATAGCCTCTGTGTCCCTGGCCCTGGGCCCTCTGCTCTCTTGCTCGAATGTACCCTTTACTCCAAAACCCAGGAAGAAACCCTGCATAGTAACAACTCATGAACTTTCTACACGAGGCGCTCTTAACCTGGAGTCCTGTGAATGTCTCAAATAGTGCGCTCAATTGTAGGTGAGCAGGTAGCTGCATGTTCCTGGGAAACAGACAATCTGAATTCTTCTAAGATCCCAGATCCAGAAGAGGCAGAAGTTCTGATTCCCAGTGAATGGGAAGCCTGCCTGTCCAGGCCAAGGCCTCTGAAGCAGGCACAGCTATGGGGGGCCTTCAGCAGCCCAACCAGAGCGGGGAGCTCCTTGGGCAGACAGGGACTGGCAGAGGCCCGCGAAGGAGATGCCCAGGGAACACCTGCAGAGGTGAGCGACAGTGTCGTATCTCAACTGGCCACCAGCAAAATCCACCCCTTCAGCTAGGACCTCAACAACTGTCCCTGGGCTTAGGGCTCACGGCTCTGTCACTGGGCTGGTGAGTCAGGCTGGACCGTAGGGCAGCCCCAGGCGGGTATCAAGGTTTTTCGGCCCGGGAAGTTGAAGCCCATCCTGGAGCTAGAGCAGTGTTTCCCAGGCCACCCAGTGAGAGTACACCCCTCAGACCTTCCCCATGAGTCATCAGGTCCGGCCATATGGGACTGCCCACACGCAGCCACACCCAGCCCAGCTGAGGCCATGTGTGTATGAAGGGCTGCTTCTGTCTGCGCCCCTCTGCGTGTTCCAGCATCTGTGTCTGCATCTACAGATGTTTGTGTCTGTTGACATGTCTGCAGATGTGCGTGCCTTTGGGCAGGAGGGCGGCGGTGGACAGCCATGTAGACAGCTGCATGTTCCTCTGTGTGTGTGTGTACACATATGTGCCTTAGCAGGGGTGACACCTGGTGGATGTCTTGTCCCTAGGACAGTCAGGGCTCAACTGGACTTTGGAACTACCGGACCTGCACTAACCTCAACATTGGCCTCCTGCCTCCCCAGCCCCCTGGAGCTTTCTGCCTCCTGCTCACCTTCTCCTTCCCTGTCCCTCTGCCTGGTCCAGTCTCCCTCCACCCACCATGAGACCTCCCTCAGCCTTTACTTGCTAGCACCTCTGCATGAGGTGTAGATTCCAAAAGGGGAGCAGCCCATGAAGAAGAGGCTGCCTGCCCCCAGGAAGAGCACAGGGTAATAGTGACCTAGGTAGGTGGGGACATTTGGAAGCTCGGGTCCCAGGTCCACCACTCAGCCTCAGTTTTCTCATCTGCAAAATGGGAAAGCAGCAGTACCTATCTCACAGGTGGTTGTGACAATTCACTGAGACAATGTACCTAAGGGCCTGAGCCCAGTGTGTGGCGCTCGGCAGCTCCTGCTTTCATTTCATCCTTAGCCCCCGGCTGAACCCCCCGCTCTATCTGCACCCCACTGCACAGCTCTCACGAGGTCCCGGTCTGCCTCCTGTGCACCGGCCTGTGTGAGCTGAGGCTGTCCAGCTCACCTGGTTGGGGGGGGGGGGCACACGGCACACACGCAGACAGGGAGAGCCTCTGGGGTAGGATCCCAAGGGTTGTGCAGGGGGAGGGGAGGGGCCCCAGCTCCCTCCTCACCATCCGGAGAAAACGGCGGATGCGCTGGGCGTCCTGTGCCCGGAACACGTGCCACACAGTGCTGACCTGGCTGCCCGGAGACCAGAGCCCCTCCCCCTCCAGGCCTGCGAGGAAATCTGAGGGAGAACGATAGCTCAGGACAGCGCAGGGGAGACAGACACAGCGCCTCACATCTGCAGCGTGTCCCCATCTCTGCTTCTGGCCGAGGACCCACCTTTCTGTGCCCGGTGCCAGGTAGGCAGTGGGGCTTCAGCGCGGACCAGGACACTGACCAGGTCGGTCACCTCCACACAGAGGTTCTTGGTCCCCAGGTGCCCACGGTGTGGGCTTACACCTGCATGGAGGTGGAGAAAGGAGTTGGGAATGGGGCCCAGGACCCCCCTGTGTGCCAACACAGACACACATGTGCCCAGAGATGGTGGGAATGGGGGGGATGGAGTGGGCACTCACCATACGCTGCCCATAGCTGGGGCTCCAGTGGACGCAGGGCAGGGCCCAGTGGGAGGTAGGAAGCCAGGTTGAGTTTCCCATGTTGGGCACAGTACTCTGGGAGGGGCAGGCTGGCAGCCAGGTTCTCCATCCTGTGGGGGAGGGGTCATGCCCAGAAGGCTCGGTGCAGGCACCAGAGCCCTGATCAAAGCCCCCAACTCCTGAGGTGACTCCCAAAGGTAAGGATGGAGTGCCAAGGGTCACAGGGGTGGGGGTGGGGACGGGGGGGAGCTGGGCTGGGAGGGGGGCCAGCCCTTGATACCATACACACCTGCTGATGTCCTGGTCCCCCAGAGTTCTGTGCAACAGGAGGACCGAGCCCTCGGCTGACTTTGGGCGAGCTAGGGGAGAACACAGAAAGGCTGTGGCCCAGGGAGGAACCTCCTTGACCCACAGGCTCTGCCCAAGGCAGCAGCAGATTCCCATGTCCGCCCTGGGCTCTGCTCCCAGCTCTTCCCAAGGTCACTCTGGGACTCTGCTGCCACATGGCTGTGGCTCCCAGCTCCCTCTATCCCACATCAAAGATACTTACTCTCAGGCCGGGAGAATCCCTCCCAGAATGCTGCGCTGCCCAGGCTTGTAAGCTGGGGCGGCCCGAGGGGCGTCAGCGCCTGCACCTGGCCTCCAAGTGCCTCCAGAGCTTCCGTCCCCCACAGGTTGCCTTGCAATGTCCTCTGAATCCCTGACACCAACACTGGCTGCAGTGGGGGGAAATGGGGACACGGGGAGAATGGAGGGGCTGGCTCGCATGTCCAGGGCAGGGTAGGCTGTAGGGGATACCAGAACTGCATGGGGCCCTGCTGCTATCTCTGAATGACAGGCTAGGTCTGCCTGGAACTAGGGATCAGGCCCGAAGGGCTGCAAGTGGGGATGTGAGGAGCCTCACCTGGCCCTGCCTCCAGTGCTCCTGGAAGAGGTGGAAGCCTGGCCCAGGCCTGGGCTCCTGCAGCCACAGCAAAGCCCCGGGAGGAGGCAGCCGGGGCCGCACTGAGGAGAGGGGCAGGCCCAAGCCCTTGCGCAGGCCCGGCCCAGCGCGCAGCCCCGGCCCCAGGGCTTTCTCTTGGATCTTCCGCTCCACGACCTGTGCGATGATGCTGTCCAAGATGTTGGTGATGCGGTCATCCTACGGGGAGGGGTGTATGGAGGGCAGGGGGGCTCAAGGCCTGCTAGACCCCCAGGGAGGACCGGCCTAGCCTCTGTCTAGGCCCCCCAGCCCCCCTCCACGCCCTTGCTCACACTGGGCAGGGCCGGAGTGACGGGGGCAAAGGCCATATGTATCCGCTCGTGCCCCAAGCAGAGTTTGACAGCAGTGGAGGCCAGCAGCTCACAGAGAGAGGGACACGGCAGGGGCCCTCGGCCAGCACGGTCCTCTGCGGAGGACTCTGTGGAGTCCGGGGTCTCTGTCGAGGAGGAAAACAGTGAGGGCTTCACCTTTCTCTCTGAGATGTCACTGCCCACATGCTACGCCCTCATGCCCTGGCCGCGCCTGCTCCCTCCTCACTGCCTGGCCCTTGGCAGCTCTGCTCTGGATGGACTTGCCTCCCATCTCCAGCTTTCCTGATGGCAGCCCCAGAACCGCTCCAACAGAGGGGCTCAGAACAGGGCTCTGGCCGCAGAGGAGCTAGGAGGCTTATCCTAAGTTTTTAGATTCATTTTCTCTGGAGTGACTTGAGGAGAGGGATGATGGTGACTGAGGGATGGGACAATTGCAGTCTCTCCTGCGGTCTCCCCCTCGGGCCCAGCACCCAGCCCCAACTGCAGTCTGAACGAGGGGCAGGGGGCCACTCACCCTCCTTGATGTCCTTGGTCCTGGTAGTGTCCCCGTTGCAGGAAGGTTGTGGAGTGGGGGTGGTTTTCTCTGTCAGCTCCTTCTGTTAAACCCACCCACCACCCCCCGTCCAACCAGAGATTTAAAAATGGCAAACGCACCTCAACCCAATGTAACCCACACTTATTAACAACGGACTCTTATCAGTCCTAAAATCACGTTTACAAGGAGCAAAATGTTATATGATATAACATTAGATGGAAAAAAGTTGCTCCTGGAATTCTACATACAGTATGGTCTAAAGTATCCCAGAATAGACTTGAATAAATGCAATACACTCTCCATTAACAGGAACTCAAACCGGTTGCTAGAGAATCTGCCAGTTACTTGAGATTGGCAGTCGCTTGAGTTTTGGTTAATGGAGAGTCTACTTATATTTATCCCACATCTACCAATCCCCATGGGTGCCGGTTAACTGAGGGTCTACTGCATATAGGCAAATGCGTGCTGTCAAAACGATCAGGGCAGCAAGATAGGGCATTGTCGTTTCTTTCCTCATACTTGTCTTTATTTTCCAAATTTCCCACCATGGGTATGCAGCAGGCTGTCTGGCATGCAGAATGCATTCAATAAACTTTTTCTTGAGTAAGTGACTTTTATCATAAAATCACAAGCTTCGTAAAAGCTTTGCAAAATGCATGTTGAGCACCGACAATGTGTTAGGTGCGAGGAATTCTAAGAAGGTGGGCCCACACTCTGGCGGCAGGAGCCTGAGCCCGGGGCGTGGAGAGAGAGGACGGGCCAGCCAGCAGCTCTGGCATGATATGGCAAGCGCTCAGCTGGAACCTGCACGAAGTGGGTAGGAGCTGCTTCGGGCAGGCAGAGGGAGGACTTCTGCTGGGTGTGAGGGAGATGGGAGCAGACACTACCCTGGCTCCACAGATCCTGATCCCCAAGGGAGGAAGCAGTCTGATTTTACCCAGCTGCCATGTTCCTCTTCATCCCCACCAAAACAAAGAGGCCAAGAACCTCACCAAGGTCAGTAGTTTGCAGACACACCGCCCAATCCTGGGGCCCACTGGCTAGTGCTCTGTCACTTGTCCCATGCTTCTTACCTGCTGGCCCCCATCCCCAGGGGCCCACACCTGGGCATCAGCTTGGCAGGGGCAGTGCCCCCGGATGTCAAACTTGACCCAGACCTGGTGCATTGCAGTGCTCAGTTCTGCCAAAGCTGGGAGAGGGGAGAGGAGGTGGAGTTGGGGGATGAGTGCAGGCAGGAGGCCACTCTGTGTGGCTTGACCTCCCCAACCAGGAGGGCGTGCCATCGGGCTGAGGGGCATCCAGATTGGTGTCTTCCAGGCCCCGCCCCGGAATGCCCCCCTCCTCCAAGATGGCTCACCCTGGCTGGACACAAACTGGGTGAGCATCAGGGAAGAGGCACCGTGACCAGCCTCCCGGGCACACTCCTCTGGGGGCTGTTCCAGAGAGCCTGTGGGGTAGGAAGGGAGAAGCTGAAGGTCAATAAATCAAGGTAAGCCCTCGTTAAGTTCGGGAAAGAAGAGCAAGGGCATGGCACGGTATCTGAATCAGGAGCTCGACAATCCATAAAACATGGACTGTCTGGAACACTAGAATTCAACAGTGAATTCCTTTGCTTGCAAAAGGCAGTATCTTTAATATGCTGATATGCATTGCAAGGCTCCAACATGATCATGTAGCATAGAGTGTTCCAAACATGTCTGATCCTGGCACTCTTTTTGGTCATGGCTATTGAAACACTGGGAAGCTTCAAGCCTTGAAGTGGCTGAGTTGAGCCAAGGGAGAGAAAGCTGAGAACTGTGAAAAGAACAGGACTTGGAATCAGAAGACCTGAGTCTAAATCCTGGACCTAACATTGACTAGCTGTGTGACTTCAGACAAGTCACTTAACCTCCCTGAGTTTTTTTTAATCTGGAAAATAGAGGCAAAAATACCCACCTCACAGTGTTGTAAGGTTTTAAAAGGTGCAAGCTGAGCACAGTGGGAGGCACTGAGTAGGCACTCGACTCCTTTTAAGGGTGGGAAAGGACTCAGGCAGGGCCCTCTGATCTGGGGGTGGGGTGGGGGGGTGGGCGGAGAGGCCTGTTCTGTGGGGTGATGAGGAGCGCTGGCGGAGGCTGGGGCTAGGGAAGGGGGCTTTTTTAGGGAGAGGCAGCCAAGAAATGGCCACAAACCTTAGAGTAGCCTTTCCAAGGCCCCAGTCCCTGCCCTCCCACCCTCAGCGCCCAGTTCCTTTCTTACCTGCTTTCTCACTGGCCCTCCCAGCGCCCGCTATGCGACCACAGGCTACACACAGCTGGTAGCTACAACGGGGGCATCTCCAGTGGGTGTTGAAGAGTCCATGGTGGCAGTGGCTGCAGCAGCCTGGATTAGCTGGGTTGTCCTCTATCGTGGCTGGTCCTTGGCCTGCTGACCACAGGAGAGAACAGGGTCAGAGGGGCTCAAGCCACAGGCCTCTTTTAGGTCCTCAGGTGGGAGGCCTCCAGGCAGGGCTGGGAGAAGCCAGGAGCAGTTTCCACTGAGGGGCTACCCTGGAAAGGAGACAGGCCCCATCACAGACACCCCCACTTACTCCACAGAACCTTCCAGCAACACCACTGTCTCCAGCAAACCCTCCAGGAACAGTGCAAACCTGTCTCCTCAATTCCTGCCCCAAGGAGTTCCCCATCGCTCCTGAATTACCAGCCCACCCCACTTCCAGCCCATTCCATCCCCCTCCCCACTCCCTCCAGGGTGGCTTTCTCCAGGGGACTCTGTATCAGAAGAGGGAACCTCTGTTCCCTCACCCCGAGTTCAGACTAGGCTCCTCATTGGTAGGTGCAGTGAGCAAACATTCGTTTACTCATTCAGCAAACACGTTGTCCCGTCCTGGGCTAGGGGCTGGGATTCAGAGCTGGTTAGGACTTGGTGCTTGCCTTCCCAGCGCTCCTATTCCAAGGGAGAGCTGGACCCATAAATGGGGCAATGACGAAGACACCACGGGGTGGGTGCTGGAGTGTGAGAACGGGATGGAAGGCCGAGGGTGGAGATGGTGAGGACAGGTTCACGAATGGACCCAAGTGATGAGTAAGTGTTCATTCACAGGATAGGAAGGGAGGAGAAGGGCATTCCAGACAGAAGGAGCAGAAGGTGCCAAGGCCGGAGCTGGTGGACAGGCCCGGGTGAGCCGGGAAGGACGCGTGGGCTGGGTGGTGAAGCCCTGTGCCAGGAATCCAGGCTCAGGGCGTGGCCGGGGCTGACAAAAGAAGATGGGGGCTGGGACAAGAGAGAGCCACCAATGGGCCTCCAACCAGAAGGGATGGACCACAGGTGTGTGTTTTCTAACACACCGTCTCGAGGTGCCATGAAAGGGATGCAGGAGAGAGAGCCCCGAGCCAGAGGGACTCCATAGTCTCAAACATCAACTCAAGTCCTAGCAGCCTCCTGGGGCCCAAGAGCCTGGCCTCCATGCCAGCCACAGGGAGCTCCCCCGCCTTCGAGTGTTCTTGCAGCTCCTTGGTACTCAGGCTAGTTTCCCCAACAAGCCCCAAAGCTCCTAGACAGCTGGGCTGGATCGGGTTTTGCACCTTCCCAGCATCCCGTCCCAGGCCAGAAACTTCAGAAACGCATGGTGACGAGGAGTTTTAGCTGGAAATGAGGGCAGAACTGTCCTCCTGAGCTCACGGCTTGACGGGCAGTGCTGGTAGGAGGGAGGGGACACACACTCGGAAGGCCCCGGGCTCCTTGTGAAAGCACAAGGCCATCCTGGGATCCTGAGTGGCCCCTGGGTCCTGCTCACCTTCCCGCTGTGCCCAGGCCAGGGCCTCTCGCTCCCTGCGTAGCAGGCGGCAGAGTCGGTCCCCCAAACCACTCAGCAGGTGCTTGGCAAGACAGACGCTGAGACCAGCCTTCGTGCCAAACCCTCCTCCCTCCTCCGAGCTGGCTGCCGAGTCTTCCTCCTGCTGCGGCTCACCTCCCAGGGACAATCTGCAGACAGGGCAGTGGAAAGTGAGAAGGGAGCACCGAGTGGGAGGATACAAGGGCATCCAGGGGCAAGGCCTCACCTTGGCACTGGCTGGGAGTGGCAGGCCAGCCCTGCCACCTCTCCTGCCACCTGGGCACAGCTTTGGCACTGCGCAATGCCTGCCAGGGGAGCTGAGCAACGTGCATCCTGACGCTCGGGGTCCTGAAGCCCGGTCCTGCCATCTGGGCGTCCTGAGGGGACAATGAGGCTGGTCAGGAGTCTGAGCCTCCTAGGCTTGTGCAAACCCCAGACCCTGCCTTAGCACCCAGCCGCCCACACACAGAACCAGCCGTCACTAGGCCCAGGCCCATGAGGCCTGACTCAGAACCAGTGAGAGTGGACCGGGCAGCTAGGCGCCTCACAGAGCAGGCTGCGTGGGGAGCTTGACAATGCCCTGCCGTGACTGACAGGCTAGAGGAGGGGTCTGGTGCGCTAAGCCTGAGGCCAGGGCAGCTGGGGTGATGGTCCAGACCCAAGTGCAGGATCCAGCCAGTGTAGACTTTGGATAGCTCCACCCTGAGCTTAGCGACGCCACTGGCTGTGTGACAGTGTGAGGCGACAGTCCCAGCAGGGACGGAGGGCTCCGCAAGGTGAGAAGGCCAGAGAGGTTCAACACAGGCCACAGGTGCAGTAACCCAAGAAGGCAGAAGGGCCAACAGCTTCCTGGCCCAGGCACAGGCCTGGGGGAGTGTGGACAGGCCCATGCCAGGGGCAGGGAGCTTGGGCAAGGCCAACAGAAGAGTCCAGATCCAGGCCTAGCCATCCCAGAGGCCAAGACGAGACACTGAGGTGATCCCCAAGAACTGAGGCTGAGGCTGGCAGGGCCAGAACCCTCCATGAAGGGCACAGCGTGACAGAAGGGTGCCGGGTGTGCCCGGAGCCCTAACACTGGCAGAGTTCAAGCTGAGTTTCCACGACCCTGCTGGCTTAGGAGAGTCGTTGTTCCTGAAGCAGGACCCCGGGTCCTTCAGGAGAGGCACCCCACCAGAGGGGACTTTGTGACACAGAGGTCAGTAAAGGTGAACATTTATTGAGTGCTATGTGCCAGGAATGCTTCAAAGCCTCTCCTGTGAGTTATATCATTTAATCTTTCCGGCACTCTGTAGGAGGTAGGTGCCGTCTTCATCCCCATTTTATAGATGAAGAGACTGAGGTGCAGAGAGGTGAAGCAACTAGCCCAAAGTCACACAGCTACCCGTCAGCAAAGTCAGGACCCAGGCACTGCGACTCCAGAGCCCAAGCTTTACACCATGTCACTACCCTGCCACCAACACACCATGGCTTGGGAGGAGGCGGTTGGAAATAGAAGCCACCTGCTGAGAGGCTCTGGCCTATAGACGGTGAGAAACTCCCAAAGGATGCTGGGTACAATCTACTCATGAAGGACCTGCTGACCCCGCTCCCTGCAAAACCCTAGTCCCGACTGTCCCCTCCCAAGTAGGGCCCCCCTGCCCCCTTACCTTTGTGGTCATCACGCTGTCCTGCCTCGGCCTTGTTCCCCAGTGACGAGTCCAGGACCTCCTGCCAACCTCTGGCCCCCAGCCCCGCACGGCCTGGGAGAGGTTCAGGGGGGCGCTTGGCAGCCGGGCCTCCCGCCACGCCCTGGACCTCGGGACTGCTGGCCCTCTTGCGGGCCCGCAGCGGGGCAGCCGGGCTCTCTCCATCCCTAGGGCAGCCGCCTGGGCACCCAAACTGCTCAGAGTGTCGCGTGAGCCATGTCTTCTTCAGCTTGGTGTGGTGGCTGGGCGGGCAGGCCCTGGGACCAGGGGCCTTGTTTGCTTCCTCACTGGACGCACTGAGCCCCCTGGGCCCCCCTTCCAGGTCCTTCTGGCACTTCCCACAAGGGCCAAGGCCCCCACCTCCAGAGGCTGGGTGGGATGAGTACCAGCCCACCTGGGTGGTGGGAGGCCCAGGAGAGGGACACCCTGATGTGGCTGATGGCCCCCGCTGGTACCCAAGGCCCCCACCCCCTGGCACAGTCCAGACGTTGCCAAGAGTATGAACCAGGCCTGGGGGACAGGTGGGCCAGGGGGTCCGGGGCACAGTGTCTGGATGTCCCAGGAGAAGTGGGCAAAGATTCTCATGCCTGCTGGGGCCCGTGTCTCCATCCCTCGGGTGGAGTGAAGGGCATTCCGCTCCCCCAGTTCTCTGGAGGGGCCCACCAGGGGCTAAGCCCAACAACCCGGGGTCTGCAGTGGCCAAGGGCTCCTTTGCCAGCCTGAGAATGCTCGGATCCTTATGGTAAAAACCCTAAAGAGAGGAGAAAGGATTAAGCTCGTGCTGACTCTGGTTCCCAGGGCTTAAAAGAATGGACAAACCGACAATCAGCAGGTGTGGGCCCGTGTGGCCCTAAAGGTTGTAAAAACACTAAAGAACTCACATGCTGATGAATAGGCACAGCTCCTAAGTGCCACCCCTACTGCCCTGGTCACCCCGAGGTCGTCCCCCCCAGGATTTCTCAGACCTCCCCACAATCCAGCAATGAAAGGGGTAATATCTGGCACAGCCACAGGCGCTCCAGGATCTATGCAGACTGTGTGATGCCCGGTGCCATACAGGTCTTAAAACGTTTAGATCTCATCCCTGGGCACGGGGTCGCCTGTGGGAGAGGCGCCCCGGAAACAAACCTTGGGGAGGCCTGTACATCCCTCTCCCAGATCGAGGGCCTTGTCTGTCCCCCACCTTTCCCAGGACAAGACCACACGCTCTCAGGCCCCTGTTCTGAGTGGACAATGGGTGAGTCAGTTCCTGACGTGGCCGGAAGGCAGGGGAGGTCTAGTGAGATGGAGGTGCTCCAACTAGGACTGGCTTGGCACTGACGTGGAGCTGACAGGCTCTTGCAGCCGGGCGCTGCCTTAGCTTTTCATCAGAATGGGAGGACAGGGTGGCGTGGCTCGATGAGGACCATGGAGCCAGCGTGCATGGCCTGAGCCCCCCAGGTGTCCTCTTGGCTCCAGCACTCACCTTGCTGCCTACGCTGAAAGCAGAGGGCACTTTGGGCTGGCCTCCTGAGTACACCCAGGGGTGTGGAGCCAGGGGCCAGTCACACGGACGCTCTGGGGGCAGACTGGACACTAGGTAGGGTGGCAAGCAGGTGGGCACCCAGAAGGGAGCTCGCTCCAGGATCTTGGTCTCCAGAAGGAAGGGGCAGTGCAAGGGCTGGAAGGCCACGGGGTCACTTTTTGGATGGCCACCATTATGGTCTGGAATCAGGGGGCCATAGCGAGGCGGGCATGCTGACCCGCAGAACGCCAGCGGATGGGCGAGCATCGCCTCCTTCCAGCGTAGCCCATCCTTGCTGCCCAGCCAGCCGGCCTTCCTCTCCCCATTCCGGGGGCCTTCACTCTCCACCAGTGGGAGCATGTCCTTGGGGCCATGGGGGAAGCCAGGGGGGAGCCAGGAGTCTGGGGTGCTCAGCACACCCCTCCAGAAGGGAGCCGGCTCTCCCAGGCACAGTGCCCCATGGCGCGGGCCATCTCGTGGCAGGGCATCGGGCTCCCGTCGTCCCACAACACTGGTCTCAGGGGCTGTCTTCTCCCAGGCTGGGGTGTCCTTCAGGAAGCTGGGCGTGCTCTCCATCACTCTCCTGCCCTCATGGGGCTCTCCCAGAAGGGGTCCCTGGAGCATAACCACAAAGCAGGAGCTTCTTAGGCCTGCCTCAAGTGGGCACCGCCCTGGCAGCACCAAGGCAACTCAAACCAGTAAGGCAAGTGCCAACCCACAGCTGGGCTCCACACTGCCTGCCCACATGCGGCTTGAGGACCCGCCTGAGTGGGATGCAGTCGTGTAGCAGGTCACTCCTTCCCCCGAATACCTGGGCTTTGATAGCCCTCCTGGGCCACAGCCCCTCAGCAGAGAGGATTTCTAGGGTGCCATGTCTCCCTGAGCCTGGAGCCTGGGCATGAGCCATGGGGGAAGGACTCAGGGCAAGAACTCAGAAGACAAGCTCAGTGAAAGGCACTGCACTGGGGACAAGAAAGCTGGATGGACCCTGGCCCTGATTCAGTCACAGGCTGGCTGGCTGTCACCTTGGGCAAGTCACATCACTCCTCTGGGGCTCGGCATGCCGTTGTGTAAAACGGCTTGGAAAGTGACCGTCCCAGAGGGCTTCTTCCCACATTGCAGTGTGTGGCTCTGTGGGTGCTGCTTGCCCACCTGTACCCTTCAGCCCCACCCAGGCTTGTAGGGGTCAGGGGTGCAGGCAGGGCAGGCCGCAGGCACTGGGGAGAGAGCCACCAGGCAGGGCTGCCGGCTGCTACTGCTCCCCGCACCTGGGCCGCCCCGTCTCTGCCTCTTCCCAGCGCTCTCTGGTTTCCTGGCTTCCGAAGCAGAGTCGGGGACCACTGCTGCGGGCTGGGATCTCCGCCGCCTGGGGAGGCGTGAGGCAGCCCAGGAGAGGGTTGTTAAGAGGCCTCAGCTGGGGTGGGCCAAGCTACCCCTGTCCAGCCGGCAGTTCCGGGGCCACCCGCGGCCGCTGTAACTGCAGCCGGGCGGGGGGAGGGCAGGAGGCGGGGAAAGCGGGCTGCGCCCCAGAGAGAGGCAAAGGAGGGAAAATTGAACGTGCACGCAAAGGACCAGGAAGACAGGTGGCACTAGAGCCACAGCGCTCGCACGGAGTGCCCCCCTTGGCCGTCTAGGCGAAGCCCCAGGAAGGAGGTGAGGGAGCTGGGACGGAGGGCGCTCGGGTTTTCGGGGGGCACCGCTCCGACGCGGTCCAGCCCCGTCGGGCACCCTAACTTTCGGATGTTTGGCACGGGGCGCTCACTGCCTGTTGCGGCTCTGGCTCAGCTCCGAGTTACCCGGAAGGCGCGCCCCTGGCGCCCCCACTAGGCACTCACCTGGGCTTCACGGGCCGGACGCGGCGCGGACGGCGGCGGTCGTCGGGGCCGGCACGGGGCGCCCGCTCCCCATGGGCTGGCTCCGGGGCCTCGCGGCCGGCCGACGTTCCCTCGCGCTCGGTGCTCAGCGCGCTGGCGCTCTCTCCCCCGGGGCGGCGGGGGTGCTCTAGGGCCGCAGGTTGGAGGGGTCGGACTCCGGGATCTGCAGTATGCGGCACACGGCGCGGATCGGCCGCACCAGCTTCTGGGCCGAGGCCGTGGGTTGCGCCATGGGACGCGGAGATTCCGTGCTGCGCCGCGGGGAGGGCCGGACCGGGGCTAGGGAGCGCGGGGTCCCCGGAGGGAGAGAGGGAGCCAGGCCGGGGGGAACGCGCGCCCCGGGTCGGAGATGGCCGAGTGGGGGAAAAGGTCGAGGGGCCGGGGAGGGGGTCGTGCCTGGAAGGGGGCCGATCCCGGGACCCAGGAGAGAGGCACCAGCAAGGGCGCAAAGCGGCGCAGCGCGGCTAATGGAGGGAGAGCGCGGCGGAGAGCGCAGCAGGACCTCTGATCGCCATCGCCAGACGCGCAACTGAGAGTGGGGAAGCTGCTCCGCCGGTTTCCTCCTCCAGCACCCTGCGGGAAACAGGAGCCCGTGATTCGGCGGCCCCGCCTGGGCCTGCCCCCTCCCGGGCCCTGGGGGCTTCCGCCAACGCCCCGGCGATGCCACCGGCTGCGCATGGGGAGAATGAGGCCTTTGTTCCCCCCTCCCCCCCGCGGCACCCGGGCGCCTGCCGAGAGAGGCTCCCCGGGGGCAGCGTGCCAGCTTCCCAGCGCCCCACCCTCCCGTGGGCCCGGCCCCGGAGCCTGGCAGGCGGGCAGCACCCCCACTATAGGTGCCAAGCCCGGGAACTGGAGCAAAGGGCGGGAGGGGCCGGACCAGGCCACCGCGGGGCGGGGTGCCCCCTGGGGTGCTAGGGCAGGCGGCTGGGAGGGGGCAGTGCCAGAGCTGGCAGGGGCAGGCGGGTTCTCACGGGTCAGTGATGGGTGCTCTGACCCACGCCAGCCGGCCCTGTGCCTGCTGGACCACGCACTCCTGGTCCTCTCCAGCCCTGGCACACCCATTGGCAGCGTCTGCCCTGCCTTCTCACCTGGCCAAGCCGCTCCTCACCTTCTGACCCAAGCCCCTTCCCAAGCCCCCTCCCGGGGCCCAAGGGCACAGTGTCCAGCGTTAGCAGTTCTGGGAGGGCCTAGGCTCTACCTAGTCGGTCCCTGCTCCAAGGGTCTCCGTTTCCCCAAGTGTCTGGAGAGGAGGTGGGGCCAGATGAGCTCCACCACCTGCTCCAGCCTCCCGCCCTGGGGGTCTGCCCCATCCCTGTGCCGCCTGCTTCCAGGCCCTGCACTGGACAGCAGCCCACGGGAGTGGCTCCTGGGAGGCAGCAGAGAGCAGGAGAGGAAATGGGAAAGCAGAGCACCCTCCACCCGAGGAAGCATCCCGGCTCCTCTGCGGGGGTGGTTCCAGAGCACAGACGCAAACAGACAGATTCAAACACACACAGACAGATTCAGACACACACAGAAACCCACACGCCCAACGGGCGCTTCCCTTGCCCTCGGGCACCCACCTCCCACCCCGAGACTCCCCTGCCTCCCTGTGGAAGCCATCCTTGGCCTGCCTTCACCCAGCCTGGGACAGAGGCAGGGCACCCCACCCACCTCATCCCATGGAAGGGATGAGTTCTGGGATGCCCAGTCTGGTCCCGGGTCACACCACCATCCCTGAAGAGCCGGGAGGGAGCCTTCCTCCCAGGAGACAGGAAGGGAAGCAAGGGTCCTTTCACCATCTGAGGAGATGAGGAGGGGTGGGGAGGACAGAGGGTCTGAAGGGGCTGGCACCCAGCAGCACTTGGGCCAGGTTGGCATCGATTCCCTCTGCCCCTTTGCCTCCCCCCAGAGGCCAGTTCTGTGGCTGGGCAAGCTGGTAGGGGTTGTTTACTTGACTGAGTTATTAACACTCCCTTCCTCCCCAGCTCCCCTGAGGGGTGGCTGGACCTGAGTGTGCCAGGGGCGATGATTGTAAAGGGTCTACCACGGAGGGCAATCCCAAGCCCTCCCAGGCTGGACCGAGGGTGCAGAGGGGGCCGGGGTGTGCCTGTGGTCCCTCGTCAGTGTCTTCTGGCAGCCCACGCTTGGGGGCAGATTCCTGTGGCTAAGGGCCTAGAGGAGGCTGCACAAGGCAAGGTGGGAGCCTGGGCCGTCTGGGGCACTAAGGGCCTGTCCCTGTCATCCCCAAAGTGGGTGGGGGTTGTCCCAGGGGAGCAGGACAGACACCTCCCCCACCCCACTCCAATTGCCATGTCTGCTTTGTCAGGTCACAGACTCTGGACTAGACCAGGACCGGACTCTCAGGACAGGCTCCTGACAGGCCCCGGGGGGCCGTGGGGGTGAGGTGGGGGCAGGAGCCCCTGTCCGCCCTCACCCAGCTCCCCATCCTGCTCCGAAGCCCGTGCACAGGCCCTACGGAGCCCTGGTAGCCGGCTCTTCTGTGCCTGAGGACAGAGCAGAGCTGAGGAGACACACAAAAGACACAAACACAGAAGGGAAGCCACACAATGCATGGACACAGCGCTGGACTCATGGACAAAGGCAAGCTGACCAGCATTCCCAGACACGAGTGGGCCCACCCGGCCCCGTGCCGACCCCTCGCACACTGACACACGCGCACACACATCACACACACTGAGACACACATTCATGCTGACAAGCGCAGCAGCACTCACGAGCCAGCTGCCCTCGCGCTGTCCCCAGAGCCCCTTACCTGGGCAAGCACAGTGCCCCTCGGGTGGAGCAGCCCCCTGCCCAGGGGAGGGCAGCAGGCGGGGGCGGGGGAAGGAGCCCCGGAGAGTCAGGCCAAGCTGCCACTAATCCGGGCGGGAGGAGGGGGGGCACCCACGTCAGAGCGGGGACTGCCGGGTGGAGGGCATCTGAGGACATCCCCTCCCACACACGCGGCCGTCTGGGCACCTAGCCCTACTTCCCCAGCCCCTCCATCCTTCAGACAGCTGAGGCCAGCCTCCCCCCACCCCTCCCCCCACCCTTGTGGCAACCACTGGGGCGGGGGCATGGGGGAGGGGGGAATACCGGGGCAAATTCTCCCAAGACCTGGGGGGAAGGGCGAGGAAGGGAAGTGTGGAGATTCTTGTGGAGCCCGGAGGAAGCTCTGCGGCAGATGCCCCCCTCCCCCCTCACCCACCCACCCACACCCCTGATCTGATTCCACTTCTCAGTCCTTGCCTCCCCAACATCTTCCCTCTTCTCCTGAACCTCCCCCCGGGGGCAGGCTAACCACCGGGTAGAGAAAGCTGCCCCGTTCTGCCCTGGTCCAGGACCGGGCGCCCAGCGACTCCAGCTCTGGCCCCCAGGATTCCCTGAGCCGCGAGCATCACCTTCCTGCCCAGCCTTCTGTCCCAGGACCCAGCTGCTGGGCATCCAAGTCTCTGATGCTGGGCAGCAGCCCAGAGGAAAGGGCCTGAGGGCTCATCTGCTCCACCCCCTCAAAGGGGAGGCAGGACCAGCCAGGACCCCTCAGTTCAACTCCTGGGCCAGGGCTGTGCTGAAACGGGGCTAACCACGTGGCCGCCACCAGGAGAAGCAGGTAAGCACAGCAGAGCCGCAGAGGCCGGAGTGGGGGCAAGGGGACCAGGACCCGGAGAAGGGCTGAGAGGCCCGCAGAGAGAGGAGCCACCGTCAAGGTCCCAGGGATGGTGGCGTGGTTGGGAGGAAGGGAGAGGAAGGGACCCCCACGCCTAGGGGCCTGGAGGCAATGAACGAGACCCTCAGAGCCTGGCCTGGTGGGCGGGGAGGCCGGAAAGCCCAGGGCCCGGGCCAAGTGGGGCTGGTACCATGGTCAAGCAGAGGCATGTGCTTGTGAGGGGGCTGGCCTAGGCTGCTTCATCTGCCCTCCTGGTGCCCAACACGGAGCCTGGCACATCTGTGCTCCAGGCCGGTGGGAAGAGTGGCCCAGCCCTGATCTGGCATGGGGAGGCAGTGGGCACACTGGTGGATAATGGAAGGCTAGGGGCCACAGGCAGGCCAAATCACGGTGCAGCCTTCCCCAGGGGCCAGGCCGGAGAGGGGGAAGCAGAGGCCACGAGCCCCAGGCAAAGGGCCGCAGTGCTGGCAGGTGTCCAGTGACCCTCAGAGGGACAGGGCAGGCTCTGAGGAAGCCCAGCCCACACTCAGTGCCCAGTCTCAGGAGCGCATGTGTGCTTGGCCGGAAGTGCCCCTGGACTTGGAATTCTCACTCCTTCCCCTCTGGCCCATACAACTGCAGCAGCCATTGGCCAAACGTGTGTTCTAGAGACCCTGGCATCTTTCGAGGCTCTGTGCTGGGCACCCAGGAGACACAGGGCACGAGGATGAAAGCAAGGGCATCCCCACTCTGGAGGAGCTTCTACTCCATCAGTGCACGTGTTCTTTTACCAGCAAACACTCGCCAAGGCCTCCTAGGTGGCAGGCCCTGTGCTGGGCACTGCAGGGTGACTACTGGAGTTGGGCATGTTAATAATTACAAGGTGCTCCTAGTCCCACCCTGGGGACGTCAGAGAATAAGTGGGCCCTCATCATTGAGCCGCTTGTTAACGACAGAACTTCACTTGGGCTAAACCACCATTTGTTCCCAGCTGGGGCACAAAACTGGGTAAGAAGCCAGTGTGTTCTTCATGAAGTCACCATGCAGCGGGGAGGAACTACGATGTGCTTGAGGCAAAAACTAAAGTCCAGGCAAGGACAGCGATGGCAAGGTCTGGATGAGCACTCAACTCCAAGGGGGCAGGGGGAGGCTTCCTGGAGGCTGTGAGGCCCAAGTGGGTTTCAAAGGGCAGGTAGGACTAGGACAGTGAGTGGGGGAGGGGGAGGAGCATGTCAGAGGAATAGTGTGGAGCCATCCACCAATCCAAGTCGACAGAGGGGGGGAACATGAAGCAATTTGGGTGTAGGGGAGGCACGCTGGGAAGGGAGGGGAGGGGAAGGGAAGGGAGGGGAGAGAGACGGGCAATGTGTGCCCAAGCCAGGGTGAATCAGCCAGAGATCAAGAGCTTGAGGAGGGGTTGGCAAGTCAGGGAAGGCTCCTCAGAGAAAGCAGGACTGGAAGGAAAGTTATAACACGCAGGGAAAGAACAACTGGAGGGCCCGAGATTCGTTCAGCTGAAGCAAAGGCCTGGAGGCTGATGCTGGAATGAACATGATGTGCTCAGGAGACGGAAATAGGAACTATGGCCGAAAGCAGAAGTTGTGGGGTCACCAGGCCAGCGAGGAGGCTGGGGTAGAAGGTAGAGATCGTGGACCTGAGATAGCAGCACCAATTCAGCAACCCTGCTGCTCACTCTCAGGCCACATCCTAGGAATAAGGGCAAATGTAGAACAGCTCTCCTGACAGCTCTCTCCTCCTCCCCACCAAATTTCGGGCCTCCCACGCAGCTCCTCTCCCTGGGAGTTTCTGCTTCGTTTTCCCCTGTTCACCCCCTGCTCCTCTGTTTGGTTGTTTGTTTTTCCCCTCAGTCCAGGAGTGTGGATCCTGCCATTCCACCTTTACCAAGACCACTTTTGGGCAGGCTTCCATTAGGAGCTGGGGCCCCAAGCTACAGGCAGCACAACTGCTTCATCTTTCTGAGTCTCGGTTTTTCCATCTCTAAAATGGGCATAACCCCTACCTGACAGGCGTGTTGGGCGGATTCAAGGAAATCATCCCTGTCAAGTGCCCGCCACAAGGTCAGGTGCACACCAGTGTTTGCTACATCCTGGCCTCCTTCTCCTTGCCTCCCAGGCAAGAAACATCTCATTTACATTAGTCCTGCACAGCAGTTAAATACACTGATTCTGGAGCCAGACTGCCTGGTTCAAAGCCCAATCCTGCCACTTACTTGCTGTGTGACCTCAGGCAAATTACCTGCCCTCTCAGCTGTTGTGAGGATTAAATTAATATGCGTGGGGCACCGAGAGCAGCAGCTGCTGTGGTGGTCATGTCCCAGGGGCTAGCCATTACTAGACTTTGGATCCCGCAGTATCTAACATGACTGCTGCCTGGTAGATGCTCAAGAAGGGTTTTTTGAATGAATAAATGAAGAGATAAGGCAGCACCACAATGCCAGGGAATGCCAAGATAAGAAGTCACTGAACACCAAGATGTGAGGAGCTAAGCCAGCCTGGCAGATTAAGTGCCTCTCCCAAATAAAACCCTGATAATCCCACACCAAGAGTTAATCCACACTCCTCAAATCACTCCAGGTCACCACTGCATCTCTCCTCTAGTCCCTCCAGCACCTTCACCCACCTCTTTGCTGGATCAACAGCAGGATTGAAGAGCAGGCACGAGAGAGGGGAGCAGTCCTGGGTGAGACCAGCATTCAGGGGCAGCAGAGGGCAGAGCCTGGTTGGCTGCCCCAGGATTCAGTAAGGGACAGGGTGGAGCCAGGCCAAGCAGAGGCTGAGTTTCAGGACAAGAGAGACTCCGTGGATTCGGCAGGCTGAGGACCAATGACCACGAGCAGCAGGGAGGAGCAGCAGGGAGGGCCGTTGGAGGCCAGGCCAGGGTTCTGCACGGTCCCTCCAGCCAGCCAGCGGCCAGGTCCCTGCAGGGCATGGCTCTGGGCAGCCTCCGAGTCCCGCCCTTCTTGACCTGGAAGCTGGGGGCAGCCCGGGCCCTAGCAGCTGCTGCCCTCTCGCGGCCACTCTGCACAGGTGCAATGCTCCCAATGTTAACGTTTATGGAACTCGAAGTCCGAGCTGCCTGACCCCTGCAAGTTCAGGGAGGAAGTCGGTCTCCCAGGTGCAATCTGCTCCAGTTCCACTGACATCCTCACCCCCACCCCACTCCTCGGCAAATCATCATGTTGCCCAAGTCCCTACCACACCTTCTCTCCCAGTTTTCTCCTATCATACAATGCACCTACCAGTCAAGGCCAACCCCACCTCCTCCTGACTGGTCTTCTTAGGCTCTGACCTCTCAGTGTTAGTCCCCCACTCTCCCATCTGTGTTCTCAGTGATCCCCAAAAGCTTGCCCCATCACAGCTATGTGTCAATGGCCGTCTCCTCCAGAAGACCGGGGCCCTCTGGTATTGTCTGCCCTTTAGCTCTCTTCCTAGGCTGTTTAATAACGTGTGCTGCAAGGACTGCAATAAAAACCAGGAGGCACAGAACACTTTTATGCAATTCTTTATCAAAACTTGCACAAACCTGACCTCATTCACCAACACAAAACACAACCGGGACACACACACACACACAAGGCCTTGGAGAAGTCTGTCAAGTACTTTGAAGGACAGGAAGGAATGAACACAGCTGGGTGGGCTTTGGTTACATTCACCGGGGCCTGGAGAGGGCTCTGGTCCCATCACTGTGCAGGTAGAGGGATGAGGAAGGCAATAAATAGGACCCTGGGCACAGCCTGCTTTGGTATATTGCAGGTCATCCCTGCATATGGCCCCGGCAGCACCTGCCTCTGGCCCGTAACCAACAGCAGGAGCCAGGAGGGCAGAGCCTGGGCAGCTGGTGCCGGCAGGCCCGATGTCCAGCCAGAGGGCCCCTCCCAACAGCCCCAGTGCCCTGCAGGGCATGAGGTAAAACTGGGCTGGTTCCATAGACCCTAGCTGCCCATGTCTGAGGGCACAGCCTTCTTCCTGGTCCGGACCTTCAGGGAACGTGAGGTGCCCTGTGGGAGAGAGAGCAGACCTACCGTGAGAGGTTCAGCCTGAAGTGCCAGGGCAGCCCACGTCCCTCGCACCTTCCTCCCCACTGACCTCCCGCACCAGCGGCTTCCTCTTGATCACACGCAGGCTCTGGCTGCGGCTCAGAGGCTTCTCTCGGGTCCGGGCTGGTGGCTGGGGCACAGCCCCTGTATCTGACCAACACTCATCCTCAGTGTCACTGTCCTGCAGGCCCCCTGCTCGGTACCCTGTGTGGAGGCCAGGGAGGCAAAGCTGGGCATTTACAGTCTGAAGGCCTGGGGCTGAGCCCTGGGAAAGCCACAGCCTGCATGGAGGAAGCCACCCCTCTGCCCACTCACCAATGGGTGGTCTGCGGTGGGGCACCTGGTCCTCCAGGTAGAGGGGATCCTGGTAGGTGGGGGCAGAGGTGTCAGGGATGGAGCGCAGGTCCTGCATGGAGAAGCTGCGGAGCCTTCCGGCCAGCGCACCCTGACTCTGCAAGAAAGGGGAGCGCCTGCATCACCTGAGGGAGGGGCCTCAGCCAGGGCAGCTGCCCAGGGAAATCAGGGCTGACCTACAGGTAATAACTGGGGAACAGGCCTCAGAACTGAAAGCAACACAACAACCTTCTAGCCCCAGGCCTTTGTGGCACCAACAGGAACCGTACGGCCCAGAGAACAGGAGCAGCCACTCAGTCAGTGTTGAAGCCAGGGAAGCGTGCACCTCTAGCTCTATGCTCTTGCCAACAGCCCACCTGTCACTCTCATCCCTGTGCCCTGATATGGACAACTGTTATCTCTTGGCCTCAACAGAGAGCTGGATGTGCCCCAAAGGCACTGGGGATGGGGAAAGGCTGCTGGAGGGCTGGGGCCCAGGGCACCTTGGTGGCAGCCTGCACAGCTGCTGTTGCGGCAATGTTGAGGCCCCGCTTCCCAAAGGTGAGCACCGTCTCATAGCTGCGCTCCTTGGCCTGCACGATGTATGTGTCAATCTCCTGCACACGAGGGTAGAGAGGGCTCAGGGGACAGTTGAGTCACTCCTCTCTGGAGACCCAGAGAAGCCAGTGGCTGCCACGCCTCCCAGCCCACCCCCAACTACAGTAGGCAACCACACTGAGAGCAGGGCTTCCCACCTACCCACTCCCACCTCAATGAACCTCAATGACTCCAATGAACGGGCATGCCCCAGCCTCCCCCCACCATCCCCAAAACGACTTCCAGCTGATGTTTCACACTCTCCAAAGGCCACTCACATGTGCCCCTATTTGATTATCCCTGAAGTGGAAAAAGGGTAGGCTCTGTCAAGGTCCCACAGTAGAATGGCAGCAGGATCGGAATTAGAACCCAGGTGTCACCCAGTGTCCAAAACTCTTGAGTCCAGGGCTCTTTCCCTCACACCTACCCCTATGCTTTCTCCCCTGCCTCCCCATGGGGTACCTTCTCATGCCGGGACAACGACGGGTGGACGAACTTGCGGTAAAGCAGGCTGGCCCCCTTGGTGTAGGGTGAGAGCAGCCACAGCACGAATGCCATCTTGATCTCGTAGTAGAAAGGGAACCTGTCAGAGCACAGGAGGGCACAGTCAGCCAAGGAGCTAGGCTGAGTGTGAGCCATCCTCTCCCACAGCCCACAGAGCCCTGCACTACCAAGAAATAAAGATGTCTGTGAAGATCTCCACCGCCATGAAGAGTGCAAAGACGATCCAATACATCATCCACCGGACCTGGGAGGGGGCAGGGAGGTCAGAGGCCAGCGGCTGAGCCTGCAAAGCCAGCTCCCCTGTCCTGGGCTGACCCAGCCCCGAGATGCCAAAGAGCCTGTCCCGCTGCATTCTCCTGGCATCTGGATGGCTCTAGAGAGCTGCCTCTGAGAAACTGCCACTCATTCCTGTATCCACCCTCAATGAGCTTCACTCACAGGCACCTCAATAACTCACCCTCCACCCACACCCACTCTACTCAGAATCCAACTGCCGATTATATCCGTGCAGGAAGGGGAGGCCAGCTTGGACCCTCCGCACCTCACCAAGTCCTACCATAGACCCCACGGCTTTCATCCCACCCTACCTGAGCGAAGCCCTCCTGCCAACCCCCATACTCACATATTCACGAATGTTCTTGGTTTTCACAGCCTTGTAGGAAGCATAAGCTGGGTACAGCATCCCAAACACCAGCCTGGAAGAGCAGCCCAGAAAGCAGACGGGGAGTGTGAGGGGCGTTGTGACCCCTTTAACCCCCACAGATGGCCACCTCCCCCACAGGTGTGAGATGACAGTAACTACCCTGTTCTTCCCGCTTGGCTTGCACAACTTGCATCTGAGTCAGTGCCCTAGAGGCCACCTCCCCACCCTGATGTTTACAAACACCCCAAGCCTGCCCAGGCCTGCGCAGTGGCCTATAGGTACATGACAAAGCCAGAGAACACACAGTCACTGAACAAGGTAGGTGGGGGGCAGTCTTGTGAGCTGGTGAGACACCAGGCTGTCCCCTCCCATGGACTAGCAATCAGGGTCAGGGCCACCAGACCTGGCACTGCCAGGCTTCAGGCAGGGATACTCAAGCCAGGTACCGAGTATTGAAAGGTGAGGAGTAGGATAGAGTGGGGAGGTGAGGCCAGGGTGGTGAGTCATGTGACTGCTCAGATGGGTAACAGACACCTGGATTCTCCGCCCACAACATGCATGACTCCTTGTGTTTGCCAAGGGGCTTGGGGCCAGCCTGTGGTCCTCCACCCCATGCACCTGTCCGTATCGTGTGTGAGTGCAGGAAAGGTTGCCTTAGCCAAGATTTTGGGGGTTCGGGGAACAAGCCCGCAGCGTCCGATGCCACGTGCAGGCCTGCAGATCCGTTAATCGGTTGGTGTGACGACGGAGCTCAGAAAGCCCCTTTCCCACCAGCTGTTCCCAGCTTCCACCCTGGGGCGGGCTGACACTCAGGGAGGGGCTATACTCACACCACCAGGCGACAGATCATCCAGGACATCATCCTGCAGTCTCAAGGGCGCGGGGAGACCCCCAAGAAGACGCCCGGAGAGACGCTCACGCGGGGCTGGGAAAGGGGAGGTGCTGGAGCCAGATGGGGTGCTCAGGCCGTCCCCTGGCGGAAGCGGAGTCTTCCGCCCCCAACTCCGCAGTGCGGAGAAACCTGCTGGCTGGGGCCAGGAGACCGGGACTCGGAGCCGGTGCAGGCGGGCACGCTCTTCCCGCCGCGTTGCTGGGGCAGTTACAGCTCCGATCCGCACGCCCTGCTGCGGAGAACCTGGCGTTCGGCCCCCGCCCCGGCGCCGCTGCGGGTACCAGGCCGGGGGTGGCGGGTCGTGGCCTTCTCTCGTACGAGTGCCCACGGTCTCGGTGTGACCCGCCTCCGGCACCGGCCTCGGGGAGGAGTTTGCAACTCACTTGAAAGTTGCACGGAACTGGGACCCGCCCAATCCCAGGGCTCCGGCGCGTAGCGCAGGCGCAGTGCAGCCCAGGGGGCGGGGCGAGGTCAGGCAGGCGAGCGGCCCGCCCCTTAAAGGGGCGGTGCGCCTCGGACTGGCGGATGCGGGAGATTAGCGAGTGGGAAGTGGCAGCAAAAATGGTGGGGCGGGGGAGGAGAAAAGAAAGGAGTTTGGGACTCCAGTGGATTCCCCCTATGCCTCGTTTTCCCCTCAGGAAAATGGAAAAGGCAAGAGATGGGTGTGTGTAGGTTCCCCTCTTGGAGCAGCAAACCCAGGCCTTACTACACTGGGTCAGGAGCTCAGGATGGCCTCAAAGATGCTGAACTGACTAGAGGGGAAGCACGGAGGGAGTGTGGAGAGGGAACCTGCGGGTCTCAGCACCTCCGTCAGCCTAACTCAGAAGTGCGGGCTTGGGAGCTTACTTCTCTCTGGGGACCTTGCCAGAGGCCACAGGGCTGGACAAGCTGACTGCGAGGATTTGAGACATTCTGGGCAGAGCCTCCAGCTCCCCATGCTCACAGTTCCCGTGAGCCAAGAATACAAATATCCCAGAGAAATGAATATCACCCACTGCCATGTTGTAGCGCATCTTTGTGCTCCAGGGTCTTGATCTTTACAAAGGCCCTTTCTTCTTTTTAAACCATTTGGGAAATATGCTCAGTGATGAAAAGTCACTTGCCTCATGTCACCTGGTGGCATTTGTTGCTGGCCGGTAAATGCTTGGCTTGATCAGTCTTTCTTGGATGGCTTTGGAGGGGACAGTGAATGCAAATGCTACTGCTGGAGAGAGGTGTGTACCTGGAAGAAGGTGGGAGGCTCGAAAGAGGGTACACCCTGCTGCTTTTACGTTTCCACGTGGGGGTGCATTCAGTGCATCTCTCCTGCTTAGTACCTCCTTCCTCCCTCTAAATGGGGAGCACAGCCTCCCTCCACCCTGTGCACCTCTCCTCTGTCTCACGGGGCTGTGAGGGTGATGCAGAGCTGCCCAGAGAGCCGTGGAGGCAGGAAGCGCGCAGTTATAGTACTTTTTATTAGAGCCATCTTTAACGCCCACCACCCTCAAAGGGGTGGACTAAGTAATGATGAGGGCCAGGGAAAGGAGGACTCTTGGGAATAAATAAATAAAAACACATTGTGATTATACTAATTATTATCATCAGTTTTATTGGTGTTGCTGGGTGTGAGAACTAGCAGTGAAACTGGCCCACAGGAGAAGCTTTCCCGAGGCCCTGTTGCCTCCCTCTCCCTACCTAACCACCCCCTCACCTGGGCTGAGCTCCCACTGTCCACTGAAGGAACAAGAAAAGCCAAGGGCTGCAATCCCACCATCCATCTCTAGCACAGTTCTTGGAGCAGGAAGATGTGGCTGACTCAGTAGGGGAGCAGCTCAGGAGGTGCAGGTAGTGGTTGCAGAAGAGGGAAGGGATGCCCGTTCTTCGGGAGGTAAGGATACCTGAGCTGACGGTGTGTATGTGCCCTTCGGGTCCCTTGGTACTCACCTCAGCACTGTCTTCTCCCCACCAGCTGCCTTCCAGAGTCACAAGCCTGACCTCAGCACCACAGGCTTCTCTAAGCTCATTTATTGGGGAAAATGCTCCCCTGTTGTCCACTCTAAGCCCTGGCAGCCGGGACGGTCTCTCACACTGAAATGCCTGGTCCTGATGACTGTGCTTGGGAAATCTAAGGGACAGGATGTGAGAAGTCTGCTGCTGAGAGCAGGGCCTAGCATGCAGGGGCATGAGGCTGGCAGCTGGGTGTGTGTGTGTTGGGGTGGGGGGGTCATCCTTCTCAGCTTTGACAGAGTGAGTGGACTCTGCCTCTCACGGCCTTTGGTCCTGAGCTGTTGACACAGTCACCCGCTTACATTGGGTAGCTAAGCAGCTCTCTGGACACAGATGACCCCCACGGCAGGTGACCAGGCAGGCACACAGCAAGCGCTCTTCCCCATGTGCAGAGAGCTGGGCATTCAGGGAGCGAAGTGGCTCCCATCCTTGGGAGGGGCTGGGGCAGGGGTGTGGGGGTGACAGTCAAAGATTGATGTTTATCTTTCTACCGGGCAACAGAGTGCCCGAGGGTCCTGGAGACTCAACCCACTCTCCCTGGCAACCTCTCCTTGGCATAGCAGGAGGATCCATTCCCCATTTGAAAAAACAGGACAGGCTTTCCCAGGACAGTATGGCTGGGGGAACCCAGTGGGATGCCTGCTAAACCAAGAGCACATGAATATGGTGTGAAGAGATGGAAACTGGGACACATCTCCTATGAGATTCTCTGTTGTGAGCAGTGGTCAGGGGTGGGATTGGCTGAGCAGCTGAGACTACAGGTAAGATGTGGGGCACAGGGGTTCTGAGACCAAGGATGGATAAGGAACCCTAATTCACAGACAGCAGTTCTCCCCAAGGGGCACCCTTCTCTTTCCCACAAAACAGCCTTCTCTATGGTACCTCTGGGTCTTGTCTAATCCTACAGACCAATAGAAATCATACTTCTGTGCCAGACACACTTTCCAAAGGGCCTTGCACACATTAATAGACTAGATATTGAATGCATTTAAATTTCACACTAATCCTATCAGTTAAGTATTACGATTATCCACATTTTACAGATGAGGAAATAGATAAAAATAGACTAAGTAATGTGGTTGGGGCCACCAAGCCAGTAAGTGGCCCAGTCGTGATTCAACAAAGTAGAATTTATCATCCTGTGGCAGCAGGAGAAGTTCAGGATCTGGGAAATCAGTCTGTCTGCTTGAAATCTCACACCCGGGTGGATGGTGGCAGAGGGGGTGGGAGGAAAGGGACTGCTCAGCTTGTCCCCAGCCATGTTGGTTGGAGTTGACCTGACAGAGGGACAGGCTCCAGTTTCAGTGTCCCCAAGACTGTGACCTCCAGGAAGGAACACTGGGCCATGAGTCAGTCACAGGTGCTGGAAACTAGTCGCACTGGCCCAGTACCTGCGTGTCATCACCATGAACTCCTGACCCCAGCACTGGCTGACCTTGGGGCTGCCCACTCGCTCCTCGGAGGGAAGGGAGCAGGGAGGAACAGGGTCTGAAAGCAGACCCTGTCCCCCTGGGAGCAGTAGCGACAGAAAATACGCTCGGTTCTTCATGAAATGGATGCTGACCGTTGCCACTGGACACCCGAGAGCTGGCAATGGGGTGAGAACTTTTTATTTGAAGCAAGTAACTTATAGCATTGCCCCCAAGTACCCCCAGCCTCTTGCCACCCTGAGCCCCTCACACAGCCTGGGCACAGGGAAGAGCCTCCCCTCCCCATGCCTTCTTTACCAGGCGTGCACCTCACAGCTGTCCCCAGCACACAGCAGAGGGCAGCAGAAGCTTGGCTCCCAGGTCCCTACCACTGGATAGGGCCTCACTCCCCTACCACTCAGCTTGCCCTGAAAGGCAGTGCCCCTGGTGCGTGCCTCTGTGGACTGGAGGTGTATTAGGGCCCCCAAGATGCCCTCCAGCCCAGCTCTACTCCTGGCACCCACACAGATGGCTCAGGTCCTCGAGGGGCCCTGGCTTGGCCAGCTCTTGGACCCACCCAAAGGAGCCAACACAGCTCAGGGTCCACATCTCAACGGAGGGGCTGAACCAGGGAGCAGGGGTCTACGGCCAGGGCAGCGACAGGAGAGAAGGAAGGAAATGCTTTTTTCAGGGTGATCTCCTGTCTGTGGGGACAGGGTCAGAGAAGGAAACTCCGGTGAGAACAGAAACAGAACTAGGAGGAGTCCGGGGCTGCAGGGCCGCTGTTGTTATTGCTTTGGGTAGAGGGGCTCTGCCCCCAGGAGACCAAGCTGGTGCACAGAGGCTGGCACCACTGTTCCCATCCTTATCAGCTATAGGGTGGCCATGCCAGGGGTGAGCAGAGGACGGGTACTCTATGCCCAGCTCCAAGAGGAAAGACAGGATAATGAAGGGAAGCCCCTTTCGTCAGCGCTGAAGCTGCGTGTGTGCATGGGGAAACGGTTGTGGACAGGGGTGTGTGGGCGTGGCTGAGGGTGCAGGCCAGTGTCCACGTGTGCACGCAGGAGTGCCCACGACAGGAAGGGTATGGTCGCGGCTGCAATGTGGGGCATGAACAGGTTAGACAGACACCTGGAGCACCGATAGGAGAGACCAGAGGGTCAAAAGGATCAGCCCAAGACCCTCCCTCCCAGCACCCCTCCCCCTCCCCAGGCTAGGGCATGTGGAAGGCAGCAGAGTGAGGGGGCCTGCACATGGGGTGTGAGCCATGGGGATCCACAGAGAGAAGGGCCCCGGCGCTGGGTTACCTGGGTTTCCTGGTGCATATATGAGTCCTCATGCTGATTACAACTATGATGCGTGGCTTCCAGGGCCAGTCTATGCGGTGTGTGTGTGTGTGTGTGAGGTTGGTTACGTGTGTCTTCCCATGGGCACACACGCTGCTCACACAGAGGCTCCCCCTCAGCCTCCAACCCAGAGGTCTTGGCACCTCTCTAGGCACTGAGATCCACCACTACGTGTCGGTACACAAGTGTCTGTCCCTTGAAGCTGGGGGCCAGGAGCAGCTGGGCATCCCCGGCAGGCATGTAACAGAAGGCCCGAGGGGCCTGCACAGCCATCTCCTGGAACCGCACAAACTTCTGCCGCCCCTCATCCCACTGGTAGATCTGGGTGAAGGAGAAGTCGCTGCCCAGCGCCAGGTAGCGGCGGCCTCCCACCAGGAAGGGCTGCAGGGCCAGGGAGCCCCGGGAGGGCAGGGCCTGCACCTCGGAGAAGCGGCTGCCTTCCCAGCGAAGGATCTTGGAGTCCCCGATGTAGCGACTGAGGCACAGGTAGCTATCACGTCCAGCGCGGAAGTGTTTCACAGCCTGCGCATCAGGCACCTGTGTCACCTCGCCCTGGGCCACAAACTGCTTCTGGGTGCGACTCCACTGATAGATGACGGGCGCCTGGGAGCTGCTGGACACAATCAGCCGAGGTTTGCCCTCGCCATCCACAAACTCCAGGTCGGTGTCACGGTGCCAGGGGTGCAGGGCCTGGTGGGAGTAGAAGCCATTCTGGTGCCAGCGGTAAAGGCTGGTGGCGCCCGCCTTGGAGCTGTCAGCCACGGCAAAATACCAGTCGCCGTCGATGCGGAAGGCTTCCAGGTCGTTCGGCTTGCGAACGCGCTCTGGGTCGATGTCCTGCAGCTTGGTGAAGCGTGTGGTGTTGGGGTCCCAGTGGTAGATATAAGAACCTCCAAACAACTGGGCTACCACCACGTACAGCTGGCTGTCAACCACCATGGGCTTGCAGTGCACGGCTGAGGGGGCTGCCAGGAAGCAGGGAAGCAGTGTCAGGCCACGTGTGTGCCATCTGCCCCACCCGCAGCTCAGAAAAGGGGTTCAGTCGTCTCAGACCCTGGACCAGCGCTAAGGCCTCTGCTACAGTGGCTCCTCTCCACTGAAGTTCATCGAATGGTTTCACAGACTAATAATCAATCTCAGGAAGACCCTCGCTCCACCCTTGCCCCCAGGGTACAAATATAAGCTGACACTGAGCGCAAAATAGTTGTCCCTAGGTATTGACCGACTGTTCAATCATAACGTCAGTTATTGAATTTATATCGGGTGCACTCACTGTGCTAAGTGTGAACACATTGCCTCAGTTAATCATTCTGAAATGCACCCTATTATTTCACCAGAAAGAAACTGAGACAGTCTAAGTGACTTGCCCAAAGCTAACCTACTGGCAAGTGGCCAGGCAGGGGAAGGAAGGAGCGTTTCAGCTCATCCACAGCTGGGTGCAAAATGACAGCTTGATGTCTGGAGAGCCGTGTATGAAAACACACTCTCCCAAGAACTCCCACTCTTGAAAGGCTTTTATGGCCGAGAATCAGTGTACTTATGCTCACAACCAGATGGGTTTGACCTCTTCCCAGGCATCCAAAGCATATGTGGCCACACTCCTCACCTGTCCCGGTGCCCCCAGTCAGCACACTCACCTCCCTCCTCCTTTCTGTCCCCTCTCTTTCAAGGGAAGCCCGAGCTGAGCCTCAGGCTCTGGCAGTCACCCCCAGGTCCCTCCCGTGGCCTTGGTCTGCCTGCCCAGCCCCTGATAATTGCCCAGCTCCTGCATGGCAGCTCAGATCCTCCCTGCCCCCATCCCCTCAAGAACCTCAAATTCCAGCTGGCTGAAACTGAGCTCCGTAACTATGCCCCAAAACGGCTCCTCCCTCTGCTCCTGTGTTCTTGTTATCTATCTGTGGTTCCACCTACTCACCCTGTCCAGAAATCTGGGAGTCCTTCACTCACCCACAGCTGATCAGTCCCCAAGTCCTGCCAACCCTCCCTTCTGCTTTATAGTACAGCTTGCGTAAGATTCGTGCGTGGTATATCTTCCTTAAACGTTTGCTAGAATTCACTAGGGAAATCATCTGGACCTGGTGTCTTATATTGGGAGAGGGATATCTTTTTTTACTAATGACTTCAAGTTCTTTCAAACTAGTAGGGCATACTCTGGTTTCTCTTCACGTCACACAGATTTTTCACCTTTCACTAATTTTGTTTCCTCTTGGGTCAGGTCAATCCTCTTTTCTAAATACACGTCTCCATCCCCACTACTGCTGCCCCGGCCCCGGCTCCAGCGGACTGCCAACCTATCTTGTCCCATGACTAGCTGCTCTCTACAATGACCGCAGAGGGAATTTTTTTAAATACAGATTGGATTGGTTCACGTACTTTCTCAAAGGCTGTCAATGACCTGGTCCTCATCTCTCTCAGGTCTCATCTGCCACTTTCCACCTGAATTGCACGCTGCAGTCACCTGTTTATTGTTTACACCTGCCTGCACTTACACCATAAGCAGGTACACACCTTTTTTACTTTGCTCATGCTGTTTTTTCCCTCGGCCAGAACACCTTTCCCATATTTTTTTTCTTCTCGCTAAGTCTCCCTCAGCCTTCTAGACTTAAACTCAGTAGATATCAAACTGAGCTCACTAACCATTCCTGTCTCTCCCTCTCAGTTCACTGGCACCACCCAGTTAGCTAAGCCAGGAACTGGACTCAGCTAGGCATCCCTTGACCAGGAGGCCTGTCTTGATTTCCCAGGGCACATTCTCCTCTGTGCTCCCAGACATCGTGTTCCTGTCTACCTCCTAAGCACCAACCTGTTACATGCATGTTATTTGCATAGGTATCAGTCTCCCTCCAAAGACTGGGACGTTCTTAGAAGCAGAGACCGTGCCTCATCTCTCCTCCTCCCTATAGGAACTCAGTGGAGAGGAACAATGGAGCCCGCCCACCCACCCACCCAGCACAGCCAGGCCGGGTGCAAGTACCTGGGATTCTATCATAGTCTCGAAGCTGCCGTTCAACGTAGTCCCACTTGAGGACCATGCAAGCACTGGCCCCCGGCTGGGCCAGAGCCACGTAGAGGTCGCTGGAGTAAAGGAAGGGTTCCGCGGACACTGCCGGGAAGGACAGGGTCTGGTACAGCACGAAATCTGCAGGGGTGAGGGGTGGGGCGGGGAGTTCAGGGTGGCTCTGCTGCTGAGGCTGGGGCTTGGGGAGTTCAGGCAGTGCCTGTGGAGCTGCCCTGGGGAGGCCCAGCCTGAGGCCCCGAGGCGGGGGCACCCCCTACCTGTGGTGATGCAGTCAAACTCCCGCAGTGGCAAGTCCTGCACCTTGTGCTCTTGGAAGCGGGGCGGGCCGGCGCAATAGATGGGGGCCACCGTGGTGTTGGTGTGTGCCAGCCACTCCACCAGCCACTTCACCTTGCAGTCACAGTTGAGAGAGTTGCCCCGCAGGTCCCTGATCATGAAGGTGGGGACAAAGAGAGGGACAGGCTCTCAGCGGCTCAGCCCCCTCAGGCCCTTGAGGTTTCAGAAGATGTTGTTGAGGCTGCTGCTGGTTGCTCACATGGCATCTTTGTGCCGATTAGAAAAAGGTTCTCCTTGGGGCGGCTGCAGCCCCCTGGACACATGCTTGGCCAGTGAGGGCTCAGGTCAGCCCCTATTTGCCTCCTGAGCCAGGAGACTTTTGCAGTGTAGAACCTGCGCAACTGTGCTGTACACCCATTTCTCCCACCCTTCCACAACCCAGGGCTTTTGTTCTCTTGTATAAATACTGATCAGTGACTGTGGCTGTCAGACTTCAATGTAGATTCAAATTAAACATACATTCAGAAAGTGAATGTTTAAAAACACCTACACACAGTGTTTCATGTGTATTTTAAGGGGGCCCACAGATGCCTTGAGGAACCCAAACTTGGAAGCTTACATATATTAGATATATTAGATATTATATATGTGTGTATATATATATATATATATATATATATATATATATATATATAAAATCACTCAACCTAGCCTTCTGAGAGACCCCCAGAACCTGAGCCCTCCCAGCCTCTCAAGACCCTATGACCTTCCCAATTTGCCCCCCACAAACTTCCTGCAGAGGAAGCCAGGATGGCTCAGCGAGTTAAGCGTTCACTTTGCAGCCCCAGAGCCTGAGAATCGAATCCCGGCCCCCGCCCATGCTGACCCACATGCTGAGCTGGGGTGTGCCCCCAGTTCAGTTCTTGCCGGGGCCTATGTGGGAGGCTCCCGGCCCAGTTCCTGCCCTGCGCAGCCCTGTGCCCACCTGTGGAGTGAAACTATATGGAAACGAATGCTGTCAACTATGGAGACTGCTCTGGACCCTCCCCCTTCCCTCTGTCTCTGTCTCTGTCTCTCTCTCTTTGTCAAAAACCAATAAAAATAAATCTTAAAAAAAAACAACAACAACAAAACAACAACTCCCTGAAGGTATGTGCTCCTCTGTGGCACTGTTGACAATACCAGGACTCAGGCCTTACAAGTCACTCAGGATGTCCAGGGGCCGAAAGATGTCTCTGGGCAGCGTCTGCAGGTTATTGTTGGCCAGTGAGCTGCAAGAGAGACCTCTGGGTCACCTGAAGATTGTGACCAAGGCCAAGGGCCATAGGAGACCGGGACGGGGTGGTGGGGATGGGGCTTTGGTTCAGTGAGTGAATGTGCAGGATGTACTCACAGGTGTGTTAAAGACTTGAGTCCTCTGAAAGTAAGCTTGGATAGTGCCCAGATGTCATTGTTCTCAATGAAGCTGGAGGAAATGAGAATTGTCTGAGCCACCACTCGGGATTTCAAGACCACTCCCCCAATCTGTTTCTCTACACTCCACCCAGATTCTAGCCCATGGCCCCGAGACAGGCTTCCATTCCGAATCTGGTGACATTCAGCCTGTGGCGAAGGGGCATCCAGGCAGGATGGTTTTGGTAGAGGGATGGATGAAATGACCTCTGCTCAGGTCATGCAGTCAGAAATTTAAGGGCTCTCCCTTCCTTCCCCCAGCCTTCCTCAGTCAGCCTCCCTTCTCATCCAACCCGGGCCCTTCTCCTTCCGCCCTTTGACTCCCCATTGGCCCTTTCCTTCCCACGCACAGGTACTGCAGGTGCGACAGTCCTGTGAAGGCGTTGTCTCCAATCAGAGTAAACTTATTGGAGTTGAGTAACCTGGAGAAACAAAGCCAAAATTAGAGCTTCCAAGGGCATGCCTGCTGCTTCACCCCTGGGCTTCCTCTGGTGGTTGCCCTGCCTCCTACCGTCAGGACCTCAGTGGAGAACCCCAGAGCAGCCTGAGTAGCAAGGCCAGGCAGGAACCTATGCTGGTCCCAGAAACTCCCAGGGTCCCTGGGTGCAGATCTCTGCTGGCAAGCTAGGTCCTTCCCCACTGGTTCTCTGCTCTCTGTCTCCCAGCCTCCCTCACTCGCTTCACCTCCCGTTCCTCTGGGACTGCGGGTAAGGCGGAGGTGGGGTAACTCCCAAGTACCCTCTCTTGTGACTGCGGCTTTGAAAGTAGACAGCCCCTTTTAGAATTTCAGGCCATCGGGTCTTCCCTCTGTTCACCCCCCATCCCAGCTCTTTCTTCACACCCTGGGGTCACCTGCCTCTAATATGACCTCTCTCCCCTGCAGGGTCCACCCACTGGCATCAGCCCAAGTTACTGCACCCAATTCCTTTGGGTCTCCAGAGGAGGCAAGTGCATTCCTAACTGGGCTCCAGGTACCCACTTCTTGGCTTTTGCAAGTGACCCCTGCCTTTCTGCTCCTCCCCACTGCTGCTCCCTCCACCCTACCTGACTTGAGGCTGCTCCACCTTTTGTGGCATATCCCATGGGGCATGCAAGTAAAGGACACCTGCACCTTAAGTTCCAAAGGCTCCCTACCTGGGCTTTCCATCCCCAGTCCAGAATCTGCGCCCCCTCCCCCCACACCACCACCACCCGCCTTCCTCCAGGCTCTGTCCATACAGGAACTGCAGCAGTGGCAGGTGGGAAAACGCTCCGTCCTGGATCTCCGAGAAGGCAGTGTTCACCAGCGTCCTGCAGGGGACATCTGCGTCAGTACTGTGGGCAGTAAGCGGGGACTGTGCTGGGGCAGCAGGTGCGAGGTGGGCAGGCCAATGGCTTCTGTAGACACACCCTGGAAACTGCCCATTTCCCCAGCCTGGCCCTCCACCTGGGGCTTCCCCTGCTCCTCACTGGCTGCCTCCACAGTATCCTCCTCTACTGCCTCCCTGGGCCCCAGCGGCCTCAGGCTTGGCTTCCCTTGAAGGCAAAAGAATGTTCCATTGCCCACCTTCAGGATCCTCCAACCATCCACAGCGTGCTGGGTGCGGTTGAGGTCTGGGGCCTGGGGTGGGGGTGGGGGTTAGCACTGTGCTCTCTAGGGCTACACACCCTGTCTGGTTCTGGAGGCGCAAGGGACAGGCTGGCCGGCCCTGTGAGGAGTGGCTGGCGAGCCCAGTGGCAGGTGTCTGCCCTGGGCCAGGGTGCGGGACGGGTATGTCTCGTCCACCCCTCCCCCTCTGCCCTTGGTGTGTGACATCACAGGCAGGGGCCCACATGCTGGGGCCAACAACGCCCCGCCCCCCAGCTCCAGAGCCCTGCACATAGTAGGTCTTGTTGACGCTGCTGCTGGTGGTTCATTGTTGGCCAGGAAGTCCTGCTTTCCCCAGCCATGGCTGCTGAGCGTGTGTGACTGCAGAACTCCCTGTCTGACCGAAGCCTTGAATCCCCGGTCCTGAGGACCCCCTGCAGTCCTCCCAGTCCCCACACTCTGTAGAGGGAAAGCGGGTTTTCCCCATCCATCGGCCTTCCTCCCCACGGAGCTCATCCCCCACCCCAGGCCAAGGCTGGGCACTCACAGAGAGATGACCTCGGAGGGCAGGTTCCTGGGCACTGCCTTAGAGTCCACGCAGAAGGCCGTGTCCCTGGTGCAGGAGCAGCTGGGCGGGCAGGGGGGCGTTTTGGGGGGTTTCTTGGCACTGACTTGCAGCATCAGGCAAAAGCCAAGCGCGGACAGCGCCAGCAGCGGGATCCCCGAGCCCCGCCTGGCCTGCAGCCCCGCCATGCTGCCCGCAAGCTCTGCCTCCGGCCACCGGCCGCCCCCGCCCCTCTGCGGGCTGGCACCGCGGGGCCACCGGCAGCTGCTGCCGGAGCGAGGGGCCCGGCTGCCCGCTGCGGAGGGCGGACTCCTCCAGCTCTTGATGCCCGCTGCAGTCCCCTCCCTTGCTCGCTCCCGCGAGCCGGCTCGGATGGATGCGCGGAGCCTAGCGGAGCAGAGGGCTGCCGGGCTGGGGTGGCCGCGGACTGCGGAGGCGGCCGCGGGGGCGCGCAGGGCGCGGGGGCGGGAGTCCCCGGCTGGGAGTAGCCAAAGAAGGGAGTGGTTGCAGCCCTGGCCGCTCTATGCTGCGTGCCCTACCGGAGGTCTCTGGGCCATCTGCTTGTGCCTGACATCCGGAGCGGCCACGCATGTATGGGTCCTAGGATGAATGGCATGACTGCATGCACGTGCGTGTGCACACCTGTCTCTGCAGGCACACGCACAGATCCCCTGTGAGGCCGTCCTGCATTAGGGATCTGTGTGCCTCTGTGTCCCCGTGTATATGTCTTGTCCTCAGGGAACACATGTTCTAAACAGATTCATGGGCCTATCCTAAGTGACAGGTGCGTATCTGTATTCACATTTGTTTCCACGCTCTGTGAACAGAATGTGCCATTGTGTCTGTGTGAGCTGAAAAGGGGAATGTCGTCACTGGAGCTGGCATGGGAATGTGTGGAATTCTGGCACATTTCTCACACAACCACAGCCTGTGGGAGCTGGGAAGAGCCTTGGAAGTTTTCCAGTCCGGCCCTTTGTTTAACAAATGAGGAAACTGAGGCCAGCACCAAGAGGAGGGTAGCCAAGCTTGATAGCACACCTACTATGTGTTGTGGGCTCTGCTTACTTCATCGCTCCACCTTTTAAGGCTGCTATTAATCCCCTGTTACAGATAAGGAAAGGAAGGCTTGTAGTACCAGAACAGGAACGTGACAGAGCGGAGATTTAAATCCTCTCCGCCCAGCTCCAGGCTTCACAGTCTGTCCTGCACACCAGGGGGTTTTAGAGCGCGGTCCAGGCAGCCCCAGGGTTCGTGAGAACCTCCCAGGGACTCTTTGAGGTCAAGACAATTTTCCTATTAATGTTGAGACATTATCGGGAAAACAGGAGTGGCTCAGCAGGTTAAGCGTTTCTTTGCAGCCCTGGAAACCAAGGATCGAATCCTGGCCTCGGCCAGTGTGGACTCATATGCTGCACTAAGGTGAGCTTCCCATGCGGGAGGCCCCCAGCCCAGATCCAGCCCAGTTCCTGCCCTGTGCGCCCCCGCCCACCTGTGTGGAATGAAAACTGATGTTTCATGTTGAAAACTGATGACGTACAACTACGGAGACTGCTCTGGGCGCTCCCCCTTCTCTCTGTTTCTCTCTGTCAAAAACTATAAATAAATCTTAAAAACAACAACAACAACATTATTTGCCCTTTTTACTTTCACGCTCTCACAAAATACCCTGGAATTTTTCAGAGGCTAGAGGCTACATGATATATCTTTTGTTAAACCAGAAATGAAAAAATTTTGTAAAAATGTAAAACAATGACATTCTTTTCTCTAAAATTTTTTTTCTTCATAAAATAATTTATTTTAAAATTTATGTTATTTATGTTATAGCATGTAATGGGTTTATTATGTTAGTTTAATCCCTTTCCCATTTAGAAAAAAGTGCACTCGCTGCCACGTACATTTAATTTTACATCAACACGCTCTTTGAGGCTGAAGCAAATCTGACTGGTTTTCAACATGAAAGTACAATATCAAAACTGTTCTTGTCTCTAATCCTAATGTAACAGAAATGTATATGACGATCTGTACTTAATCATTTTGTGTGTGTGTGGCAAACTTTAAAGGCAAGGCTAGGGTTGCCATCCACGAGTTAGCTCCAGGTGCACGCTGCAGCCGCAAGCGCTGCCGGCGGGCATTCTCAGAGCAAATGGGAAATGGCTTAACTTTAAATCATTAATAAATATTCTTAGATTTCTCAGCAAATATCAATGTGGTCAATATCAATAGATATAACCCACATAAACAAAAGTTCCTTGGGGTCCTCAATACCTGGGGGTGGGGGTGGGGAGGTTGGGGGAGTCTGGGGGGGTATAGGGAAGGAGCATCCAATGTAAAAAAAAATAAATTAATTAAAAATAAAGAGTGTCAAGGTGTCTTAGAATCAAAGAGTTTGAGAACTGCTGCTCTATACCATGTTATCTCCCAGGGGTGTGTGGTAGGGGTTGGGGGACCCGTGTCCCAGGAGCTCCAGGTACAGGACAAGGGGTGTCTGGGAGTCGGGTGGCTGGGCTCCCAGTCTAGTGCTCTTTCCGTATGGGTCCAGGAATCCAAGATGCGTTCCCAGCTGGCCGCAGCCTCTGCCAGCAGGGGATCCTCTGGTCTGAGCTTAAGCCCACGTCCTCCCCACCAGGGATGCCCCTGCCCTTGGATGCCCACTTGCCACTGTGTCCAGCGTCCTGGGCTGCCCTCCCCAAGCCAGCTTGTGGGATGACAAGCAATGGGGGTGGGAGGTGGCTGGGGCAGCTGGGCAACCGTCTCCACTCGTCCCTGGCACGGCTCTGCCCGGGACACAAAGGGCGGAGTGACTCACACCGGCCCCTGCAGCTGAGGGGCTGGAAGGGGAGACACACATAGAAGGAGTGGATCTGGTGGGGCTCTTTCCCACCCCAATTCTCAGAGGCTTTGAACCCAGAGACAAACCTAAAGAGGGAGGTCCTACACTTAGCTAGTGAGACTTTCACATCATGATGTCGTTGGATCCTCACAACAGCCTGGAGTTGGGGACAGGACAGGCATTACTAGTCCTATGTCACAGACGAGTACTTGAAAACCTAGAAAAATAGAATGTCTCATTCAGGGTCCCAGAGTGGGCCAGTGAAACCCCAAAACCTCCACCTACTGAAGGAATGAACGATTGACTGCTTGTTAACAAGCCCCACGCATTTAGCGATAGACTTATCGTGGACTATAATTACATATTGGGCACATGCACGCTCCTGGCCCTGCAGCAGGTACAAAGAAGTCTCAGGAAAGCCCAGGGCTGGTCCCACGGCTGGCAGACAGGGTGGAAATATAGGGCAAAAAAACACCCATGTAGCTGATGAGGACAGGTCAGTGGGTGCGAAGTGGTGGGTAAACATGCGTCAGGGAGGCTGGGAGATTTTGGAGGAGGAACGGAGCACTGTAGGGGGAGGCGGTGAGGTCACAGAGTAGGTGCTATTGGTTCTTGCTTGGCCTTTTCGGGTGGGTGGTACTCAGAGAGATGGAGAGGTGTTGAGGGTGGGCTTTCCAGGAGGGAGAAATGACCCATGGAAAAGCCAAGAAGTGAGAAGCCTGCAGCAGAGGGCTGATGTGAGAGTTGAAGGGACAGCTAGCTATGCATTCCCAACTAAAGTCCCACCCTCCTTCCTTCTCCAAGGTTCCTAAGTCCTCTACCAGGTTGGTGCTAGCATCTGAACTTCCCTTATGAAGCCGGAGGGTATCCTTCCTTCTCAATCTCTAACAGGCAGAAACTAGTGGAAGGAAGGAAGGGTTAACTATGAAGCGTATGAGAACTACAGCCTAAGGGCAGCCTGCAGGGAAGACTGAAGACCTGAGAGCAGAAGCTTTTCTCTAAGAAAGCCCCCTTCCCAGCACTCTGTGAGGACAGCAAGCCCTACCGTCAGCACCTGCTCAGAACAAGCCCCACAGCTGGACTAGGCGGCCCCCGCAGATGCCCACAGGGGCCTCGCAATGCTTGCAGTTATCCTTGGTCCTCCCGTTGGCCTGCTGCCCACCTGGCACAGGCCCAGTACGTGTGAGTCAGCCAATCAATCCCAGGGTTGCCAGGACAACTGGGGGTGGGAGTGGGGGCTCTGCAGGCTGTCTCTTGCATCTGGCACCTGCACACAGCTGAGAGGAGGCTGCTTCCCCCTCCTCCATGGACCCCTCTCCCCTTCTCTCACTCCTCCTAGGACCTTTGCTGCAAGAGCTTAGGCAAATATTTAAAGGGGGCAGTTATAGGGAGTGAGGAGGGGGTAGGAGCAAGCACTTCCTTTCTCCTCTCCTTCCCCAGCTCCTCATGGGCTCTCAGCTCAGATGCTATGCTGTTGTGCAACCTGGAGGCTGAAGGCCCTCTAGCTGGAGAGGGGTTCTTGAGGGGGACAGGGGAACAAACTGGCAGGCCTGGGGAGTTGGGAGTCTGCTTGTGATGGAAGGACAGAGCCAAGGTGTGAGGGAGCCCCTGGGCAAAGGATAAGAATTGGGAGGAAGTGCTAGCGTTACAGTATAAGAAAGTTAAAAGTGTGAAGCCAAGAGAGGAGCGAGGTGTGGGGCTTTGAATTACATACTTAGGACATTTTAGAGCTGAAGGTGCCGTAGAGCACACTTGGCCCAGTGAGCAGAGGGGAACCCAAGAGAAAGGACGTAGCCATTCGTAGGCTTGATTCAGCGCAATGAAGCAACAGTGGTGGCTTTGGGAAAGAGGAGGAAAGAGACGGAGAGGGGAAGAAGGTCCACCACAGAGATGCCATGTGGGGGAGTGATTTAGGCTCAGAGGATGTAAGGGGAGTGCAGAGGGGCCGGGCAACAGCAGCGCCAAGCAAGTGGGCGGATGCAAGGATGAGGGCCTTGGAAGCCTGTCAGTCACCACACCCAGCCCTGCACAAGGCTGTCGGGCCATAAGAAAGAAGTGTTTGGGGGATGTGGGGATGGCTCAGCAGGTTAAGCTCTCACTTTGCAGCCTCAGGGTCTGAGAATCGAGTCCCAGTCCCAGTTCCAGTCCCAGTCCCAGCCCTTGCGAACCTATATGCTGACCTGGGGTGTGGCCCCAGCTGGGTCTGGTTCTCATCGGGGTGAGATTCCCATGCAGGAGGCTCCTGGTTTGACCCCCAGCTCGCGGGGGCGTGCCTCCAATTCAGGAAGCCCCCTGGTGTGCTTCCCAGGTGGGAGGTCCTGGGTTTGGCCCCCAGCTCAGGGGGGGGGGCACTCTCCCCCCCCCCATTCTACCTGTGTGAAATGAAACCATGTCAAAAATTGATGACATACAACTATGAAGACTGCTGTGGGCCCGCCCCCTTCTCTCTGTCTTTCTCTCTCTCTGTCAAAAACAATAAAACAAATCTTTAAAAAAAAAAGTGTCAGGTGTGAGATATGCAATCAAAAGCCTTCACCTTGATCTCTGAAAAACGGTTTACCATTCACTTGATGCAGAAAACACCACAAAATCACTCAAATCAAGAGGCTCAAATCTTCATGTTCACTTTAAAAACACTCATGATACTACCCAGGCCATCAAGAGTATGTATATCCTAGGATGTCACTTGACAGAAGCAGTATGTGCTATTCTGTCATTACAATGGTGGAGTTGGTAGGTATGTTCGGGCCAGAGAGTGGGGCTGGACACACAGTGCAGAATTTTTGCCGCACGTGCTTAAAAATGCAGAGTAACACTGAACTGAAGGGTTAGGTATAGATTCTCTGGCCACGGAGCACATACAGGTGAACAAAGCCCTGGAGGTGAGGTGCAGAACTTACAGAGCTCCTGCTGGGGACTGGGGGGGGGGGACCCCTACATGAGGTCCCCCTGCCACACTGAGCCGATCTTTACTGAAGAAGAGCAGATTGTTCCTAAACCGGAAGAGGAGCTTGAACAGAACTAACATCCCTGAAGAAACAAAAACGTATGGCCCGGGAATAGATCCTGCATAACATAAATGCAAACAAAATAAAGGCAGGAAAAAAAACTTCTTCAGCTTATAAACAAGCCCAGAGCAATGAGCAAACAACCTCATGTTAGTAAATAAAAATTTGTAACCAGAGGGGACAGAGTTTTCAGAATTTGGGGAAGAGTGGCTGGGGACAAGTCTGAGGTTAGGGGAAGAAATGTGGGAGACAGCAAGGCAGGTAGAGTACTTGAGGCAGAAATCGGATGCTCCTGGAGAACGTATGAGCCATCTATGAACCCCAACACTGATGCCTTCAGCAGTGTCCCCTGTGGGTCTGTAGTCGCTGCCTCCTCACTCCCCTTCCTTACGCTTGGGGGAAAGTCTGTTAGAAAATGTGATGGACTCCCCATTGGATCAGACCCTTGGCTGCCCGAGAGGTTCGGCCTGGAGGAACAGGGGAAGCCACAGGATTGCAAGGACAGGTGCCAGCAAGAAAGGCAGGCGTCCCACGGGACGACACTCATGGTGAGAGGCGCAGATTGCCCAAGGGCAAATTTGCTCAGCTCTTCCAGGTTTGCTTTTGCTGGAGGCCAAGAGGACTCAAGTGCCAGAGCCAAGGGCCCTTAGGCGCTCTTGCAGCCACCTTATCGGAGCGGAGGTTCTGGAGGGTCAGGAACAAACAGGCTTCAAAGCTGAGGGCTTGGCTGGCAGGTGGGTGTGGGGTCCTTCACTTCTGTCCCCTCTCCCTACTGGCACAAATAAAACCCTCGTCTCACACTAGGGAGATGAGAAGGTGCCTGCCGCAAGATGGATATGGGCAGCAAAGAGGTCTTGATGGAGAGCCCACCGGTGAGTGTGACCACGTGTGTGTGTGCATGTGTGTGGTGGGGCCTCTCTGGGCTTGTTTCCTCACTCAAATTCATTCACTCCATCAATCTAGGACTGTGCTAAGTTTGAGTAGGGACATCAACCACTAAGACGTAGTCCCCTGGGGAGATAGACGTGGCAGCGATAATTCTAATATGAAGGGCTGAAGGCCACCACAGAGGTCAGTGGAGACGGCTGGAGAGGACACTGAATAGGGGGGCCCCTACTCGGGTGGTCACAGGAAGCTCCACAGAGAAAATGACATTCGAGTTGGCTTCGGAAGAATATGCAGGGGCTCCCCAGCTGGAGGAGGAGGAAGGCACTAAAGAAAGAGGGGTGGCAGGTATAAAGGCACCGAGCTCTGAGAGAGCGTGAGCTATTTGGGGACCAGAGATGGAGTGGGCACGGCTGGGCTGCGAGGGGCCGGAGGAAAGAGCAGGCAACATGGTTAGTGAAACGGGCTCTCTTGGGTCTCCTCAAGCTAGACCTCACTTCCAGGCATCTGTGGGTTAGTTGGAATCCAGGCCACCTCCTCCAGGAAGCTTCCTCTGACCTCATCCCTGGTCTGCATGACCATCGCTTAGGTTGCTCAGCCCTGGGAGGGTGTGACAGGGTGTCCAGCAGGTGCAGGGAGAAGAGGGGACAGCCTCCTGACTTCATACCTGTCTCCTCCCCTTCCCACCGCACCAGGACTACTCAGCAGCCCCCCGGGGCCGGTTCGGCATCCCCTGCTGCCCTGTGCACCTCAAACGCCTTCTCATTGTGGTCGTGGTGGTGGTCCTTGTCGTGGTGGTAATTGTGGGGGCCCTGCTCATGGGTCTTCACATGAGCCAGAAACACACTGAGATGGTGAGCAGGCCTGGGATGGGGTGGGGGGCAGATACAGGGCAGATGGGCTGGGGTGTGGGGGCTGGCGGCTGGGTGGATAGCCAACTGCCCAGGAGGAATGAAAGCAGGAGGCAAGGGGCACCTCATGGAAGAAGAGAGGCAGGAACAGGGTCGCGAACGTGGCCTGGGCTTTCCCATCACCCCTACCCCCCACTGGGGCAGCGCGCCTTCTCCAGCACCTGGCTCCCCTTGGCCTCTCCGAGCTCTCAGGGAAGAAGGAACTCATCTGAGGACTGAAGACTGAGGAAGGGACAGGTGGGGAAAGAGGAACGCCAGGCAGCACTTGTGCCCTCCCCCAGGTCCTAGAGATGAGCATTGCGGGGCCGGAAGCGCAGCAACGCCTGGCCCTGAGTGAGCGTGCCGGCACCGCGGCCACCTTCTCCATTGGCTCCACTGGCATCGTAGTGTATGACTACCAGCGGGTGGGTATGCCTGGACCTCTTGACCCTGCCCCCAGGGGACCAATGACAAGGCTGCTAGACCCACCCAGCTGTGCCACTTCATACACACCCATGTGTCCCCATCCTCCAGCCCTTTTGCCTCCTCTGGGGGTGCCTGAGCCCCCAACTCCAATAGGACTCCCTCCTGTGCCCAACCTAGAGGGAGGTGACCCAGGCCCAGGGTTAGGGAATGCGCAAGGCAGGGCCTTCCTGAATGAACTCTGGGGTCCCTATGCGCAGCTCCTGATTGCCTACAAGCCGGCACCCGGAACCTGCTGCTACATCATGAAGATGGCTCCGGAGAGCATCCCCAGTCTTGAGGCTCTGACTAGAAAATTCCAGAACTTCCAGGTGGGTGCGAGGGCGAGAAGGTTGTCTCCCTCCCAGGGCTGCTGGAAGGAGCATTTAGAGGTGATAGTTATTTGTCACCTGCAAAGTGCTGTTCCTCTTGGGCTGCCAGGTAAGTGTCCCTCTCTAGACTCACCTGCACTACACCTTCCCTACCTATTCCCCAGCCCCCTCCCCCCAAGCTCCTGGCCTCAGTTGAGCCCACACACCACCTGGGGGCTTCTGACTCCATTCAGCAAGCCTCCTCTTTACTGGTGAGGAAACTGAGGCTCGGGGAAATTGCTTGACGTGCCTGAAGTCCCAATAAGAGCTGCAGGCGAGAGAAGCTCAGTTCCCAGGCTCCAAATCAGATGTCCTTTCCAGGTTAAGCCTGCGGTGCCTCCCTCTAAGCTGAGCCCAGCGGAAGGCCATGACACTGGCTCCGCGTTCTCTGGGGACCCGGACTTCCTGGGCACCACCGTGAGCACTCTGTGTGGCGAGGTGCCCCTCTACTACATCTAGGACCCCTCAGGTAAGCAGGTGTGACCACCAGGGCACTGGTGGGCCACCTGGCCTTGTCAGCTTACCCAGCACCAGGGGAATTTGTTGAGGACCATCACCTAGAGAGCTCAGAGGAAGGAAGGTTCATAGACACCCCTCCCACCCCCACCAGCCCCTCTCCCTTGAATAATAAACAGTGTTTCTTTGCATCACAGGGCCTGCGGAAGCCCTAAGAGCACCGGAAAGATGCAAGAGCAACAAGTCTTCTGCAGCCAGGCAGGAAGCTGCTCCTGCCACACTACAGGGACTGGCCCTTTAGAGGAGAGATGGCTCCTAGGGGGGCCAGGGAACCCCTTACCACAGAAGAATAAAGCAGCCTGATTGAAAAACAAAGGGTATCCCTCTTCTCTCTTCCCACACCCCGGAGGTCCTGCTCTTGGTGGGAGTTAGGGGGGGATGACAGGGCTTTGGGCAGCAAAGGGGGCTTTCCCCTTTTTCTCTCTGGCCCAGGGTGATGGGGGGAAAGGGGACCTGGAAGCGATCCACGGGCTTTAGGCGCCCTCCAGTGGTTTCTCCCGAGAGAGAGAGCAGGAGACAGAAAGAACTCAAGGGCCAGGGAACGATGTGGGAGCAAGGGTCCGAGCAAGGGAGAGACCGACAGACGCTGGCTGAGACGTGCGGGTAGTGACCTAGGGACGGAGCGAGGCACCGGCGGCGCGAGCGACCTGACAGCGTGTCCCGCGCCGGGAGGGGCTCCAGCGGGGCGCGCGCGGGGGCAGCACCGCTAGAGGGCAGCGGGCCGGGGTGGCCGCCGCCCGCGCCCCGCGCCCCGCGCCCCGCGCCCCGCGCCCCGCGCCCCGCGCCCCGCGCCCCGCGCCCCGCGCCCCGCGCCGCCGGAGCCCCCTCCTGCTGCGGGCCCGGCTGCCCTCCTACCCCGGCCGGGGCTGGCGCGCCGCCCGGGCCGGGCCCCGAGGGGGCCGATCCCCGCGCGAAAGCCCGCCCCCCCAGCAAGCTCATTTCCCTAAAGGGGGGAGGGAGCGAGGGAAGGAGAGAAAAAGAAGGGAAGGGAACCGGGAGCCTGGAGGAGGGAACGGGCCGGGAGCCGGCGGCCGAGGGGCGGGGGACAGGAAGGAGGGCGGCGAGCGCAGGGAAGGGGAGAGGTGGGGAGCGGCGGGCGGGGAGGGGAGCGCCTCCCCCTCGCCTCCAGCGCTCCGCTTCCCCTCGCCGGCTCCCGCGTCCGGGCGCGACCCGCCGCTGCCACCGCCGCCAGCGCCCCCGCGCCCGCCGCCGCCAGCATGCCCGGCGTGGCCCGCCTGCCGCTGCCGCTGCTGCTCGGGCTGCTGCTGCTCCCGCGCCCCGGCCGCCCGCTGGACTTGGCCGATTACACCTATGACCTGGGAGAGGAGGACGACGCGGAGCCCCTCAACTACAAAGACCCCTGCAAGGCGGGTAGGCGCCCCCCACCCCGCGGCCCGCCGGACGCGAGGGCCGGGCGCTGGCAGGCCCGGCCGGGAGGCGCGGACTGCCGTGGATTCGAGGTGGGGGGAGGACTGTCCGGTGTGGGAAGCCGGGAGCTGCCTGGTTGGCAATGCAGCGGGGAACAAAAGAAGGAGGGAAAGAGGGAGGGGAAGTTTGGGGGACTTTTAGGACTGAACTTCTGCGCTGTTTATGGAAGCCACTGCCTCTTGTCTTCCCAGAGGACTCCAGGGGGAAGCTCCCTTGGGTTCCAAGAGTAACCTGCGGCCAAGGAGGCTTTTCCTCCTGCAGGAAAGTTTTCTGGCCAAACTCCCGTGAGTGTGAGTGAGTGAGTGTGTGTGTGTGTGCGCATGCACTTTTCCCTTCTCCCGGTCTCCAGCTCCAGGACATGGGTGTTTTCCAGCCTGTCTGTCTGGGCTGCCCTGAGACTGCACATCTGTCTCCCTGGTGTGAGGTAGCCAGCATCTCCAAGGAGCAGGTTTCCTGAGCCTCCCTTCCCCACCCCATCCCAAGTGGAAGAAGAGAGTTTTTCAAGGGATTCTCTGAGATCATGCTCCCTGGGTGTCCCAGGGTCCCCACCAGCACAGCAGCTTTCTGGGACAGAGGACACAGCTGTCAAAGTTAGAGAAGTCAGTGCAGGAGGGGGACTTACCTCTGAGGGGCTCCCACCAAGGCCAAGTTGGAGGGAAAGGGGAAAACACAGAGCACCCAGACACTGTATATCAGCTCTCTCAGTACACAGACAAGGACGGTTATTAGCCGAGGTCAGGGACCTGGAGTGTGTGTGTGTGTGTGTTCTTTGTCAGTGAAGACCCTGTGTAACCCCTTCACTCCCGCTGGGCCCAGGGGTCCTACCCCTGTAGTGGCCAGATGGCCAGATCCAGCTGTTGGCCTGATTGGATAACCCTGAACAGGCTGCCTGGAACAAGAGAACACACAGGGCATAAGATATGACAACCTTTCCTTGACTTCCTGCTTCTGACTTTAGCCTGTCACCGAATAGCCAGAGCCAAAGGCAGTGGCACAGCTCCCAGAGTTCTAGGAGTGGCTGTGTGTGGCCCAAGGGGTCGGGGACAGGGTGCTTGAGTCCTGACCCTGGGGACCCTTCTTGGGGTGGATGGATCACAGCAAACTTCAGAAGAGTAGCCCCTGCCAGTGGAAGGAGAATAAACCAAATCCCTCTGTCCTTATTCTTCTACCCCTGCTGGGCTGTGGGCAAACCAAGACGTTAGCTGTCATCTTTCTTGCTGGGCGTGGGATGGGTGTGAGGCTAAGTGGACAGACAGTGGGCTTTGGAGACAGGCAGACCTAGCCATCAATCCTGGACCCACAACTCATTAGCTGTACCACCTTGGGAATGTTAATTAGCATCTGGGAACTTAGCTTTTCTCACGTGTAGAATGTAACTGATAATGTCTCTCCGTAGAGTTGGTGGTAAGAATTTATATGAGAGCATACATAACACACTTATTAGAGCTTGACACACACTAAATAAATAATAAATAAGCACTAAATAAATGTTGGCTGTCAACCCCCTGTTCTCTGCGCATCACACGTTCACTGCATTTTTTCTGAGGGAATAGGCTTGGTTTTCAGAGAACGGGAGTGTCTCCCTGACCCTGTCTTTGTGTCATTTATTCACTCAACTGACTTGCATTTTCTGATTGCCCTTCACGTGCCAGGCCCTGGGGCTTGGTATTGTGGGAGCTATAGAGAAGTGTAAGGCATGGCCCCTGCCCTCCAGAAGCTTGCAGTCCAGGTAGGAATAACACACGGGGACATAACCGATAGCACAAACCAAGATGCAGCGTGTGCCACTGTGGAAGGAAAGGACCTAACTTGCAAGCTTGTCCAACCTGCGGCCTGTGGGCTGCATATGGCCCAGGAAGGCTTTGAATGTGGACCAACACAAATTTGTACTTTCTTAAAACATTATGAGGTCTTTTGCGACCTTTTTTTTATGGTTCATCAGCTGTCATTAGCGTTAGTGTATTTTATGTGTGGCCCAGGGAAGCCATAAAGCTGGATACCCCAGAATAAGGTCCTAAAGGCTCAAGGACCTTCTTGCCCCTCTGGTAGCAGCAGAAAGATAGTAGCAATCACAGCAGGCTGGGAAGTTTTGGGGGGGTCTTCACGGAGGAGGTGGGCTGGGGCAAGGCCTTAAAGAATGGATAGGAAGCCCATGGGATGGACTGGGCTGTCCAGAAAGTATCCAGCCGTGTCCTATGAAACATAGAGGTGTTTATGGTTGGATTTTTTCCAGACAGCCCTCGTATTTCACTACTGGTTGGAAGTTGGAGTGATTTTCAGAGCAACAGGAGGCTGAGGGCTTTATCCCCAGTCTCAGATTTCATGTTAGGGTGGGGCTGGTTACTTGGAACTTCAAACAAGGGTTCTGGAGAAAGCTCTCACCAGGGTGAATTGAGGCTGGTGGGGAGCTGGGCCAGACATGGGGGTGGCCGACAGGGCCAGCGATCCTGACAAGGCCAAGATTCAGGGTCAGATCAGGCCTCCCTCCTGGGTGTAACTGATGCACCCACACCCTCAAGCCTCAGGTCCCTCTTTTCCTGTTTCTCCTACCAGGCTTTGCCTCTTGCCCTCTCTGAGCCCTGACCTCCAAGTGCTGGTGATGATGGTGGCAGGTGTGCCTAACTCTATAGGCACACCTCATTTTCATTGTGCTTCGCAGATATGTTGTGGTTTTGTTTGTTTGTTTGTTTGTTTACATATTGAAGGTTTGTGACAACCCAGTGCCAAGCAAGTCTACCCACATCATTTTTCCAACAGGCTCAGCTAATGGTTAGTGTTTGTTTAGCATTAAAGTATTTTTAAGGTCTATATATTGTGGTTTTTTAGACAGAACACTATTGCTCATTTAATAGCCTACAGTATAGTGTAAACATAATTTTTATATGTACTAGGGGACTGGAAAAAATCAGGTGGCTTGCTTTATGGCAAAATTCACTTTATTGTGGTGGTCTGGAACTGAAACAGCAGCATCTCCGAGGGATGCCCGTGCATCCTTTGGATGCACCTCGCGTGCCCGTTTACCTCTGTTCACTTGACCCTCTCCCTCTCTCTCCTCTTGCACACAGAGGACCAAGAATGAAGGCACCATTGACTCCCCTGACACCTGCAATCTCTCATGACAGCCAGACCCCTTCATTTGAGGTCACCTCTTGCTCTTACTGTCAGAGTTACAGTTACTGTTGCAATAAGGGCAAAAGTAAGACGCCTGATACACTGGAGAGGGTCCTGAATCTTTTGGGTGAACCCAGAGCAGTGAACAAGATGCCGAGCTGGTCTGTGTGTGTGCTGGGAGCTGGTTCCACCAAGCCTTCTCTCTCTCTCCCTCTCTCTCTCTTTCTCACCCTTGCCTAGGGAAATGGCAAGTCAGCCAAACCATTAAGGGGGCCCTTTCCCAAGATTCCCAGCTCCATTTGGGTGCCCTGCTGACTTGGCAGTGACGCTCAGCATTCTGGGAGAGCCTTGGAAGCAGGAAATGGGACCCAGTGAGCCCCATAAGCAGAGAAGCCCACAGGACTGCTCCAGAGCCAGCCAGGACCTTCCTGCAGACTCAGCTGGCAGCTCAGAGGTCTGCTTTGAGAGGTGGAGTGGGCCAGGAGGTCACCATCCTCACCCCAGGGGCCTCGTGGCCCAGGTTTGGAATTCAAGGGGCCTCAGAGGAATAGGTTACAACTCAGGAGGCTGAGAAGCAATCCCTTCTCCTGTCAGACCACATTCCCCCTCCAGACACTGAATGAGTCACCCACCCACTTATGCCCCTGGTCCCTGAGTCACCTTTCTCTTTTCCGGCCCCAAGGGAGGAAGAAAAGGCTTACAATCTCCCTGGGCCCTGCATGGAGGAGGACCAATGGGAGTCCCCAGGAAGAAGGAGCTCTCACATATTCTAGTTTCTCCAGAGATTTTGGGAGAAGATACTGGGGGAAGAGGGGTAGGAGTAAAATATGTTACTCCTTAGACCACTAAGGAGCTCCTAAGGATAGCCAAGGGAATCGGCTAATAGCGAGTTCTCTCTCTCTCTCTCTCTCTCTCTCTCTCTCTCTCTCTCTCTCTCTCCCACTCCCTCTGCCACCCCTCCATTTCTAAAGGTGTCTTTCTTTGGGGGTATGGCCTCTGAATTGGGGTAAGCACATCCAGTTATTTGTGTGTAAGAACATTAGGGCTTACACAGAGAAGTAGTTGAGCGTGTTTTTGCACATTTGTGGGTATGTCCCTGCTTTATGGCCGAGTCTGTTCAACTATGCATGTGTGTGCCAGCGTGCACCTGTGCATCAGTGCACACCTGTGACTAAGTACATGCAAGCATTCATGGGAGCTTGAGCATGTCGTTCCCCAGCTAGAAGCTTTCATTTGTGTTCTGGGACCTGCGTATGCCCAGTACACATGGCACTGGGCTTCCATCTCACCAGTCACCACCTCTCCCTCCCTTCAGAAGGGGCTACCTTGGCACAGTGCAGGGGAAGAGACTGTGGATTCCGGAGGCCAACCTGAAGGATGGGCACATGGGGTCGAAGGCGCTCTCTATTCCTCTCCTACTCCTGGGTCCTGGCTGTGGAGCAGCCATGAGTGCTCCTGGCTGGTTTATAGCCAGAAAACAAAACGAGAATGTTTGATTCCGGGTTGAAAACAACTACTCTGACCCTGACCCTAACCCTGACCCTGACCCTGACCCTGACCCTGACCCTGACCCTGTAGGGCTTCCTTCCAAGTAAGGAGGGTTGTCCTGGAGTTCCCAGCCTCCAGATTTCCTCACTTCCCCCAGGGGGAATCCCAAATGAGCAGGGCCTTCAGGCTCAGCTCCTGGCCATAGGCTTTCCTGCCCACCCCGTCTCTCCCCACCCCCACCGTTCCCACGCATTCTTCAGCCATGACATCCCCACCACAGACGGCCGCTCAGCAGATGAGCTGTGCAGCTAGCCTAGGGCCTGACTGCCTTCCACTTGCCCTGCCCTCCGCACTGCCCAGACCCCACAGGCCTGCACAGCTCTGTGGGCTCTGCACTTGGAATTTGAGGTTCTGCTCCGGAGCGTTCGGGTGCTTTGCTCAGCTGGGAGGCCTTTGTGGGTGAACCAGTGTGCCCTCAGACAGTGGACCTGAACTTGAGCTTACAGGTTATTATGGGGGTAATGTTAACAGTGGCCATTCAGTAGGTGCTCGCTATGTTCTAGGCTTTGTGTTAAGTGCTTTATTTACATGCCTTATGTCATGTAAATAGATCCTAGGAGATAGATTCTTTTATTAGCGCCTCTTTATATAAGAGAAAATTGAGGCTTAGAAGAGTCTATATGACTTGTCAGCTAGAAGTCGCTAAGTTAGGATTCAAAGACAGGTCTGTCTGACTCTAAAGACCTTGCTCTTTGCTGCTGTGTCCAAAGAGGAGTTTAAATGTCCAGCCGCGTGTATACGGTGATGTCTGTGGGTGTGGGTGCGTGAGACTAGAGGTGCAGTGTTTGTGCAAAGGTGCAAAGTGTATAAAACTGTGGGGGCATTCATGTGACCACTGAGTGCCTGTGTGCATGATGGCACATAAGGACCCACCATTGCCTCCTTGGAATATACCTCCCATCCCATCCCCTTACTAAGGCCACCCTTGCCTGTCAGCTGAGAAGTGTCTTCTGTTGCTCTCCTATCAATTGCAAACTAAGGCCACCAAGGGTGACATTTCAAGTAAGAGAATCTTTCTCATGTGGTGGAAGGTGTATTGGGCTGTTTCCTGGGGGCTGACCTTGGGCAAGTTATTTGCCATCTTAGGCCCAAGTATTCTGATCTCTAAAGTCAGGGAGGTGGGCTGGACTCTAGCCACCGGGTTATCTCTCCGTGAGTCTGTGATGGGACACTCCTGGGTAGATGCATGGGTGGAGTATTGCTTAATGGGCATGTACTGGGTGGACCAGGATGAAATGAAGTCATTAACGTGAAAGCACTTTGTCAACTGGAAAACACCACATAAATTTCAACAGACATTTAAACAAGATGTCATTATTGCTACTATTACTGGCTTAAGCAGTTAGTAACTTGTATGGTTTGTGTGAGTTGGAGCTTGTGCATGTGTGTTTATTAGGACTGTCGTGACTGTGTGTGTATGTTTTGGTGGCTGTGTGTATCTGAGGGCCTATTTTTATGTGTATGTATTTACATATGGGTTCTGCAGAAGTAATGAACTTGAGTGCAGTGAGCACTGGCCTGGGAACCAGTACGCTTGAATTATAAATCCAGCCTTTCTAGTATCTAGCAGCATGGTCTTGGTTAAATCATGTCCCTTCTGGGCCTAAATTTCTGCATCTGTAAAAGGGAAGGTTGGAAGGTTCAGCCTAGATAACTGCTAATGTCACTCCCACATCCTGCTAACCCAGCTCTAGGTCACGGCTCCGGGAGAGTGTGTGTCTGTGAGCACATGTTTATGGACTCAAAGAATGTTGACGTGATACTTCACTCAAACAGCGTGCAGTGCCTCCCACCGGTCAGGGCATTGCGAGCACCACTTGTGTGCACAGGGATGTCTCTGGCTTTGTGCAGCTCTGTGTTTGATGGCATGGATGTGGATGTCACTTTTTGTCTGTAGGAACACTCACCCTGTATGTTTGACTCTGTGTATGATGATGATGATGGCGTGTGTGTGTGTGTGTGTGAGTGTGTGTGTGAGTGTGTGTGTGTACCCAGTAGGCCATCTGGGGAGGAGAAACCTGTGTGCAAGGCCTCAAGGTTAAAACAACTTGTGTCATGCTACCCGCCAGGCCTGTGTAGCACTCTGGGATGAGAAGCAGATGTCGCTGGGGTGGAGCCGTGGGGAAGCTGCCCTCTGCCCTGCCTCCCGCCCCCACCCCCAACCCCAGTCCTGCTGGAAGTTCACGTCTGAGCTCCTTCCAGAGCGCTCAGCCCAGTGGTCTCTGCTTCCTCTCACTCCCAACTTCTCAGGAAGCAGATAGTTAGTCCATCTCTCTGGAAATACCTCCCCAGCTCCAGAAATCACAAGAGCCTATTAGGGGGGGCTCTTTTCCCCCCAGGCCCTTCTGTCTCCAGAGAGGAGACCCTGAGACTCCAAATAGGAGTCATGTGAGAACTTTTCCTCCTGGCTGGGAAGCTCCCATCATGTGTTCTTATTCCTGTCCTCCCCTGATTATAATTCAGATGACATTTGTGGAGTGAATACCACACACAGCACAGTGCCAAGGCTATAGGCCCACAAAGTAGACACTCTATCATCTCACCCCCTTCTAGTCTGTCTGGAATTCTCAAGTTGGGTATTTGTTTACTTGTGTGTTGTTGAACGTTAGCTCGGTATAAGCAGGGACCTTGTGTATCTTGCTAATCACTGGAGTGGCACCTGACCGACAGCGGGTGCTTACTAAGTATTTGCTAAAGAATGATAGAATAAATGATATGACCATGACTTGGTGGAGCTAACGGTCTAAGAGGGGTTGGGCATCAGCTTTGCCAGGACTCCAGTTAAAAGGTGAGCATGAGTTCCCAAAACGTCCCCAGAGCTGGCCCCTTCGTCCTCAGAGGGCGGTTAGGGTTAAAGTGGCCGTGGGGGCTGGAGGTGTGCCCCCTGGAGTCAGGGCTGTCAGTGCGCCCCCTGGAGTCAGGGCTGTCAGTGCTGAGTGGGAGGACTAACTGGGCCCCTGACCTCTTGTTTTCTCTCTAGCTGCCTTCCTCGGGGACATCGCCCTGGATGAGGAGGATCTGAGGGCCTTCCAGGTGCAGCAGGCCGCGGATCTCAGACAGCAGATGATTCGCAGGGCTTCCATCAAAGCCGCAGGCGCACTGGGTACGGGCCGTCCCTCCTGTGTCTCAGACAGAAATGGGTTCCAGAATTGGAGAAACAGGAAGCCTCCCAGTTCCCAGCCAGGCCTCCCAGGACAGAGGCCGTGAGCCTGAACCCAGCGCAAAGGCTTGTCTTCCCTCAGGATATCTTTACCCTTTCCCTAGAGGAGCAGCGAGTGTAAACATTCCCAGGCACTAAGAACCAACATTCTTTTTTGCTAACAGTCTAGAAAGTACACTCAAAAAGCATTATCTAACTTGACTGTCCCTGACGACCTTCAAAGGTAGGTGTCAGGCCAACTCCTGCTTTATAGATACAAACATTAAGATCCACAAAGGTCATCCAACTTGCTCAAGATCACAAAGGTAGTCAGTCAGTGGTGGAGCTGGGGCAAGAACTCAAGCCTCTCTAAACCTGAGACTCTTCCCTGCACATCACAATCCCTCCTGGCTTCTCCTCCCGCTCCCACTTTGCAAGCTTCTGTGCGTTCTTCAGGGCCCATCTCAAGAGCTTCTCTTGTGACATCTTCCCTGATTGCCTGCCAGTCACTGAGTGCCTCCATTTCCTATGTTCCCTCTGCACTGTACTTATAGTTAGCAGCTCCCTCAGTGCACCGGAGAACAACAATTTGTTGCTTATCTCCCCAGCAGGACTCAAAGTTCTTCAAGTTCAGGGATGGGTTTTCTTATCCCTCAGTGTGGTCCAAACACCTCACAACCCACTTGGCACTTGCACATGGGTGAGGGAATGGGAAGAAGGCGGTCTTCCCCTTGTCCTAGAATATGGTCCTGCCCCCAGGTAGCTCTCCCCATGGCCACAGGGTACGGATGCTCACCTGGGACCTATTCTGAGCATACTCTGGTGGTGCCAGACAGTTGTCCTGTCCATCACCAGGGAAAACCTGGCATGGGCAGCCTGTGGAGTGAAGGTCAGACTACCCCAGAGAGCAGCTGGCATTGGAGGGTGACCTGGTGGCCTAGTAACGAGCAAGACTTACTCCATCTTAGCAGGGACTAGAGGACATGGTACAAGGGGAGAGCCGAATGGAGCAGATGGCTTGCCTGGCTGCCACAAACCTAGCACATGACTTTGGGCAAAGCTTTGGCCTTAATTTCCTCATCTGTCAAAAGTAGATAATGAGGGTTCCATCCCAGAGAGCTCCCGTGTCAAATGAGAACATGTATTTGGGAACACTTAAAGAAGACATCAAGTTCTGTGTGCACTACAAATATGAAGGTTTACTGGATGAGAAGGGACCATTTCCTAGAATCAAGTACCCACAGTTCCTAGGAAATGAGCATACCCTTCTTTTTCCGTTACAGTCAACTCTCACTGTTTGTGGTAGTTATGCATAAAGTTGTACAATAACCTTATAGTCATTCTATAAAGTCCCTGGGAACACTGACTTTGCAAATACAGAGCCTTTACTCATAGGAGAAAGACAGTTGAGTTCCTGTGAACCTCTGGTCATAATGTTTTCATAACTCATCAATATGTAGCTGTCTTGTATCCCTTTCATTCACTTGCTACCAGTGTCTTCCTCTTTCAATTCCAGGAAACTCTTCTACCCCCAGCTGCCAGCGCACTAGTGGGCAGCCTCAGAGGAGAAGCCGTGGGAGATGGAGAAGTAGGTCCCGGAGCCGACGGGCAGCCACGTCCAGACCAGAGCGTGTGTGGCCCGATGGGGTCATCCCCTTCGTCATTGGGGGAAACTTCACTGGTGAGCACGATGTTGGGGCAGCCCTGCCCTGCATGGTAGTAGGAGTGGTGCCTTCTGCCTACCTGGCCTCCACCCCTGAGCAGTGGATGGAGGTGGGCTCACCTGCACACTGACAGCCTAGCCTCCTCTGTCCTGGCAGGCAGCCAGAGGGCAGTCTTCCGGCAGGCCATGAGGCACTGGGAAAAGCATACCTGTGTCACCTTCCTGGAGCGCACGGATGAGGACAGCTACATTGTATTCACCTATCGCCCCTGCGGGTGAGCAGGGGCCCCTGGGCACTGTACCCTCTTCCATCTCCCCAACCCATGTCCTGCCTGGGCACTGCAGCTGCCCCACCTGGGCGTGGCTTGGCATCATCTGTTCCCTCCTGCCTGGGGCATCTCCCCAGGAAGGCCCCTGGGCCTGGGCATCCCCGAGCTCAGGCCCCTCCCTGCCCCTCCGCTCCCTACCACCCTGGCAGCCTCGCCCGGCCCCTGAGTGGATGCACTCCCCCAGCTCGGGACCGCCCCCCTGAGCTGGCCCCGCCCTCCAGGTGCTGCTCCTACGTGGGTCGCCGTGGCGGGGGCCCCCAGGCCATCTCCATCGGCAAGAACTGTGACAAGTTCGGCATCGTGGTCCATGAGCTGGGCCACGTCATTGGCTTCTGGCATGAGCACACGAGGCCGGACCGGGACCGCCACGTCTCCATCGTGCGCGAGAACATCCAGCCAGGTACACACGTAGACCTGGGGTGGGCGTGGCGCCGTGGCTCCTGCCCCAGCGTCCTGCGCCAGGGCCCTCAGGGCGCCAGCAGCTGCTCCCTGGAGCCATCACCTTTGGCCAGCTCAGCATGTAGTCTCAGCCCTGCCCAGGGCCCAGGTGGGTCCAGACCTCGCTGCTGAGGCCTCTGGTCCCACCAGGAGCAGCTCAGGGACCATAGATTAGTGGTGGAAGTACTCTGTGGGGTTGGAAAGGGTCCAGGTCTTGGAGGAGCCAGAACCCAGGTGGCCTGCAGAGTGGGGTTTGGGAAGGGGTTGACCACCCCTCCCCTATGCTGCCTCAGCCTTTCTCTTCCCTTACCCAGTCTTCTGCTCTTTGCCTATTCTGCCCTCAAAGGGGTGTTTCTCTCTCCTTTTCTCTTATTATGCGCTCTCTTCCCTCCCTTCCTGTTTCCTCCCTCTCTCCCCAGGCCTCCTCTCTACTCTTCACTGTTTTCATCTCGCTGTGGCTCTAGAAATGTCACTTCCTTCCCTTACTCCTGTGAGCCTTCCCTGCAACAAGTCCTCCTTCACCGTGCCCCTCTGCTAAACACTCTTCTAGAGACCCACCCCCACCCCACCCCCAGCTTCCCTCGACTGCTCCCTGCGCCCTCAGGTAGGGGGGCACCTCCCAAGGATAGGAATGACCCCATTCCTCACCCTGCATTCCACACAGACCCGCCCGACCCCTCCCATCCCCCACACCCTTTTCCTGGTCTTCGCAGGGCAGGAGTATAACTTCCTGAAGATGGAAATCCAGGAGGTGGAGTCCCTGGGGGAGACCTACGATTTTGACAGTATCATGCACTATGCCCGGAACACATTCTCCAGGTGAGAGATGGGCCGGCCCAGCCCTGCCCTCTGTGGGCCTCTGCTTTGCACCAGGCTGCACTGCTGGGGTAGTCAGCAAGGACAAGAGTGGGTCCTGAGTAGCCGCGCCCCCCAAGCAGAGGACCCGTGATGCTGCCTGGCTTGCTCTCCTCTTCCACCTTGAGCCCATGCAGGGCCAGGGCTCACACGCCTCGGTTCTTCACCTAGTGCTGTGTACAGCGAGGGCACCTGCCCAGGAGGCTGGAATCCAGCCACTCTGTAAGCCATGCGCTATGGCCCCAAACTGTGTCAGCCCAAAGGAGCTGAGCGTCTCCCTCTCCTGAAGACTCAAGGGGGACACATTCTTCTAGTTGGGAGCACCCTTTTCTGATTGGTCTGCCTTTTCCTAATTGGCACCAAGACCAGATCCTGCCCTGGACCAGCTCCCTCCCCAGCTCATAAGCATATAAACACCTACTCTTTATCCTGGACCCAGGTTCCCAAACTCACAGCCAGAACCCTGAGTTAGTGGACCCACCTTCCCTACACCAACCTCGTGTGGGAATCGACCCTCCTCCGGCTCACCCTCCCTCCCGCCTGGTCTTTCCCACGCCTGGCTCTTCCCTCATCCTCCATGTACCTTCCCGCTCAGTCCCAGACGTCAGCCCCCCAGCCGCTCGGCTCTCCTTCTAGACCTACCCTTCTGCCGCCAGGCCTGAGGGAACAGAGACCACAGAAGGGTGATGAGGTCATCCTGCCCCCACACCCACGGTGCCCCCTGTACACTTTCCACCACATCCCTCCCCAGCCCCTGCTGAGTCCCACCCAGCTGGTGTGAGTCAGGGGCCCTGGGGAGGTAGAGCTGCCTGCTTCCCCTGCTCTCAGATGGAAACACCCAGGATTTCACAGGCAGAGACTGGGAGGACGACAGGCACTGATGGATCGGGAGCCGGTGGGGCTGTCCCAGGGTCTGGTCTGGCCACAGTGGAACCTGCCCTTCGGCCTTGTCCCAGGTGCTGTCAGAAGCAGCTGTGCCAACAGGGTAAAGCATTGGCACTGGATCATCCTGGGAAAAGTACAGTCAGGGCTGAATTAGCACAGGACCCGCAGAAGTGGGGTTGGGTGGGGCTGGAGACACAATGGACCAGGGGTCTTAAGCAATCCTGGGACTGGGAGTCGGGGCCAGATGGAGCTGGGCACCAGTGGGTCCCCTGAGCATCCGGGCCTGTGTCTCTGACCTCCCAAAGTGTTTCTGGGGCTCCCGGGCTCCTCTGGTGTGGCTGCCACGGAGCAGGGTGGCTGCTGGTCAGTGGGCAGCATAATGACAGGGTGAGATGTCTCCACCCGTCCCTGACCTTGTTGAGGAATGTCTGGGCTCTGTCAGGGTTGTGACCTTGGGTGCACACAGGCACACCACCCCTCCTTCTGCCAGAATCTCACCCAGGTTGGGCTTGTCCTCTTCAGGGGCATCTTCCTGGACACCATTGTTCCCAAGTACGAGGTGAACGGGGTGAAACCTCCCATCGGCCAAAGGACACGGCTCAGCAAGGGAGACATCGCCCAGGCCCGAAAGCTCTACAAGTGCCCAGGTTGGGGCAGGGAGGGGCGGGCCAGGGAGGTGTGGAGGGTACGGCCCTAGGCAGGCAGAGGCCAGGGCTGGCGGTCAGGAAGGTGAAGGCTGTGAGCCTTAGAGAAGGCTTAGGCTGCCTGGTGGAGGAACCCCCAGGGAGGGGCAGCATTCAAGTTACGGACTAGACTGGGACTAGGACCAGGTGGTGGTGAAACACTGAGCCACCCACCTTCTGAGGGTCTGGAAGAATGGGGCGCACTAGGAGCAGAAAATGGGGAGAGGAGAGCAATGCTCAGGGAGTGAGGAGGAGTGACCTTAACTCTAGAACTCAGTTGCATTAACAACAAGGCCTCCTGTACATTAGGTGGGGAGATAGGGGCATGTGAGGAGAAGTGGGTGGATCTTAAAGGGACAGGACCCCTCCAGACTCCTGCCTCTCCTTAGCCATTCTCCTCTTTCCCAAGGATGCCAGGTCACAGGGTGGGGACACCTGACATGTGGGGGGATCGGGTGCCTGCAGCCAGCCATCCAGTCATGTCCTCTCCTTGACAGCCTGCGGAGAAACCCTACAAGACAGCACAGGCAACTTCTCCTCTCCTGAGTACCCCAATGGCTACTCCGCCCACATGCACTGCGTATGGCGCATCTCTGTCACGCCTGGGGAGAAGGTAACTGAGCATCCCCTTCTCTGCCAGGACTGCAAACGAGCACATAGCAAGGTGGCTGTGAGTGACCAACCAGGGGACAGGAGAGTCCATCCACCCCACAAGAATGACGCAGCACTACAGTGAAGAAGGGTTTCCACCAATAGCTGTAAATGAAGGCTAACTCACAAATAGCACTTGCTGTGTGCCAGGCACTTTTCTAAGTGTTTCTCAGATCCATTCACAGGCTTTTCGCGTGGAGCCTGAATCCCTCACCCGCCCCTGGACCTTCTGAGTCCTTCGTATTTTTATTGCTCCCAAGAATCAGCTTTATGACTTTATTTCCCTTGATTGGAGCATGGTACTTAAATACTGGTGTAGCCTTGAGTAGCCTTGAGCTGGATTGGATTATATTACTGGTGGTTTTATTATTCATTTCAACAGTACTCAAGATCGTTTTGAATCAGAATTGCACCCTCCAAGAGGTAGCCATCCCTTTCTCCGCCATGATCTCATTTGATAAGCATGCCTTCTTGGTCTTTGAAACCTGGTCTTTGATCAAAATATTGAACAGGACACGAATCAAAGCAGATCCAAGATCTTCTGAACTGACATTGACCTGTTAATGGGCAGGCTTTGGGCAGAGTTATTCCACAAGCTATGACACCACTTAATGTCATTACCATCCAGCCACAGTTCACCACCTAGTTGACCAGGAAGTGAGCTGCTTCAGAGACCACTGCTTTGGCATCTTTATCTCCCTGGCATAGGGAGTGGTTAATAAATGCCAAATACAGTAGAGTCTCAGTTAACTGGTACCCATGGGATTTGTAGATGCCGGATAAATGTAAGTAGACTCTCCATTAACCGGAGCTCAAGCAACCGGCGCTTGAGTTTCGGTTAACAGTCTACTGTATGTAGATGGATCGCCTTACCAAATCAAGTCCACTGGTCTACCAGCTGGTAAAACCCCTTTGAAAAAGGAAGTGAAATTTGTGACATGCCTTGTTTCAAGGTAACACAAATTGACTCCTAGTGATCAAGTGTTTTCTTTTTAAATGGTCTCAGACCATCTGTTTAATTGGAGATTGACAGTCAACTCAGTGGTTTGCAATTCCCAGAATTAACTCCAAACCCCTCCTCCCAACACACACATGCACACGTACCACATGCCAGCCTTCTGAAACTGGGAAAGCTTTTGTTCTGAGTTCTCAAAATTACAGACACTGATCACATCTGCAAGTTATTTGAGTGTCTTCGGATGTCATTTTTGAGCCTAGTCACAAGAGCCAACTTACAGAGGTGCTCACTGACTCTCCTGTGTGACTGAGCTTCCATTTCCTTTCCAAACTATGCCTGTTTTATTTTTGTAATTTGGAGGTTATTTCAATAATGACAGACTTTTATTGAGGGTTGAGTAATTTCAACATCTCTCTTGGTTAAAGTTCTACCATCTTCCCTCAAAAGTGAATCCATCCCTGCCTGTCCTTCTTGCTCTGAATCCAACTTAAAAATCGCAGTCCTTTCTGCTGTCTTATACTGACTGTGGGCCCTGGTTTCCTTCATTCCTCTGCTGAGGGTCTTCACTATTCCAGCCTTTGGGAATCTCGCCACAGATAATAATAATGATAACAGCGCGTGACTATTGAGCATGTAAGTGGCCAGGCATGTGTTAAGATCTTTATGTGTTATATCGTTTAATTGGCACAACACTCTCATAGGCTGGGCAACGATGATATCCTCATGTTGCATAGGAAAAAAGAAACTTGGAAAAATTAAGTGACTTGCCCAAGATCTCACAGAACCTGGATGATGCCACAAAAGCCTGCAATTGCAATACTATGTGTATTCCAAAGCCCTGTCCTATTTCAACAATTACTGAAGTGCCCTTCAGCAAACCTGTGTGTGCGCCATGTGCCTGGCACTGGGGATGGGGGTGTCCACGAGACAGCCCTCGGCCCCGAGGAGCACAGAGTAGGCTAGAGCATTGCTTGCTTTCTTGTTCAGGAGTTCTGCTCAGGGGTATGAAAGCTTGGTCAGGATCTGCTTCCTTCCCTGTTTCTCCAGGATGACAAGGGCTGGCCCTAGTCTCTAGCAGACACGTGGCCTTGGCGAGCCTCTCTGTGCCTCAGGCCTGCTCTCTCCGTAATTCCCCGAAGACTCCTCCTTCTTTTACAAAGGCCCACCTGGAGGTCCAAGGGGAGATGTGGGCTGCAGATAAAAATTCCAGGTTAATCAATGCATGGTTGTATAAATGGCAAAAAATAAAATCCATGGTCCTGGATGACATTGTAGAGTTGTAGGTGAAGCAAAAATAGAACCCCAGGGGACAGCCTGTTTAAAAGGCCTGTGGAGTCTGGGGAGCCAGAAGAGGATGCCACCATAAAGTGACAGCCACTCTTTGTTACTTAACAATTGCGTGACAGGCATTTACAGGCATGATCTCATGATTCCTTAACAACGATTTTGTGACGTGCACACGCTATCTCTATTGGATAGATGAAGAGCTTAGGCCCAAAGGGTATGAGTAAATCTGCCCTAGTTTACACAGTAGTCATGATGGAACCAGCATTCAGTTCTAGGACTGTCTGATTCCAAAGTCTATGCTCTTTCGACAGTAAACCTTAAATAAACCCACCTGTGTTAGCCACTGGACTTTGGCATCTATTTGGCAGCTGAGAAGTTGTTTTCTACTGGCTTCCCAGTTCTCGACTAATTGCCAGAAATGTGAACTTATTTTATGTTTCAACTGCGAGTCAGGGGTACATCAAACAAGAGAAGGGGCCTCTTTGGAAGGCTTCTGTGAGGGTCCCCAAGTACATAATTAACAGCTGTCCTGAAGAAATTTACAGTGTAGCCCAAGCCAAGAAGCCAGCCTGTATGTGCAGGAAAGTGGTTTCATAGGGAGATCACAGTCAAACGTTGGCAGAGGAGCCAAGAAAATAAAAGCTTAAAATGCCTTTTGGATTTACCAGTATCTACCCTCATTCTCATCCCTGCCATCTGATAATCCTGCCTGTTCTTCAAGGTGCAACCCAAATTCCGCCTCCTGTCATGCCTTCCCTGATGCCCACCGCTCATGCCCCATCGGGCAGTGATGACCCCTCCCTCTTCTGAAAGGCCTGTGCTGGGCCCTCCCCTAAGTCCTGCTTCCCAGGTGCTGAAGGGTTTGGGGCTTTGAGGATGGAGGGAAAGTTGATGCTCATCGTTTGCTTGCACAGCTGTTGGGCAAAACTGATTGGCAGGCCTGAGGAGGCCACATGGAGTAGTGGTTAAGGCTATAAGTTTAAGAGACAGAGGGCCTAGATTTGACCCCCAGCTGTGCTCTTTAGTGGATGCATAATCTTGAGGAAGTTACTTACCCTCTCTGTGCCTTTGTTTCCCCATTTGTAAGATGGGCCTGGTGATAATCCTGCCCTTGTGGGGTTGATACGAGTAGACAAGTTGATGTCCTTGACGTGCTTAGAGCACTGCTCAGCACGGAGTGGGAGCTCAGTCAACATCAGCTGCTATTCCCATTCTCTGTTCATCATCTGATAAATGAGTGGGCCCTGGCCAACTTCTTAGAGCCCGTTTGACTCCCTCTGACTTTCCAGGATTCCAGTCTGAACCATTTCAAATATCAAAATATCTTAAGCAAGCTGAACTTTAGTAGTGAAATGAACATTTATGGAGAGATACACACTGTTGTATGTGTGTGTGACATGTATGTATGGTGTATGTCTGACACACACATGTGTCAGACACTGTTGAAAACTTTACCTGCATTAATGTAATTGCCCTCAGTCCTAGGAGACAGGTATTATTACCATCACCATCTTACAAATAAGGAAACAGACACGGAGAAGTTAAATAATGGGCCTAAGAGTATGTAGCAAGGCCAGACTGAAACCAGACTGTAGGTCCCTGAGGGTCGACATGTTCTTCCGATGCCTCCCTGAGAGCACCCACAAACATGAGGAGCATACACAGGGCGCCCCCAGGGACTCTGCACCCCGTATCTCATTTAATCCCTCGACTCCCCAGTGGAATCGCTGGGATCACCTCCATTTTTCATACACAGTCACTGAGACTGAAAAAAGTCAAGCCACGGGTCCAAAGTCAGGAAGTGGCAGAGCTGGCCAGGTTTTCTTTGGCAAAGGGCAGTGCCCCTGCCACCAGAGCACAGCTGTTGCCTCATGACAAGTTGTTACAACTCTTAATTAGACACCTCCGGTCTCAATATAGCCACGGCTGTGCCTCCCTGTAGGATGTCCCTAACCACCAGCGCAGGTCTCATCCTCCTGTGTGAGGCAACCTCTGGTGCCTCCTGCCACGTAGGAGGTCTCGGGTGGGCCCTTGGGGTTTCGCTGGCTGGGCATATGTGGTTTTTTCTTCAGAGGGTCTGAACTGATCCGCCCTCGACAGAGTCAGGGTTGTTTTGGAGGAGGAGGCCACAGTGGCTACTGTTCTTACCCAGAGGGGTAGTGGTGGAGGGTGTAAGTTTAGAAGTAGCTTCACTCAGCCCTCTGCATTCCTTCTTCTATCCAGCAACTCTTTAAAAGATATTTTTGTTGTTTGTTAGATATAAGATAATATATGCACGTTGTAAAAATTATGAACAGTATAGAAATGCATAAGGTAAAAAGTAAATATTTTCCCCTTGATTCTCCTCCAAATCCCAGTCCTCAGAGATGACTAAGTATTAGTAACACTCAGTATGTCCTTCCAGACCCTTCCAGGTACGTGTCTGTGTGTCTGTGTGTGGCTTTCTGTAACTTGCCCTTCACTCGACAGTAAATCATGGTTATCATTCATGTCAGTACAGATAGATCTAACTCTGTCATTTTCATGGCTGCTTATCATTCCATCAAATTTTTAAAGACTTATTTTATTGTTTGAGAGAAGGAGAGAGAGAAGGGGGAAGGGCCCAGAGCAGTCTCCATAGTTGCACATCATTAGTTGTGACACATTTTCATTCCACACAGGTGGATGTGGGGCGGGAACTGAACTGGAGGCCACTCTCATGGGAGATGAGAACCTTCACCGCCATCCTGGCGGTTACCAGGTACACCGCAGTTCAGCATATGGGTTTGCACGAGTTGGGGCCGGGATTCTATCCCCAGACCTTGTGGTTGCAAGGCAAGCACTTAACCAGCTGAGCTATCCCAATATCCCTCATTCCATTATCTTGATGTCCCTTAATTTAATTATTCAGTCATCCCCTGCAGGTCTCTATTGATGGATGTTGATTGAAGTTTTTCCAAGTTTTCAAAAATGCTACTTAAATATCTTGAAACATATCTTTATATACCTGGGCAAGCGTATCTGTAGAAAATATTCCTGAAAGCAAAATGCTGCTCAAGAAATATTTATTAAGCAACTACTATGTGCCATGCACCAAGGATTCCATAGTGAATTAAACTTCCTCTGTGACCACGTTTTTTCATTTTCTAAAAGGATAAATAAAATATTGGGTAATGTGACACTGGTCCATAGCAAGAGCTAGAACAGTTTTTCAAACTGTTTTGCAAAATGCCAGAACTTATATTTTTATAGTAATACTCTCTAGGATTGTAATTATCAAGAGTGATCTAGTGCGCTTTTTAAAACATGATCATGCTCGATTACAATTCAGAGTACCTCCATTAATAAAATGTTCCCAAACATAAACATACCTAAACTTACGACTCAAAAGAAAAGAAGGAAGTTGGACCGTGGGTCCAAGCTAGGAAAGGAGAGATGCGAGGACCTGGAGGTGTCAGGCAGTGAAAATACTGTAGGCTCAGTGGATTGGAGGTCAGAGTGAACTGGAAGCGTCGGGGGCTCAGTGTACAGAGGGAATGAGCAAGGATAGACTGGGGCATGTGGATGGAAAGTGGGGTCCTTGAACTTGAGATGATGAATGATACGATCTAGGGCATGTGCTACGCTTGGCTAAGAAGGAGTGGAGAGAGGGTGGAAAGAGGAGGTCACAGAACAGAGAGGCCAGGAGATAGGAAGAATTGTCTGGGTGGATATGGCAATCAGCAAGCATTCGTACGGGGATGGTATTAGACAATGACCGTGAGCCAGAACCTCTTCCTGACTGGCCGCAGGCCGCAGCATTGACACCGGCTGCAGACAGCAATCGCCAGCACCTGCTTTGGGATCTTTTTCATTCTGGCCTCTTTTTCTGTCTGCTTCTAACTCTGCAGTGAGTCAGAGGGGAGACAGACCTCGTTGTTCCCTTCTCCTCCAGCAGGGAACCCAGCTGACACCACATAGGTGGGCGCCTTGGGCCATTGTGTGTCCACTGCACACGCCTCATTATTCACGGTGAACTGTTCTCTGCAGGCCCTGCTTGTTGCACATAGAACATGTAACAGGCTTCGGGGCTCATTCTGGACACTACTAAGGAAGCAATGGCTTCTCTACCTATTAATGTGCCCACCTGCTGGGCGAGCTGGGACTTAGCAGGGTGTCACACTCCTCCAGGATTAGGTGAGACTTTGAGGACTTGAGAGGCTGAAATGAGTTCATGAGTGGGAGGCACATAGGGCAGTGCCTGTACCTGTGAGGTACTGCATCGGGGTGAGATGTTCTTCACTTTGCACATGAGGTAGCTAAGGTTCAGAAAGGTTGAGTGATTCACCCAAAGACTCTCCCCAGGAAATGCAGAGGTGAGATTCAAACCAAGCTCCATGTGACCAGAGTCCTGAGTTTTTGCACTGAGTGATCTTGTCATACCTGTGTCTTATCCTTCTAAGTCCTGAGCTCCTTGACAGAAATGTATCATAAAGCCGTTCACAAGGATTCAGGTGTGGGAGGACATTCCCTCTTCAGTCACCATGACTCCCTGCCCAGAGTTAATGTTCAATAAAGATGTGATGCTGGTGGGGATGCCAGGATAGCTCAGCAGCTGAGTGCTTTTCCCAAAATCCTGAGGTCCAGGGTTCGATTCCTGGCCCCGGCCTGTGCAAACCCATATGCTGAACTGTGGTGCAACTGGTAACCGCCAGGATGGCTTGGTGGTGAAGGTTCTTGCTTCGCATGTGGGAGGCTTCCACTTTGGTTCTTGCCCAGCACAATCCCACATCCACCTGTGTGGGATGAAACTGTCACAGCTAATGATGTACAGATATGGCGACTGCTCTGGGCCCTCCCCATTTCTCCCTCTCTCTCTCTCTCTGTCTCTCTCTCTCTCTCACCTTCTCTCAAAACAATAAAAAAAAAAAGTGACAATGGGTAACTGGACCTGTCTCCCCTCTGCCTTTTCCCTGTGGGCCCTTTTTCTCACTGAGGAGACCTCTTCCCTTTAAATGTGCTGTGATTTATACAATTCCAGTTGACCACGAGGAGAGCTGGGTTTGTTTAACCCAAAACCATGGCTCCTTCCTAAGGGGCTCAGTAAGAGGAGCCTGCTGGTCTTGCACATATTCATGAGGCCGTGCATGTTAAGGGAGGACTGGCCTGAAATAGCTGGGAAGAATCCTGACTGAAACAGGCAGACAGCTGGGGAGGAGTGCTGTTTCTGTGCCTGGAGCTCCTTTTGGGAACACCTTCACTGTTTGTTGCCCACGGCAAACTGGTGCCTCATGAAAGTAGGGCAGTGATCATGAAGCTGGTGGGCGAGGCCGCTGGGGTGTGGGGAGCAGCGTAACCCTCATCCTCCCCTTGTCTCCCCTAGATCATTCTGAACTTCACATCCATGGACCTGTACCGCAGCCGCCTGTGCTGGTACGACTACGTGGAGGTCCGCGATGGCTTCTGGAGGAAGGCACCCCTCCGAGGTAACGCACCACCCACCCCGGCCGCCTCTGCAGCTGAGTCCTTCTGAGAACTACTTCAGCCTCCCCCGGTCTCAGCCCTTGGCTGAGGGCGACCATGGGAGCCTACTAGCTCCATCACTTAATAGCTGTATGGCTTTGGGCAAAATTTCTTTCCTGGTCTGGACCTCAGGGTCCTCAGAATAGGCTTCCAGGCCTCCTTCCTAATGGCTGTTAGTGTATGGGTAGAGGAGTCACTGGAGTTGACAGAGCGAGATGAACAGCTATTCTGTGCACCCCCATAATTCCAGGCTCTCTTCCTCATCTGAGCAATTTCAGGGGCTCTGTTTTCTCTGTCTGCCAGGTCTGGCCTGAGGGTGCCCACGATGAGGCCTGGTGTACTATGAGGCACAATGGCCCAAGCTTGTTCCCACAGGGTGCTTTCTCTCCGGGGGGAAGGGGGTGAGTACGTAGGGAATGAGTGGGTCAGAACCACAGGACAGAAGGTGCTTTAACAGGCATAGACTTAAGGCAAAGAGAGGTGTTCAAAGAGAGTATTGGCATCAAGCCTAAGGAGCTATATGAATCCTCCTTCAATCTGGACAGAATCCTAAATAGCCCAGGACTGTTCATTAGCATCAGAACCTTTGTCCCACTGCCTGTGCCTGTAGCAGGCTGACAAATCCTTGCTCTTCATATTTTCCCCCCAGTTTCTGATACTCGAATATTTCTTATTAGTTACCCAAAGCAGATGTTATTACAACACTTCCTCCTTTGGCCGCATGAGGTTTTCCAAGATTGTGGTTTATTTTCATAACTGACATCCCTAAGTCAGCACCCTCTGTCCCTTGCTGAATGTTGGGAAACAACCATCATATTAGGAATATACAAAGCATCCCTAGTTGATTTCTTGACTACGAATAACACAGATGGCCAGCCTCATCCACTTGTGTAGATTCCCATCGGGGTTTTATTTCAAAGGGAGCATTTTCTAATCCAGTACCCAGATCCTGGGATTTGTTCGGAGATCTCTGGTAAGCCCTGCATTTGATCAAATGACACATTTTGTAATGTACAAGGAAAGCTGTATTCTTCCTTGCTTAGTGTTTGCATGGAGATCAAATAAGATAAGTAATGATGGTAACATGCTCTAAGGTACAGTTGGTTATTGTGAGGACTCACCTTTCCTCCCAGAAACAGACTCATATCCTATCCCTCAAGTGCGTGAAATCCCCCAGAAGGGGCCTCTGGCTCTTCAAGGCTGAGCTGGGCCTCGGACCCGGCACAGGCCCACTGGAGGGTGTGCAGTCTTGGGAATATATGCCCAGTGCAGACCAGGGCCAGAGCCGCGAGGCCCCCAGAGAGTTGGGATGGGCTTCCTGCAGGGACAGCCCTGGTGCAAGAAGGGGAGAAGAGCTCACTGCCCCTCTGTCCGCCCGTCTGCGCAGGCCGCTTCTGCGGGGGCAAGCTGCCGGAGCCCATTGTCTCCACCGACAGCCGCCTCTGGGTTGAATTTCGCAGCAGCAGCAACTGGGTTGGGAAGGGCTTCTTCGCAGTCTACGAAGGTACTGAGGATGAAGAAGGGAGAGGAGCCAGATATGGGTCCTCGAACCAGCCCCTCCTAGCACCCCAGGGGCAAGGGAGGAAGTAGAGATCCCAGTGGGATGGGCTGGGATGGGGAAGGGGAAGCTGGGGAGACGTGGGAGAGGCTGGAGGAGTGGGGAGAGGGGCTCCTGAGCAGGGCAGAGCGTTCTCACTGACCTCCCCTTTTTGCCACCTCACTCTGTGTCCCCAAAGCCATCTGTGGGGGAGATGTGAAGAAGGACAATGGCCACATTCAGTCACCCAATTACCCAGATGATTACCGGCCCAGCAAAGTCTGCATCTGGCGGATCCAGGTGTCTGAGGGCTTCCACGTGGGCCTCACCTTCCAGTCCTTTGAGGTAGGGCAGAGACCCTGTGAGCTCTTCCTGCCCTGGTTGTCCCCAAGACAGCTCACCTCTCTGAGGGCTCTGGATGTTGGGTTCTGGCAACCAAAGCTCCTCCTGCTGACTGAGGCCCTGACTCCCAGATTGAGCGCCACGACAGCTGTGCCTACGACTACCTGGAGGTGCGGGACGGACACAGTGAGAGCAGCACCCTCATCGGGCGTTACTGTGGCTACGAGAAGCCAGATGACATCAAGAGCACGTCCAGCCGCCTGTGGCTCAAGTTCGTCTCTGACGGATCCATTAACAAAGCTGGCTTCGCTGTCAACTTTTTCAAAGGTGCCCCCTTCCCCATTCCTCCACCCCACCCACCTGTGGCCATGCCGTCTCCTTCATTCTTTTTATTCTTTAAATCTTATTTTGTGGTGGTAAGAACTCTCAGTGTGCACACTATCCTCTGAACACATTTTTAAGTGTGCAATGCAGTGTTGCTGACTGCAGGCACAGTTGTTGGTGGACGATTCATCTGTTGGCACATCCTGGCTATTGTGAATAGCGCGGGGATAACTTCTTGCCTTCTTCACTCATTCGGCACTTTGAGGGCCTGGGAGGGTTGCATAGACTCTGGCGCCCTCTGCCCTTGAGTGTATGGCCTCACTGGGGAGAAAAGGTCAACCCCACTGAAAACCTGGGTGCCTCATTGCGCAAATGACAGACTCAGTGTAAAAGGAGCTGAAAGATGGTAAGTGCTCACTGTGGATTGACATGACAACTCAGGATTTGCCTTCATGTCCAAAAGTTCATCCACAAGAAGGGCCAGGGAAGCCTAGAGGCAGGAAGTGCTGTCGGAGCTCAGGGAAGAAGCTGGGCAGCATGGACACTTTATCCATGTGACCTTGAGCAGAGCGTTCTGCCTGCACCTCCTCTCCTCTGTAAAGAGGGGATGGTAATAGCCCCCCCATCACGGGCTTCATGGAAGGATGGAAAGAGAAATGAAAGGATAGTTCTTAGCCAGGAACAGCAAAGGAGAGGCATTCGTAAACAGCGGTGACCACCGGCCCAGCGGTGTGGTCAGAAGGGAGGCCCTGTGGAGTCGCCCTGTCCCCTCCTTCAGGTCACTACCTGCGCCGGGGGGGCCCTCATGAGAAGAACCCCCTGCAAGTGGGTCCTGAGCAGCCATGGAGGGCTGGGTGGGGCCAGGAGGCCATGGCCTCAGAGCTGAGTGGCTCCAAGCTGATGTCCCACTCTGGAACGGGGCTGGAGGAGGTCCCAGGAAGCCTGAGGGACCCTGAACTTGACCCTGAAAGCGGGAGGAAGGACCTGGGCCCTAGCCTGGCAGTGACGGACACCCTTTCCTTCCAACCAGCAGAGGTGGACGAGTGCTCTCGGCCCAACCGCGGGGGCTGTGAGCAGCGCTGCCTCAACACCCTGGGCAGCTACAAGTGCAGCTGTGACCCCGGGTATGAGCTGGCTCCCGACAAGCGCCGCTGCGAGGGTGAGTGCCCCCAGGACTCTGGTTCCTCCCCGCCCCAAACCCTCCAGCTAGATCTCTAATGCTCTTGGACAGGCTCCTCCCTGAAACAGCTAGGACTCCCTAGCACTGTCTTCACCACTCGAGGATAAGGAATACATTTCACATCTCAGTCCCCCAGAGCACACTGTCACCAGTGTGCATTCTGGCTTTTCTTTTCTTTTTTTTTTTCCCCATTCTTATTCTGTTTTGAATGCTAATGTTGACCTGCAGATTGATTTCATCACCCACCAGGAGGTCATGACCCACAATTTGGAAAGCCCTGTTTTCAGCCAGGCACCAAGTTTCAGCCTCTCCCTGTAAATGTCCCCCAGAAGCTGGTGCCAGCACTCTGTGTGGTTCACGACTCCAGCTCAGCCTGATCTTGCTAAAGGCCTTCGCTCTGCTCACCTCTGAGCAGCCCCTTCTCTGTCCTCACTCCCCCTGGCCCTGCCTTCTTGGAGCGCCTTGCTCTCCCGCCTCCCTCTCAGCAGATGGCCTGGCTTGCATGAAATAGAAGTAGCTACGCACACACTCCTCAACTGCTTGCGCTTTGAAGATACCCTGCCCCCATCATGCATCCTTCCCTCAAGAGAGACCAGACCCAAGCCTCCTCTCCTCCTTCACGCACCCAGCCGACTTCTCACGCCCTTCCCTAGAGCGGGGATTCCTGGAAGGTAATGACACCTCCCTTGTGCCCCCAGCTGCCTGTGGTGGATTCCTCACCAAGCTCAACGGCTCCATCACCAGCCCTGGCTGGCCCAAGGAGTACCCCCCTAACAAAAACTGCATCTGGCAGCTGGTGGCCCCCACCCAGTATCGCATCTCGCTGCAGTTCGACTTCTTTGAGACTGAGGGCAATGACGTAAGTGCCACCTAGGGCCAAGGAGATGCAGGGAAGTCTGAGGCATGGGAGCCGGGCTCCATGCCTGCTTCCCACGCTCTGAAAGAAATACCCCAAGAATGCAGGGGGGTTCAGGGGCCTTGAAGACCAGGGAGCACAGGGCATGTGGGAATGGCCAGGCCCCGGAAGCCTATGGAATGAGACAGGGCCGGGGCTTGTGCGGGGAGCACAGGAGGGTCCATGAGATGGCAGTTTTGAATGGTGAGATTCGGTAAAGCAGGCACACTGAAGGTGAGAGGACCCACAGAACAGGGAGCCTCCTGGGTGGGGGTGGTCAGGAGAGGCTTCCTGGAGGAGGCGGGCCTGGAGCTGCGCTGCTCTGCAGGTGTGCAAGTACGACTTCGTAGAGGTGCGCAGCGGACTCACGGCCGACTCCAAGCTGCACGGCAAGTTCTGTGGCTCCGAGAAGCCCGAGGTCATCACCTCCCAGTACAACAACATGCGCGTGGAGTTCAAGTCCGACAACACGGTCTCCAAAAAAGGCTTCAAGGCCCACTTCTTCTCAGGTAACCTCCACTCCCCAGCACCGAGCGTGCTCCCCTGCTTCCTGCCCTGCACCCCGCACTTCCCAGCCCCCCTGGTGCCCAAAGCAAGGTCTGCCCCCTGCTCCCCCACCAGCCCCCATCATCAGACCAGCCCCTCCGCCCTGAACCCCCTTCTTCCTGAGTCCTCAGGGCTCTAGGCACCTGGCCTGAGGCCGGGTGGGAGGTGGGCAGGGCACAGGCAGGGCAGAGACATGCAGAAATGAAGGGGAGGGTCGTCCAGGTGTCAGGGGCCTGAGAGGGCAGGGGCCCCGGGGACAGGCAGTTCAGCGGGGCCAGAGCACAGGGTACGAGTGCCGGGAGCAGGAGGGGGTTGGCTCTGGACTGTGTGGGCCAGATCTCTCATCAGACCCTGCAGGCGACAAATGGGTTCCAGTCCTGGAACGAGCCTCCCTGCCTACAACACCAGAGCCTTCCGGCTCCCAGCTCCGCCCTCCTATGGGAGACTCGGGTCCAACCAGCATTTACTTTTTTCAATTTCACTTTCTTACTCATTAAAAGTGTTTAATTCATTTATTTTATTTTTATTATTATCATTTATATGTTATTTAGCTTATTGAGAGCTTCCCCAGGGAAGGCTGGGGGTCGAGTCCCTTTGATGGCCCATCTTCAGGTGTCATAGATGGTAGTGACAGCCCCCTGCAGCCTCTCGGAGACCTCGCCCCTGCTTTATGAACCTCTGTTCTTGGCCCAGGGGGTGGGAGGTGGCTGGTGGTCTTTCTGAGGCAGTAGGACTCAGGACATAGGCAGTGCAGGGTGGGGGCTCCATGGAGCCGAGTGTGGGGGAGCAGAAGGACTTTGTGGGGAGCAGTCCAAGCATCCTCATCCCCAGCACACCTGGTGGGCTGGGCATGGGGTGGCAGGAAGGCAGGAAGCCCACGGCCTGTCCACGCTGCCTTCCTTCGCCCCTCCTTTGCCCAGGGTCCTGCATCCTCCAGCCCCCTCTGTGGCTGCCCTACAGCCTTGCCCACCCCACCTGGATGCCATGCACTGCCCCTGTGTACTGGCCCCTGCTTGGCTCCGCCAGCCACCCTGCTCTGCTTAAAGTGCCTGCAGCCTCTGCTCCTTGCTTGCTGAGACCCTCACTTTGCAATGCACACCCCTTTCTTTCCTGTGCCCTCCTGGAACCCCTACAAGGTGCTCACCAGAGGGCTGAGGGTTCGTAACGCCTACTCAGGTGTGTTCTCGGCCCAGGGGAAACCATTACCTGCTTACTCTCGTCTCTCTGCCCTTCTGTTGCTCCAGTCTTGGAGGGAGAGGGGGACCAGCACCACATCTGTCAGGCCTAGAGCTCACGGCTCTCCACCTGTGGTTACTGCCCGGCCCGGGCATCGCACTGTGCCCACCCTACCCTCAGCCCTGCGCAGAGATGCGCACACACACGTGCACACCCGCACACACATGAACATTGCCCCGTTGCACCAGAATTCTGCAGAGGACCCTCACCAGTGGCCATCAAGGTCCAGCCCTCAGGGCGTGGGGCATCTGACTCTGGCCCCCCAGGAGGGGGCTCTTTGGACTTTTGGGACACCGAGCCAGGAGAGTCTAAGCCAAGAAGGAGAAGAAAGAGCCTGAAGACCTTCAGTCTGACCCCAGCCACCTTCCGGGGCATTTGGCACTGGAGGGTGAGTGCCGTCTCCTTGTCTGGGCCTGTGTCCACCCCACCCCCTGCTCCTGCCCCTCCTGCAACCTGCCCCCCTGGCTTTGAGTGGAGGCTGCCCACCCCCACTGTGCCAGAGCCCCACCCAGGATGCTAAAGCAGGACTTCCTCAGGACTCACTTTTCACTCCTTTATTCCTGCAGCCATTCACTTACCCATTCATTCACCCATTCTTTCATTCACTGGGCAAGTATTTTTTAACCCCTACTATGCTCCAGGCCCTGTACTAGATATCTGGGGAGCAAATTAGAGAAAGGCATGGTCAAAACGCTTCGAGGAGATCTTTGCTCGGTCCATGAGCTCCCAGCATAGTCACCGGTGAGTTCCTTGGTGACACCAATAGGGTGCCCGTCATCCCCACTTTCCTGCAGGGCTAATGCAAAAGCAACTTCTGCAGGCCCGCCGTGAGGGTCCCTGCGATGCCCTAACTGAAGAGCCCTGCAAAGGGACTTGGGGATTGGCGCCCCTTGGCCCTGGGTCCCTGTGGGCCCCAAGAGGTCTGGCCTACCTGAGAATGGATTGTAGAAGCAAGGTCTTCTGGGAGCCAGCGTGCTTGCCCTCAAGACTCCTGATGGAGGCCAGGAGCAGGGCTCCCCTTGTCACAGGCCCCACTTGGCCATCTGAGTGCCAGCGGGCCTCTTCCTACCTCGCGGCTCATCTCTGGAATCTGGGTGTCCATTCGATCCACATCTTCCCGGAATGCTTGCCTCTGTGTTGGGCACACGGCCCCCAGAGTGACCACAGACAGACTGGGGAATATGTGGGTGTGATCTGCGCATGCCCTGTGGCCTAGCGTTTGTCTGTGTCACTGCATATGTGTGTGCGGGTCCACCCGCACGTGAGCAGCTGTAGGTATGAACATGCTGGAGTGTGTCCCTCTTGTGTGCATGTGTACACAGGTGGGCGGATGGCTGATCGTGTGTGTGTGTGTGTGTGCTATCTGTGTCTGCCCATGTATTAGCGTGTGAAGGGGTGTGTATCCTGTGCCTGTGTACATGTGTACCTGGGGGTCGGTGTCTGTGCTGCCACGTTCAGACAATAGCACATCCATGAGATGATCCTGTGTCTACGGGTGTGTTGGTGTGCATGTGCGTGTGTGTCTAACAGCCTGTAGCTGCAGCAGCCGGAAGGAAAGAGCAGAGCTTCCCCTGAGGCCCACCCTGTCTGTGGACTGCTCCCTGCTGCTAGAGACGGTTCCTCTCCTCCAGTGCTCAGACCTCCTGTACCCCCTGCAGGCCCTCTCCCTGCCACAGGCTTCCTCCCCGGCCATCCGCCCATCCCGCCGCTGTGCTCCCCCTCTGTGACCTGGCTGCACCAGACATGGCCTCCTGCATGTGGTCCCTGCTGCCTCCCCCTGCCCCGCGCATCTGCCTCCGAAGCCCTGGACCTGGTTTTCACTGCTCTCCCTGTCTGGTCCCTGCCCTCCACCCCCACCCCTTGGTCCCTTTCCTCCTTCTGTCTCTCATTTCAGAAAAGAGGCCGGCCCTGCAGCCCCCTCGGGGACGACCCCACCAGCTCAAATTCCGAGTACAGAAAAGAAACCGGACCCCCCAGTGAGGCCTGCCAGGCCTCCCGGACCCTTTGTTACTCAGGAACCTCACCTTGGACAGAATGGGATGGGAGCTTCAGTGCCGCCCACCCCCACCTCTGCTCTGCCATTCCGGCTTGCCTCCCTCGGGCCGGACAGAACTGGTGCTCTCCTCCTCCCCCCTGTCCCCCTCGGGTGGACGGGGGGGCCTTCCCGCCCCCCGCCCCCTCCCATTTTGATGGTGTCTGTGACATTTCCTGTTGTGAAGTAAAAGAGGGACCCCTGTGTCCTGCTCCTTTCTCTTGCAGTCTGCTTGTCCGTGTGTCTGTTTTTCCACTTGTCCGTCTGTCCAGTAAGCAGGTAATGGTAGAGTGTCCCCATGCCGGTCAGTTCCAGACCTCGCCCTCCCTCCACCCCCTTCTACTTTCTCTCCCCACAGCTGGGCCCCACTCGGCTGGCTCTGCTTGGCACAGGGCCGAACCCTATCACCTGGGCTCTCACTCCCCTCCCAGCTCCCGGCGGGAGGGAGCCCAGGCAGGCCTCCCACTTCCCCTGGGGTGACCGCCCAGACTGCAGCCCCGCACAGACCTGGGGTCTGCCCTTGTTCGCTCCCCTGCAGACAAGGACGAGTGCTCCAAGGATAACGGCGGCTGCCAGCAAGACTGTGTCAACACCTTCGGCAGCTATGAGTGTCAGTGTCGCAGCGGCTTCGTCCTCCACGACAACAAACACGACTGTAAGGAAGGTAAGCGATGCCCGTTTCAGGGCCCAGAGCCTGGTGAGCACCTTGCAGTGCCTGCGACGTGTGGACCTGAAAGACCAAAGGCTGGGGGAGCAGGAGGTTAGAGGGGTCACCTCCATCGGGCTCAGTTTAGACTGAGGGAGCTGAGTGACCGCTGAGGTCACCTCATGCCACCTCTGACCTGGTGCATAGACCCTCCCAGTCCTGGCAGTCTCCAAGCCATGTGGACTTCCTGTCTGTCTGTGTGTTGGGAGAGGCCTCTCACAGCTGCCCCCAGTTCCATTTTAGGCTGTTCTGATGGGTTAGTACTTCCTCAAATCCATGTCCAAGTTATTCTCTCTGCAACCACCTCCCTCTGGCCAAAAGGTGAGATAAGAAAGCAGTTAAGATCACAGACTCTAGAGCCCGGACGACCTGGCCCAGCTGTGTGTGCTTGAGTGGTGGGCTTCTCTCTGCACCTCGGTTTCTCCTGTGACATGTCGATGGTCCCAGTTACTGCCCCATGTCCGAGCAGTGCCTGGCTCATCAGAAGCAAAATCATGCCCATCTCCATTATTGGTCACACTGCTGACCACAGGGACACTCAGTACAAGGCTGCTGCCTCCCAGACACGGAAGCTCTGCAGATACCTGAAAACAGCCCTTATGTCACCCCCAATATCATCCGATAGATACCCCTTTGGACACGACACAACACTGGCCTGTTCCAAGGCATTAATCCCACCGTGGCCCCTGCCTGCTGGGAACGTACGTTCCCCCCAGCACAACACAGATCCGCCTCTGCCACTGAATCTCTGTGTGACTTTGGGTGAGTCACTTCATTTTGAGCTACAGTTTTCTGACCTATGAGATGATAACACATGGTACCTGCTTTGCAGGGTACTAAACTTTGTAGATCTGGCTGAGAGCCCTTAGCACAGTGGCACATGCCTCTTCTCACCATTATTAGGTGGACAGCCCACATATAAGCAATCTGCTGGCCAGAATAAACAGAACTGAAGTATTCGACAGTGACCCAACAGACACTTAGGGGCTTCCAACCTGGTCACTTCAGGCTCCCTCAATACGGAATTCCTGGCTCATGGAGCTGCCACACGTTTTAGCTAGAGGGGGCCTTATTCTGTTGTGTAAACATCTCTGCACAGGGGAAGCCAGGATGGCTCAGTGGGTTAAGCGCTCACTTTGCAGCGCATGGGACGGAGGATTGAGTCCCAGCCCCGGCCCTTGCGGACCCATGTGCTGAACTGGGAGCTCCCCCAGTTCTGTTCTCTCTCTGTCTCTGTATCTCTCTCTCTCTCTCTCTCTCTCTCTCTCTCTCTCTCTGTCAAAAACAATTAAAAAAAAAAAGATTTTAAACATCTCTGCACACTGTGAAAAAAGGGGTTTTGCTAAAGAACCTTAATGTCAACATCAATGAGATGGCAGAGGGTTTAAACTTCTTGGGAAGATGGCCTTGAGAAGCACTCATGGTTCTTTACTCGAGAGATAGGCTAATGACAAATCAGCCAGTGTTTCCTGAACCCCCGTGGAGGGGCAGCACTGTGCAAGGCTCTGTAGGGGATTCAAGAGAGGAGCCCCCCTGCTCCCAAGGAGATGGCAGTCTAGCTAGGGAGAGAAGTGAGCGTGTAAGGAAAAGTTAGGGGGCAAAGGAGGCCAGGGTAGGAAGACGGGGAAGGCTGGCAGAGAGTGAGAATGAGCAGTTTGTGGTACAAGGGTCCCTAAGTGTGTGTGGGCTTGGGAAACCGAAGAGGGATAAAATAGCTCATAGCTCAAACAGGGAGGGCCAGGAGCGCCACCTGCCTCCACGGGACCACTGGGCAGCCTCTCGGGACCTTCTGGCGATGCAGGCATCCTCTGAGCCTCTGACTAGGCACAGCTGGGCAGCCCACACTCCACCCATCACCCCTTTCTCCTTCCCAGCCCAACAGTGCACTGGTTGCCCACTTTTCCTAGAGGGACGTGGATAACCATGAACATGAGCACCGGCTTTTAAATTCATTTGTGAGGCCACACTTTTCAGAAGCAGAAGGCAGATGGCAGTGGGTTGAGGGGCCATAACTAGTGAGGATGTGGTGATAGCAAGTCATGAAGGTTGGCCTGGGAGAAAAGGAGAGAGGCTGGAAGAGAATATAGGGTTGTGAGAGAGCTGGTTTGGGATGGGCACAGCTCAGAAAGGCTCACAGACTGGCATAGAGCGAGAATGGGCAATTTGTGGTACGAGGGCCCCTAAGTGGTGGGCATTGATGAGCTCCAGCTCACAGAAGGAGAATCCATTCCTGCCAGACAGGAGGGGCGCCTTGTCCAAGTCAGGAAAGGAGGGAAGGGGGAGGGCGAAAGGAGAGATGGCAGGTAGGGTTGGGATTTGAGGCCCTGATTTTCTCAAGGAGGCAAGGAGGTGAGGTGGTCTGTTGGGAGGAGAGGGCTGAAGGTTTGGAGCCATTGCTGAGGAGGTGAGAGATGGAGCTGACACAGGACAAATCCAAGCGTATAGAGTGGTTTGGGTCCACCACAGTTGACGACCATGGATGGGGTTTTTCAAGATGGTGCAGCAGAAGGATGGCTCATTGAGCAACGGGCTGGTTGGCTGGTAGTCCACCTGGATAGAGAAGCAGGTTAAGTCAACTACGGAGGGACTATTGGGAGAAACTGGAAGGATCAGGACTGTGGAGGTCTCCCTGAACTTGAGGAAGCATTGATGGGAGAGCGAGGGCCTGAGCACCCTGGGAGAAAGGGCAGAGGCCCAGAGAGGGTGACGCATTTGTCTAATAGCATCAACAAGTGGTGGGTGATAGCCATCTGGAGTGAGGTCATGAGCAAGCATGCCTCAGGAGATGAGAGATAAGAACGAGTAGAGCAGAGGGCAGGATCAGAGAGGCCAGTGTGCTGGGTGGACCATATGTGTGTTTATAGACACCGCTGAGGACGGTCACAGGAGTAGGGTGGAGATAACTGAGTCAGGTGCCAAAGTCTTCTGTCCATGTGGAGATAGTGTGGCCACAGGGCCTCAAAGGTCCAGGATCTATGCAGGGACACCTGTGAGGGGAGCTTCAGTGGATCTTGCCGGGCGGGGCCTTGCTCACAACGAAGGAGCTCGATTTCCCCGGGTGTGAGTAACTGAATGGAAGGAAGTGATGTAGCTCAGTCAGTTTTTACCTGGAGGACAAAAGAAAGAAGTGGGGGGCAGGAAGGAGGCACTTTCTTTCTGCACTGGGGGCATTGGAGGATTGGAGTCCCTGCTTATCCCCTTTCTATCACTCACCTCCCCCAGCTGGCTGTGACCACAAGGTGACATCTGTCAGTGGCACCATCACCAGCCCCAACTGGCCTGACAAATACCCCAGCAAGAAGGAGTGTACCTGGACTGTCTCGAGTACCCCTGGGCACCGGGTCAAGCTGGTGAGGTGCCCACTATGCCGCCTAGACGGGCACTCTGCTCCCCTGTGCAATGTGGCCTTCACCTAGTTCCTGTCAGCTCCGGAGCTCTGAGTCACTCAGGGGCACTGCCCAGAGCAGTGCAGCCTGCAGGCTGATGGCTTGGCTGAGCCCACGGGACTGCCATCCTGTGAGAACCCCAGTCTGGTCTAGACAGAGTCCAGACCCTTTCCCACGGTCCCATTCCTGGGTCCTCCCTCATGTCCATTCCCCAGCGGTGGCCACACCCCCTGGCGTCCCTGAGCTTTGGTCAAAAGGCCTGGGGTTGGGGCCACCTGCTGCTGCCCACCCAGACACACTGCTCTCCTCCCCTGGACTCCCCAGACCTTCCTGGAGATGGACATTGAGTCTCAGCCTGAGTGCGCCTACGACCACCTGGAGGTGTACGATGGGCGTGATGCCAAGGCCCCCATCCTGGGCCGCTTCTGTGGGAGCAAGAAGCCAGAGCCGGTCGTGGCCACTGGCAACCGCATGTTCCTGCGCTTCTACTCCGACAACTCCGTCCAGAGGAAGGGCTTCCAAGCGTCCCACTCCACAGGTGAGGCCGCCTCTGGCCAGGATGCTGGGCAGCCCACATGCTGGTATCAGTTCTGGAGGCACCTGCTGATCCCTGTCTCAGCGCCAGGCCCCGGCTCAGTGCATGGTTATGGAGAACTTGCAAAGGTGCAGACCAACCCAGCCTGCGACCTGGCTGAATAGAGGGTGTGTGCTGAGGGCCAGGCCAGGGGAGCAGAGCTGAAGTCTGCTGGTGAGGGTGGGGAGGTCCTGATGGGGGCTGTGAAGGGGCCCCTCAGTGGACAGTGAGGACAGGGGCTTGGGAACCCAGGGATAGGAAGGGAATCCCCAGAGTCCCCAGTGCTAGGTTGCTTGACTGTGCAGCTGTGTACCCACATTCCAGTCCCCAAAATTTACTCGTTCATTCATTCTATACATACTAACATGTAACATGCATGAGGCAGCGTTCTAAGTGTGGGTCACAAAACCAATGAAGCAGACAAACATCTCAGCCCCCGAGGGGCTTACTCTTCTTTCATTTGTTCATGTATTGAACACCCGTTTGCTGAGCTCTGGCCCTATTACGAAAGCTCCCAGGGCCCACGGCAGTGCATCAGGCCTGAACCCTTCAACCCACCTACTGTGGGAACTCCAAGTCCAGGCGTGAGACAGGATGTGCGCAGATAGTTACAGCAGGAGACAAAGGTGATAAGGGCCTTGTTCTGGGTGTGACTGGTGGGGTCATTCCAGCAGAGGGAGGAGCCCAAGGACAGCCACAGCCCATAGGACAGCTCTGGGTGAATACAGGTGACTGCACGTCCCTAGGTTTGGCTCTAGCAATGGGTACATGAGGCCAGTAGGGAAGTGTGAATGCGTGGCTACAGAGAAAAACTGGAGGCGAGTCCTGACTTAAGGTGTTGGATGGGGCTTCCCAGCTTCCTCATGGGTCTCCAGCCACCTGCTAGGGAGTCCCCAGAGCTGACGGGTCCACCACCACCCTTCCTCACTTTCAACTCAGTCCCTGTCCCAGGCCCTGAGCCCCCTCCCCAGGGAGACGTGAGTACCAGGTGTCCCAGAGGCTGGAGGACATCGGGAGGAGGGTGGTCACTATGCTTCTCCCCACCCCATCCCACATGCTCTCTTTTCCTGTCCCAGCACAGGGTCACAGAACGGACCAGAACTCCATCTGGCCCTCAGACTTGCTATGTTTGGCCCACGCTGTGTTCTTTCTTTTTTAAATGTGAGCCAACATCGAAAGCTCAGGAGTTTCCATGTAAAATCTGGATGTATGTCTTCTCTGCTAAGAATGGAAGCTCTGGCAGCTCAGAGCCCGCATTCTTCCATGACAGCCATCAGCTGGAGCGAATTAGCAATGTTCTCTTTCAACAAGCATGCCCTCCCCAGAGCCTCCGTTCTGAGCTGCCCCTACTCCGTGTGTCCCCGGCTCCCGTGGGCCTCTATCCAAAGGCAGAGCAGTGGAGCGTGTGTTCTGGGCCAAGTCCTGGGCCGGGTCCAAACCCAGCCCTCACTAGCCACGTGGCCTCTCCCAGGGCCTCCAGCCAGTGGGGCCAGTGTGGCGAGGTCCAGCGCCTGCCCGTGGCCCCGCTCAGGGAGTGAAGCCCGTCTTGTCCCCGCAGAGTGCGGAGGCCAGGTGCAGGCTGAAGTGAAGTCCAAGGATCTTTACTCCCACGCCCAGTTTGGTGACAACAACTACCCCGGAGGGGTGGACTGTGAGTGGGTCATCGTGGCGGAGGAAGGCTACGGTGTGGAGCTCGTCTTCCAGACCTTCGAGGTGGAGGAGGAGACGGACTGCGGCTATGACTACATGGAACTCTTCGACGGCTACGACAGTACAGCCCCCAGACTGGGGCGCTACTGCGGCTCAGGGGTGAGGCAGCCGCACTCAGACACCCAGCTCCAACCCACTGCCTCTGCAGCACATGCCTGGCTCTCAGCCGGTGGCTGCTCACAGAGGTCTGCCAGGTCCGGGGCCATCCCCACCCAGGAAACCCAGTCCTTTTGGGGCAACACAGAGGTTCCTGCAGCCTCCGGGACAGGCCCTGCCCTGACCCCCGCCTGCTCAGTTCCAGGGGAGCTGGCATCTAGGGAGGAGGGTGGAGTTCTCTCTGCTCCTGCCATGCCCCTTCCCCATCTCAAGGCAGCTCACCAGGACGCAGAGGAGGGTGCGGGGCAGGGAGGTTGGGGCCAGAGCCAGGGACCCGGGCCGGAGCCACGCTAGCTAGCCATTCTGGCTGAGCCATAAAACACCCTCGCCTCTTTCACGGCCAGCTTCTCTTCTTGGTGACAGGCCAGTTGTCCCACAGCCATTAGTGCTGCTGTCCAAGCCGGCTCTGAGCATGCTTCTCAGTCCTTTCTGAGGTGGTGGACAAGAGTGTGCTTGACGGGATTTTAAGTCCACAGGAGGACCTCAAAGGTGGATCTATTCTCCCAGTCAGAGCTTGTGGCTTCTTTTGTTTTTCACTTCTGCGTTTTTTTTTAAATTCTCATCCTCCTTCAGAGAATGCTGTGCCCTCTCCCCCCCCACCAAGTCTTACATATGCACTCACACTCACGCATACACCCAGATATGCCCTCCTCCATCCCCTCCCTGGTCCCAGCCTCTCCTTGCTCCAGGCAGCCTGGGTGCCCCAGGAAGGGGAAATCCTCTAGAGCTGCAGCAGCTGCTGGACCCTACATTGTGGCCAATCTCCCTGTAGCAGAGCTGCAGCCTCTGTTGGATGGGAGAGGCTGGGCGGGTGAAAGGTGGGAAGGTAGAGTGGGACTCGGAGCACACAGCCCCCTTGCCTGCCTGACTCAGTGGCTCTGGAGTCCCCTGGCCATCAAGCTGGCTCCTCCTCCCCACGTTGCCCTTTGTAGCTCTCTAGATCTGGCACGTTCAGGTGTCCCGGGTCGCTTTTCCAGATTTCCACCAGGCTGGAGCCAACAGAAGGGGACCTAGGGAAGGGATCCGGGGAAGGAACCTAATCCTGTCAAGGCTTCCTGGCATGGTTGCTGGAAATGTCCCCAAGGTTCTTGAAAAGGCTCCTTCCTATGCCTTGGAGGCCAGGGCATGTGTGTGCTGGTGCTCTGCGGGCGGCTCTCTCACTGAGGGTGTGCACACCGTGGTGAGGACAGCCTTGCAGGGGTCTGGAAGGGGTATCGCCTGGAGCTGACGATGGCCAGGAAGGGGACATGGTTGAGGCCAGGTCTGGGGGATCCAGCCATCCGTCTTCAAGAGACGGCTGGGACAGCGAGAAGGCAGTGACTCAGAACCTGCTCACTTTACAGGACCCTTCATAGCCATCGTATCATGTGCCCCCTCCCCCTGCCCTTCTAGGCATGGAGGGCAGATAGCGGTTGGTTCTGTTTGCACTAGAGGGAAGCGAGGCCCAGGGAGGCAGTGCCTTGCCTGCACTTCACGGCGAACGCGTTCGTTGCAGAGCCGAGTTGAGAATGGAAGTCTAAATCTGGACTTAAGAGAAGCTCCTCTGCCCCCTGGATTCTGCCCTCCTCCAGGTGCCCCAAGACACTACCGCTACAAAAATCTTCCTCCTGCTTCCAGGGTCTGGGGGACCTGGGGGCCATCGGAGCCACCCTGGGGGACCGGAAACTGCAGCCCCGGCCCCTGTGCTCAGCCTCATGCCCATCCCTCTCCTCCATCAGCCCCCTGAGGAGGTGTACTCGGCAGGAGACTCGGTCCTGGTGAGATTCCACTCTGATGACACCATCACCAAAAAAGGTTTCCACCTGCGCTATACCAGCACCAAGTTCCAGGACACGCTACACAGCCGGAAGTGAGCACTGCCCGTGCACATCGGCGGGGATTCGAGGCCTGCTGTCCCGAGTCACCGGGACAGGACAGCGGGGCCAGGCAGCAGGTGGGCACCCCGTCCCTGCCACCAGGACCTGCAGGGCCGATGGTCCAGGTGAGGCTGTCCCAGGAGGCGGGGACGTGGACTACTTCATGAGCCACTTCCCCAGATTCCTTCATCCCTTGCCCCCACCAGCGTGAGGGGCCCGGGCCAGGGGACCAGAGCTTTCACTGAGACACTTGAAGTGGCCATTCCTCTCGGGGGGCCGGCTGGCGGGGAGAGCCTGTCAGTGGGACCCGCCCCCCTTCCCTACCGCTCTCTGCGTACTGGATGGTGTATAGCCGGTGCGTATCTTCATTGTAATATACGTGTCCCAGCCCTTCCCCAGCCTCATTTGGTTGTACCTTACACCCCCACATCCTGCTAGTTCCTGAGATGGGTCCCACAGGAGCCACAGTGGGGAGATGAAGGGGAGGGGTGGGGAACAAGACAGGGCTTCTCTCAGGCCCAGTAGCTGGTCAGCCACACCAGGGCATCCCAGCCAATAAACCGAAAGTGTTACAGCCAGTGCCCTGCGCCAGATGCTGTCTGGGCCATGGTGGGAGGGTGCAGGGCCGTCGCGCTCCAGATGTGCAGGCTGGCTGTGTCTGGCGTGGCCCGCAGCCAGGACACCTGGCCTCGCGGGCTGCCCTTCCTCCCTTCTATTTCAGGACACCTGAGGGTGTGATTTCACACTCGGGCACACACACTGCGCATAGCCCTCCCACACCACGGGAAGGGTGGAACATTCTATAAAAGGCTGCTCGGTGGGGAGGGAGGAGGTATGTGTCTAATAGGGGATAAGCGTGTGTCTGTCCATCCGGTGTCCATCTGGGTTTTCTGTCTCTGTTTCTGGGGGAGGGGTGGGTGGTCCACGAGGGTGCCCAGCCAGGGGAGGTCACCAGGAGCCAGAAAACTGGCATGAGCCAGAGCAGATGCACTCGCTGGCCCCAGTGCCTGCCTTCCTGAGGGTCAGACATCAAGTGTTGGGCCCCGCGGGTCCTTCTCTTATGGAGACATGAGCCAGACACTGAGCAAACATTCCAGCGCTGGCCCCCTCTCCCACGGCGACCCAAGACTGTCTTGTCTGGCTTCCTCCTTCCTGCCAGCAAGGAGGCTCAGACCTGTCTCCAGGAGGCCAGGAGAGAAACCACATCCCTGCTCCTTCCCTTCAAAGGAGACTGTCTCTCCCCTTTCTCTACATGGATCTCCCAGGGAAAGAAAGTCAAGAGAGGACCCAGGTTCTTATCCCTGGGCTGGCTGCTCCCAGATTCCCAAGAGACCTGGCAGCCTTCTCCAAGCCCCAGAGCTCCCTGAGAACCTTCGGTGGGACTGTAGGTCCTTTACTGTCCCCAAGCTCCTGCCTATGGCAGGGGCAGGTGGTGTGCCAGATGTTGGGACTGTGTGGGAGGACCCACATCCAGGGAGCACTGTGGCATGGCGCATCCCACATCAACCCTTGAAGCAGAAAGCAGTAGAGGAAACCACTGCTGCTGTGCAGGCAGAACACTCCTTGCGGGAAGTCAGCCTGCTCCCACAGGCTGCAGCTGGCAGGTGAGGCTGTGAAGCCCTGTGCAGAAGTGAGCCATGGCCGGAGGCAATTACTGCTTTTGCTCCAGTGAGGTCACAAGCTGTGATGTCACAACCACACCTGCAGGCCTCCACCACTTCTGACCAGGGTGCTCAGCACAGCCTGGAGGGCCGGGAGCAGAATGGCAAGGCCCCCAAACGGTTGGAGCTACCTGGGCATCTCACCCAGACACTTGGCATCAGCTCCTCCATCGTCAAATTTGTTGTCAGTGGTCACAGCTCTCCTTACCAACCCTTCAGGTTCCTTGGAAACTCAGAGGACCACACTCCCAGTTCACAAGCCGCATGTCCAGAAGGAGCCGGGATCATAACCCGGTCCAGACTGTGGGGCTCCAGGCCACAGAGTCCCCTTCCTGCACCCCAGACAGGGCCCCTGTGAACGAACACCACATCCAGAGGCAACCCAGGATCGCCCTGTGCTGCCACCCCAGGCAGCTGTCCCAAGACCATCATCACCGTAGACTTGGACCTGTCTAATGACTCAGGGACCTTGGCTGCTGGGCCCTCCCAGTCTTCCCTGGAGCCGTCTGCAGAGACTGCCACCTGGTGGTGGAGACTGCTCAGGAGCTGGCTGCAGGCCACTGATACATATTCCAGAACTTCATGCGTTCTCAGCCCACCCTCACCTTCTGGCTGCTTCAGATTCTAAATGAAACCAACCAACTCTAGTGCAGCCGCCCATCAACTCAGGGGTTTCCATGCCAAAGGAAAGCACCCTTACTCCTCCAACTGTCTCCAAGCCATTGAGCTCCCCCTGGGTCCCCCTGGGTCCCCCTGGATCCTCAGTACATGGCTGGCAGTAAAAGAGCTAGGATGGACCTGCCCCAGACTGCGCTCCCAACCCCAGGAACCAGGCTAAGACAACTAGGTTGAGATCACCACATACCCGAGCTTCGGTCTCCCTCTGGGAGCACCTCTCGAGCCCTGGGAAGACAGGATGATGGATCAGCCCCAGCCTGGCAGTCAGGAGGCCTGGCTCTGCTGTGCTTCATCCTGTGACGTTGGCCAGCTGCCCCTCCCTGTTCCCCAAGCCTGTCTGTCACTTTCCCAGCAGCCCTTTCTGCCACAGCCTATGAGAAAACCCAACATCAGTCTCCAGGCAGCCAGAGATCTGGGGCCCTTGGGAGTGGTGGGGGCTTCCCCGGGCCAAGGGTTGGCTCTACTGCAGAAGAAGGGACGTATGCCCTGTGCTGCTGTCACTCCTTTTTCTCTCCATTGCTCTTCCCTTCCCCCTAACGCCGCATGCTTCCCGGCCATGAAAACCTGAACGTAAACACAGCTGGTTTTGAACACAAGCTCTACCACTTGAGGGCTGTGTGTCCCTGGGTGAGTTGTTTCACCACTCTGGGCCTTGGTTTCTCCATCTAGACACATGGAATAGTGACACCTCACAGGATTTCAAGGAAGGAATGAGATCACCATTGAAGAGAGCCTGTCCCAGTGCCCGGCAAACAGGAGGCTTGCCATAAATGGGCCTTCTTCTCCTCTCCTCTGTCAGACAACGTTCCTGTTCCTGGGCTCAAATGACACTTCTGGGGACATGAATTTCCAGTCGGGTATCAGGAGCTTAGCACAGAACTATTGCCAGAGAAGACAATGCCTAACCCACAGCAAGGCGGGGCTTTCGGAGCAGGGAACATATTTCTGTCTAACTGGTAGCCTTTCTGGGCACCTCCCAAGTCACACCCTGTGCTTGACTGTCCCTACTCACAGGGCTGACTTCAGAATCCGTGAAAAGATTGGCTGCCCCAATTTGCAAAAGTAGTGGTGTCTGACTTGGGGAGTGTGGGAGAGGGCAGCAGATGTTCATCCAGAGGTCCACAAGACCCCCGGCCAGCTCTCTGCTGACCAGTCACTTCTGCTCTAGCCCCTACCCAGCCACATGCCCTCCCCTCCCCCATCCCAGGAACATCTGGTTCCAATCTCCTCCAGATGCTGTGGCCAAGCTGTCTTATGGCCAATCACCTCAGTTCCGCTTCCCGAAGGCCTCCCTCCATTTGGGGGGATAGTTTCTTCTTGTCGCGTTCCTTGGGACCCCAGCCACCTCTTTTCCTAACATGGAGAAGAGGCATACAGGGCTGTCTGGAGAGGATCCAGCTGTGTCACCATTCTCGTGATATCAGGAATGGCTAGATGTTTCTGGACAGTCCTCGTATACCAAAGCCAGGTGAAACTGTGAGGGTCCTCAAAGCGGGCACCTTGTCTCCTCATCTCCCACTACCTTGGGGGGACCTGTCATCCATCCAGGATTCAAAGAAAGTCACTGGCCCTGGAGGAAAGGAAGCAGCAGGGAAGTGTGGGTATCTGGACAGAGGAGAGGTGGGAGCATTAGTGCACGTGGCCATGTGTGTGTGTTGGCTGCGTCGGTACCCACTTGTAACTTGGCGGTCAACACCTCATTTCCTCTCCCTACCTGCACTGGAATAGGGCTGACTTGGGGTCCCTGCACTAGATAGTGGCGGCTGCAGCTTAAGGTTGTCCCTCACCTTGCAGCTGCCTGTAAACACTGAGGCTGTCTTCCAAATCCAGCCCAGGGAGGGTGAGTGTGTGTCCCCACACAGATCTCTCTCCTTCCACCAGAACGACAGGCCAGGAGCCCTAGTGCAGCCTTAGGCAGCTGCCTTGACCCAGCTCGGTCTGGGGGGATCCTCGAGTAGCCAGGCAGGCATGTGCCAGAGAGCGGCCACCCGGAGGAGGAGCAGGCTCTGGGAGGAAACCTGCACGCCCACCGTCCACCCCATCTCAGCTGCACGCCCACCCCGTCCACCCCATCTCAGCTGCACGCCCACCCCGTCCACCCCATCTCAGCTGCACGCCCACCCGTCCACCCCATCTCAGCTGCACGCCCACCCGTCCACCCCATCTCAGCTGCACGCCCACCCGTCCACCCCATCTCAACTGCACGCCCACCCCATCCACCCCATCTCAGCTGGCTGCCCTCGTGCCTCACTGAGGACACTGGAAGCCCGTCCCTCCTAAGAAACCCAGAATGGTTCACAAAAGGAATGTGGAAGTCTGTGCCCCTGGAGGACTTGGAAAACCCTCAGCTGGTGGCGGGGGAGTGGGGTGCCTTGCCCAGAGGTGGAAGGATAAACCCTGGTGGTCACTCCCTGTCCTGGGAATTCAGGATTCCAGCAGCTGCCCACATCCCTTTCAATAAGCCTCCGGGGCCTTTTGTGACTCCACAGCACCCCCTGGCGTTACTTAGGAGCTGGGCACCCCCTTGGTCCGCCTGAAGAGTAGAGTCCGTTGGGAGGGTCCCTGTCGGAAGCAGGCCCTGCCGTCTTACTGTCTCAGGTGTCCCTGGCACACACTAGGGGACACAGGGCAGTGAAGTGGGACGATTCCAGCTTCTGATTCAAATCCTGGCCTCCGACCTATTGACTTTAAGACATGGGCAAACCTTTTAACTTCTTAGTGCCTTGTTTCCTTCGTCTATTAAACGGGAATACAGCGCAGGGCCATCGTGAAGACTGAGTGAGCTGGCGTGTGAAAGAAGCTGGCATGGCACACAGGAGGCCCTCGGGAAGTGGTCCTTTGCCCTTCAGCTTTCCTTCCTAGTCCGAGGAGACTGTGACCACGTTCTGGGTGACACATGCTCATTGGCCCTGAGCCAGCAGTGCCAGGGAGGTGACTTTCATTTTTCTGGAACTTTTCCACTCCAGAAGAGGATCATTTTAATAAGTCCATAATAATAGACGCAGAGGTGACTCAGATCTGCCAACGAGGAGCCCTGCAGGGGAGGGGACAGGGACTCCGGAGGAAGGAAAGTCAGCAGCATCTGGGGCTGACGCTGCAGTGGGAAGGGCTCTAAATGGGGGGTTTGGGGACCTCCAGATTTCTATGGTTCTCCCCTAGGAGGCCTCAGTTTCCCCTTCTGCAAAGTGCAGGGTAGTTCCAAATGACTTCCAAAGTCCCTTCTAAGATGAAGATGTGGCTCCACTTCCTGAGTCTCACCTCCCACAGCAAAATTAGGAACGCCCTTGGAGACAGTTCTGGGCAGCCCATCCTGGGGAGCATCCCCATGTGAGCTCCTCCGTGATTATATAAGCTGCCCATCTGCCCTCCCAGAGCCCAAGCAGAGGCGGAGCTCTCAGGCCGTGGTGGTTTATTGACGCACATCGCAAGCACAGCACAGGTGGGCATGCCCCAGCCAGGGGCAGACCCGGGGCCAGGGGAGGGCCGTGAGCCACCCCGACAACAACACTGCCAGCAGAGGGGGACAGGGCCTGAGGGCCCATGTTCTCTTCTTCCCCATGCATTTCCCAGGGCGCCCAGACCTGATCCAGGCCACAGAGACAGCTAACCCCTCTGTTCCCTATGGCTACAGAAGAGGCGACCAGCTGTCCTACCTGCCCCTTACCGAGATATGGCCTTGTTGGCCTGCTGGCCCTTCTGTCCTTCCCCACAGAGACCCGGCTGTCGCTGTGGGGGCTGCTCTCCCCCACCTGACATCACCTCCATCACCCGCCAAGAACGAGCTGCCTCCATCAACCCCTCTCCCTTGTCTCAGGGGGTCCACCCTCACCACCCCCCGTGACCTGTACAAAAGTAGGAAATAGGTAAAAACGCTGTTGGGCCTGGGAAAGTCTTCAACAAGAGCTCCCTAGGGAAGGGGCTCTCTGCCAATCATCTCAAGGAAAGGGGGTGGAGGAGGAGGTACCAGTGGGCAGGGGCACAAGGTGGGGTGGCGGGGAAGCCACAGTCCAGATCACACACAGACACAGCGCAGTCAGGGCACCGTGGCCGACAGAGCGAGCAAAGTGCACAGCCAGGCGGGGGCTAGGGCTCTGCAGAGAGCCCTGGGGTCCCCTCCGGGTGGGAGGCAGCCCACCTCTGCCTAAGGAAGGGCTCTCTCTGGGTCTCAGGGGTCTCTTTCCCCCTCCTTGACCCCTGTGGCTGCCATTCCAGACCCCAGTGCTCTGAGCAAGGGAGAAAGTCCACTGGGGTCTATATCATCTCCAGATAGAAGAAAAGAAAAATGCCAGCAGCTCGGATGCCCCAAAGCCAAGAGAAAAAAGAGGTCCCCTTTCTGAGCACAGGTGACAAGGTATGGGCGGGAGGGACAACTCTCCCCATGCAGGAGGAGGTGCGTTGGGTCAGGAGCAGCTAGGGTCACAGCGGTGCAAGAGACTATTTATAGAGGGAGAGGCCAGACCTGCAGTGGGAGCCCCCGGCTTCACGGGGCATCCTGCAGTGGACCTGAGTGGGGTGCATGAGGCTAAGGAAGAGCACCCCACAGCTCTCAGTGTCGCCTCAGGAGGCGGGCAAGCTACATGTGGGCTTTGGCCTGGAGAGGCTTCCTGGGAGAGCCCGAAGGCCCGTGAGAGGGAGGCCTGGGATACAGCAAGAAACAGCAGGACTGGGAAACTGGAGGAGAGGGGAGGTCTCCAGAAATCCAACCCCCCGCCAATCTACAGAGGCTAAGAGCCTTTCCAAGTCTACCAGGCACGGGTGAGCCATGCCTACCAAGGGAACCACTCACTCTCTGTTGCCTCTGATGCCAAGGGGTGGGGGAGGGGGAGATGGAAGCCATGGGGGGAGCAGAGGGATGGGGGAGAGAAAGCCAGCTCCCTGAACCTAGGCCACCCATTGCCTGCCACCTCTCCCCAGGAGTCCCTAGCGGCCCACACTGATGTTGCAGGTCTTGCAGCTGGGGTCTTTCTTGGCATCAGCAGTGGACAGACTCATGAGCTGGTGGCCGCTGATCTCCCCCAGGGTGCCCAGGGACAGGTCGACGGGCTCGGTGTAGATGACCTCCAGGATGAGGTCCTGGGCATGGCGGAAGACCAGCTCCCCGTCCTCCACGCTGCAGGTCAGGAACTTGTTGCAGGCAATGTCCAGCAGGGGCAGGCGGTCCCGGCAGAAGCGGTCCCCCAGGGAGCCCTTCGGGGCCAGGACCAGGATGGCGTAGTGGTAGGCCGTGTACATACAGTACAAGTCCGCAAAGTAGAGGTTGGTGCTGGGGTTGAAAAGGCGCTGGGCGGGGATCTGGAAGCGCCAGCGGCCATAGGGCGAGTCCTGAGGGGGCTGGCCCGTGTTGAACTCTGTGTTGCAGCTAAAGAAGACTCCGTGGAGCATGCCACTGGTCGGGGACCCGTGGCTGCCGCTGTTGTCCTTCAGGTAGGGCTGCAGCATGTTCCCACAGTGGGTCCTACCCACCCCGGGGGGAAAGGCCAAAGGGAAGAGAAAATGCCACTGGTTAGCTGGGCTGAGGCTTGACTGCTATGCATGATGAAAAGGGAGCCAGCCCAGCTCCTGGCTCTCCCACCAACGGCCGCCTCCACCAGTCACAAATAGAACATTCCAGAATGTGCGAGCAGGGAGGGCCCTGGAGATGAGCTGATCGGGCCCACTCCTTCACAGAGAGGTCTCTGAACCTGCTGTTCCCCAGCACAAAACCCTCTGATGAAGACTGAAAAGCCAGGCCACACGATCTGCTCTTTCTGGCGCCACCTCCTACCACGTCCACACCCACAGCTGACATGCTCCAGCCACATGGGAACCCCGCCCAGCTCTTTCCTGCCCCTCTGCGTCTCCGTGTTGCTCTCCCCTCGACCTGGGTTGCCCCTTCCCCACCTTTCACCAACTTCTGTTCATCTTTCAAGGCCCAGCCCAGGCGTCCCCTCCTCTCTAAAACCTCCCAGGTGCACTTGACACAATTTTGACTGCCTACCCTGTGCAGGACAAGGTTCACACACACTTATGCCATCCATCAGCACTGTCCCCCAACAGACTCTGGGGCTCAGGGGGGGGACTCTGCTTCATTCGTCTTTATAACCGGCATGCATGGGTACTCTCTGTCACTTGCTGCTAGAGAAACCCCGACTGGACAGTGCCCTCACCACCCCTCTCGTGGCCTCTCCTCTTTAGTATAAGCACCAATGGCCCTGAGGAGGGTCAAAGTGCCCGCCCCTCAGATGCAACGATAAAGGCCGTGCTGGCGGCAGCTTGCCCTGGCCCGGGCTGGACGGAAATGGACTTGCAGTGTCAGCAGGCCTGGGAGGATGGGCAGCCCCTGGCCAGCCTCACTCTTGCTTGGTCCTGACTGTCTTCAGTGACTAACGACTCGCTGGCCCTCTGGACCTCATGCTGAGGGTACTGGATGGGATCATCAATTGGACCAAGCAGCTTAGATGCAGAACCCCTCACTTTTTTCCCCAAAGGAAATTACATAAGGTGCTCGGGTTGAATGACAGCTGTAGGGCCCACCAAGCCCCCTGCTTGGATTTTCGGGCGACCCCCTCATCACCACCCTGAGGGCTGCCTGAGACATGCTCTGGAGCCTCCAGACTCCCCAGTACACAGTGTGACGACCACAACCCTTCATGCTCAGAATCCGTGCACACTCTGTGCCCCTCCCTACCTCCCCTTCGGACCCAGGGCCTGAATTGGAGAGATAGCTGCTGACCTGCCACATTAGAACCCAGTGACAAAAGGAGAGGTCCAAACGAGGATCCTCCCAGGACCTCACTCACCCAGGCCTGTGGGCACCATGCCCCAGGCAGCCCCATCCCAAGTGCCCTCTCCTTCCCTGGAGCCCAATCCCAGGCCACCAGCTGCACCCCCATCCCTAGAGAGGGCCTGTGATGGGAGGGCACGGCCACTCCATGCAGGACTGGCAACGAGAGGGTGGTGGTAGACAGCCTGGGCGGTGGAGGCAGAGCTGGGGCAGGAAGAGGGACCCAGCGGGCCCTGCAGGGCCTTGCGCACCTGGCATGCTGGAAGTACTCCTTGTGATGGTTGCGGTAGAAGACGGAGAAGCGCAGCATGCGGCCCGCAATCTGCTCGGCTTTCTCCTGCAGCTGTGCCAGGTGCTCCTTGGCATAATCTGCAAGAGTGCAGGGGGGTGAGCTGCAGTCCCTCCTCCCTCCCTGCCCGCACCATGAACACCAGCCCAAGGGGGACACCGAACAGTCAGCACCTGGGGCCACGTGGGGATGGGCCAGCCAGATGCTATCTGTCCTGGTCATGTCTGCATCCTCCCAGAGGCTCAGCACTCTCTGCGTCAGGCAAGAGGCTGGGCTATCCAGTGAGGGCTCCAGGGGCTGTACTCCCAGGCCAGCCTCATGTGAAAGGAGGACCCGCAGGCAAAAGAAGGACCAAGAAGGGGACAATCTGAGGTCCTTTAGGGACAGTACCTCAAACCCAGCAGGTAGGAGGCTGCCTATGCTGTCATTATAACTTGGGGCTCACGGAGACCCTGCAGGACTGGGTGAATATTTAGGCAGACTATGTCTGAGGTGATGTCTCCACTTTAGCATTCTAGGAAAAGCAGAGAAGCCTGGAAACAGGGTAGTGAAACTGGACCCTCCCAGGGGCCAGGGCCTGAGGTCCAAGCCCTGGGGCCCAGGCAGGGCCCCTGCTAGACTAGACAGCACCTTTGTACAAATTACAAAAGGTCCCCTTTCCTCCTTGCCCACGCCGCCCTGGCCAGGGTGCTGGGTTTGGCAAGAGGAGTGTGGTCTGGACGGCAGCCATCGCCAGCTCCCCCGTTGGAATCAAATTCCTGCTACACGTGGAGTTCTGGGGTAAACCAAGAGGCTCTCCCCATAGGCACAGCAAGCACCCCCAGTGAGTGGGGTTTGCAGCCAAGATAAGAAAAAGCACCCCTCAAAACAGAAGGGCAGCTCAAGGCCATGAGACACTGACCTGGGCAGAGTGTGGAGCCAGCAGCCTCAGAGGCCCAGGGCTAAGAATGTTCCTGCCCCTTCCTGGGACAGAGAGATCGGGGGCAGTTCTCACCATGGACACCCAAACAGTGGAATATCATGGGGCAGATCCTGGGTCATCAGAGACCAAGTACGCATGAGCCTGGTGTTTGCTCATGCTGGGACAACTGAATAAGGATCATTTTCCCAGGCTAAGAGGAGGCTCAACACAAGCAAAATATGATTGTTCCATGAAGCGTCCACTGACGATGATCGACACACAAAATGCAGTCTAGCCACACGATGCAATAGTTTCCGGCCTAAGAAGGAAGGAGATTCTGACACATACTACAACATGGATGAAACTTGAAGGCGTGATGCCCAATGAATAAGCCAGTCACAGGAGGGCAGACACTGCGTGATTCCCCTCACACCAGGTACTGAGCGTGGTCACATTTAGCGACAGAAAGTGCAATGGTGGTTGCCAGGGGCTGGAGCGAGTGCGGGGGAGCAGAGTTGTTTCATGGGTACAGAGTTTCAGTTTGGGAAGATGAAAAGTTCTGGAGGTTGGTTGCATCCCAACATGAATGAACTTAACACCACTGAAGTGCACACGGAAAAAATGGTTAAGATGGTAACTTGTAGGCTATGTGTATGTTACCACAATTCAAGAAAAAATTATGTTTTCCCCAAGCCAGAAAAGCGACTCCATCCCTTTATGAAAGTGGTACTGTCACTGTTCACATCTGCCTCCTGCCCCAGGCGGTAGGGTATTTTTTTTGGGGGGGGAGGCGGGCAGGTCTCCTCCACCTGTGGTCTCCCTAACGGCTGACGCCTGGTGCTGGTGCATAGCAGGGGGTCATGGTGTCTGGTTAAGGGGAAGCCCCCTCCTGGCCCTAACTAAACCGGATGTGCCAAGCAGCAGGACAGCAGAGCCTCACCCCCGGTGCAGAACTCGACCGTCTCGCTCCAGCCGGACACCAGGTACTCCCCGTCGCTCTGCTTCACGGCCGTCTGCACCGCCACGCTGTACTCCGTACGGGGGCTCAGGAACCAGTGGCCTCTCACCGTCATGGGCAGTGGCACGGCCTTGGCCACAAGCTTGGTGGGGACATCCTGAGACATGGAGTGCAGACAGAGCCAAGAGTCAAACTGGGGGCCATGTTAGGGTGACCAGACGTCCCGCTTTAGGCGGGACAGTCCCAATTTTTAACAATTTGTCCCACATCCCGCGGCGTTTTAAAAGTCCCAATTTTTGGAAAGAATGCACAACAAGCTAGGGAACGGCGGGAGATAGACCAAATTTTTAATCAAGAACCCCCTCCCCCACGGTCAATGGTGTCCCGCTTTACCAATGTTAAAATCTGGTCACCTTAGTCATGCCCCATCTTGACATTCCCTCAGACCTCCCCCCCACCCCCCCGCCAGCAGGCCCCAGGCCTCCTGAGGTGGGCCAGAGGCCCCGGGACCCGACGGCTGGGTGCCCTGGTCATTGCCAGCAGGAGCCACTGGGAAGGCCACACGGACACTCCCCAGCCTCCAGCCCGCCTGAGTCTCCCATGCCCATCCTCTTGGGCACTGAGGGGATAGGCCACTGGGGTGGAGGCCTGCAAAGTTGAGGGTTGGTGAGACCTCCGTTTTCCAGGGAAACTTCGAGAGCTCAGCACACTGCAGTGCCGTCTCCAAGGCAACGGCCAATGCTGAGAAGCCAGGGAGGAAGGGAAAATATGCTTTATTCTTTGGGGGAGAGGGTTCAGGGGGTGGTGTTGAACATTCAAGTCACCGTGGCAACTGGCCTGCCAAAAGACACCCAGATGGGGGAGCCAGTTCCAAAGACAGAGCGGGTGAGTAACCCACATGATGCTGTCGCTGTGGGAACCAGCTCCTTCCCACCCCACTCTCCCCGTGGCTTCTCTGCCAGCTTGGGAGATGGGAGCCTTCCTTCCACCCTCCCCCACAGCAGCTTTAACACAAGGAAAGGACATCCTAGCGGGAGGGGTACTCTCACATTCCTTTTCTAAACCCAGCAAACAGGCCCAAGGGGCCAGGACAGAGAGGATCACAGAGCCCTGAGGTGCATCTCTGAGGACCCAGCAAAAGGGGCACCCCTGCCCACAGCCCATGTTGCCATCCAGAGACGGGGACCATGCCCAGGTGCGACGTGTGGCCTCGCCCCGGGCTTTTCCCCCCATCCGGAGCCCCAGTCATGACGCTGATAACGGTGTCCGCTGTGTGCTGGGCCCTGAGCCAAACGCGACACGAACATTACCTCACAGAAGCCTCTCACAAGCCCACAGGGGCTGGCATTACCATTATCCCCTTTTTACCAGCGCAGGAACTCAAGCCCAGAGAGGTTAAATAACTTTCCCAAGATCACACAGTGAGAAGAGCCTGCACTGGAATCAGGCCTCTCCAAACCCACGGCTGTCGCCTCCAGGCCCCGGTCGTCCTGCCTCCTTCAGGAGCAGGTTGGGGAAGAGGCGCTCGGGCGCCTGGCTCACCCGGTGCTTGAACTTGTTGGAGTTCTTGTTCTCCTTCTTGTTGAGGTCAATGAAATAGTGAGTCACCCTCTCCAGGTCGCTGTTCTCCATGGCCCAGGAGATGCGGAAGGAGTCGCAGGTGATGTTGTTCACCTCGATGCTGTGGGGTGTGGACAGCAGCTCCATGCTGCCCTCGGCTTGGCTCCTGGGGAGGCTGAGGGGAGAGGGGGCATCAGCACCTCCCTCCCTGACACAGCTTTCTGGAACGTCTTGCTCCCCATACCCCTTGCGAGGTGGAAACTTGAGGACCCATTGATGGCACTTGCCTCATCGAGTCGAGTGGAAGGATGGCACTGGGAAGACTAGAGGGGGGAACAAAGGTGGGACGGGGTGTCCCGCCCCACAGGGGGCTCTTGGCTGTCCTCAGAGGGGTCTGCAGAGCAGATGGCACCGGACAGGTGGCAGAGGCAGTGGGAATGCTGCAAACGCCAGGCAGGACAGATTTGCAGCAGATGGAGCTGAGGAGGGAGCCCTCAGGCAGCAGGCGTTAAAAGAGAAAGCAGGTGGGGGTGGACAGAACAGTGCGACAGGAAGCACCCACTGAGGAGACGGGTGTGAGGGCACAGGCAGCCGACAGGCCGGGGGTGGCAGGACTCTGGGACTCAGGCCCCCCTCCTCTCTGGGGGTTCAAGTGCACATGGGTCCCCTGATGGGGGCAGGGGGTAGCACAAGCCACAGCCCTTCTTCCACTTGTCCCTTTTCCTTTATCGCTCTCCCTTTCAGCACATCCTCTGTCACTTGACTCTTAAGTCATTGTTTTATCTTTGATGTCTGTTGTAGACTGACTATATGTTAACAATATCACAAACATCACCTCATGCAAGCTCACCACTATCACGATCCCCATTTTACCCATGGGGTAGCTGAGGTTGGGGGGTACTAAGGTGCCAAAGAAAATGATTTGAACTCAGGTCTGTGGGACTCTGGAGCCCAAACTCTTTGTCATTAAGTGAAGGTTGTGTCCCCTCGTGTGAGTGTGGTGTGTGCATAGGTGCACATGGTTTTACCGCTATATATTTTTCCTCCTTCAAGCGATGGCATTTTCTCTTACTGCCCCTGTTCCCCCCATCACTCCCCTTCTCCTGGCTGCTCTTCCAGGTGTAAAAGGACCACACCACCAGGAAGTGCTGGCTCTGGCCCTGACTTTGGCCCGGGCTCACTGGAGGATCTCTGGGGAGCAGGGTGGGGACCTAAGAGGGGAGGGGAGGGACTGTCTCCAGGGCAAGAGCAGGAGTGTGGGCTGGACTTTCTCCCGGGGCATCTGCTTAGTACCCAGTGGGGCTCATGCCTCCCAGTTTTTCCTCAAACCCAGTCCCACCCAGCACTCCACAGATTTCTAGAGGGCTGGCTCCTTTTCACCCCCTTCTGCTCCTCTTCTTGCCCCAACGCTAAGGGTGAGGGTACCTTGTGCCTTCAAAAACAGGTACTTCTATTTATAGCTTCCAGGAGATCCAACCCACACTTCCCTGTCAATTAAGCTTGCTTTGGAGCCTGGCACCTCTAAATTAACCCGTGGGCTGCCTGGGTGGCAGGCACAGGGTGAAGAACATGAGCGATGGTCCCTACATGCCCCAGGGTATCACCTGCGCCCTGTTTCGATCTTAGCTCCCCCCTACCCCCACCCTCAAAGCCTATGCCTGCCTGTTGTGAGGTTTAGCCAGAGGCCCTTGGCTTCGTGCACAGGGAATCCTACGGCAAATAAGCATGGTGGTGCTACTGGGTTCAGCCCCAAATAAAAGAGAATGGGATTGGGTTCTAGAAACAACTGTACTAGAATAAACTAGTTGGTAAGTCACAGGGGCAGGTGCGGAGCAGTGGGGAGTTGCCATCCCCGGGGTTCCCATGAGGAACTCCTCAGGGAGATACATGTGAGCTCCCCACGCACACACATGCACCCCACCAGCACAGGCGCCTCCCACCCGCAGGGGACGAAGTCCACACCCACCCTGTGGACAGGCACCTGTTCTTGCCTCGGTTGTCCCAGAGAGCAGCTGTGCTCGGTGGTGGGATCTCCAGGACCAGGCTCATCCTTTCCCCTCTACCGTTCTGGGGGAGCTGAGACTACCCACCCCAGGCGAGCTTGGGAGAGCGGCTGCGAGTGACACCGGAAGAATAGTATGGCTGAGGGGGACCAAGGGTGGGCCTAAGCCCCAGCTCTCCAAGCCCAGATGGCTGGGGAAGGGCAGGGTGTGAGGGACAGGTTGAGACAACACCTGAGAAACACCCACACTCCTGTGCGAATCCACCCCGACACAAGCATTCACACACCCACACGCAGGCAAGCGCATGCGCTCACCCAGGCACACGTATGCACCAAGCATGCCCACCCACACCTTCCACCATGGGCTGCACACACCTCCTCAGACATTTTCACTCCCACACACTCAGTACCTACGCACTTCCATCACCCTCCACATCCTAAGAATGTCCCGCAATTTTCCCTCTAAAAGCCGTCACCTCCACACAGATCCACGCATGTGCGTGTCCACAGCTCACGCACACATGTATGCATGCACACCTCCTCACAAGCCACATCTTGGGTGGGGGGGAAGCAGCAGGAACCAACAGGCACGCATGCCACCTCCACTGAAGGCAGGCATCCTACATGCCTGCTTGCACACCCATGTGCATTCACACACAACCTCTGCCCATATTCTGGTATTCACTCTCAAGTCTCCAGGCTCAAACACACAGACTTCGAAAATGTGTTTGTCTCTGGCCACACATGCCACCCCTGAGCCTTCACATGCCAACAGGTTTGCGTACCTACACAGCTTTGTCCACCTACACAGCTTTGCCCACAGACAGGGGCTTCTGCCCACACTCTCCACCTACCTACCCCCTTCTGCTGCAGAGTCGCACCTTCCCACACAAGCCCTCTGTCAACATGTACTCCCACACGCCTGACAAGCGATATGTCCACCCCATAAATATACTGCTTTACACCGTCCCCATCTACATGTACCAACAGTGACTCAGATAAGTGATCCCCCACACATATGCCTCATGTGTACAAGCAACCTATGTTCCTAGACATGCCACATAGCAGTCAAAACCCACACATGAGCATAAGCACATGCAGACAGAACTATCTACGCAAGCAAACCTCCAGCCTTCTCGAAAGCGTGCATTCACTGTGCACACACTGCTACCCTTTGCCCATGTCCACTCAGAAAAGCCACTGCGTGCCACTGCCCCCACCCCACTGTCCCTGTGGGCATTGCTGACTGCAGTAGAATGGTCACGGGGTGACTAACTGTGGTGCTCCGGAGACCGGATCCGGCTGTTAACCCCTTGGCTAAGGGCCTGGGAGAAGGGGGACAGGGTCGTAGGCCCTGGCAATCCAGGTGGGCACCACCGGCCGTGGCAGGACCTTGGTGCCCTCGGCTCCTAGCCCCTGGCCACCCGAGTCCCTCTCGGGATTGACAGACTGCAGGACGTTCTGGGGAGGAAGCGCACTCACCTGGCTCCTACGAGCTCTGCAGAGGAAGACCTGGGAGGGAGAGCAGGGGGAGACCTCTGTGTGAGTGAGCCCCCTGGGCAGAGGGGCAGCAGCCAGGAGCCTGGGTCACAGGCAGCAGCTCTTGCTGGCTCCTCTCACAGCTGCCGAGGAGGCTTCTTCCATGCCCCGCAGGCAGTCCCTGCCTGGTACGCAGCGCGCTGCTGCCCCGGGAGAGGCGATGCTTCCAGCCCGTTTCCAGCCGAGCACAAGGAGAGGCAAGAGCGAAATCAAAGCGGCGTGGAGGAGAGAGAGGCAGAGGAGAGAAGGAACGGGAGAGCCAGACCGAATCTGGCTCCACCAATGGGATCAGTGGCTGCCCAGCGTCAGGTGACGATCAGCAAGCTTGGTCCCTGTTCGCCCGGGCTGGTGGGAGGGGGAAAGGGGAAAGGGTCTGGAAGGGTGCTACGCTGATGTCCTCGGAGATAGTGGCAGAGGCTGCCCCCTTGGCCGGTTCTTCCAGGAACCTCGCCCTCAGTAGCAGTCCTTCCAGCACTCCCCAACTTGGAAATCTCTCACTGGAATGCAGCCCCCAAACTTCAGGATGCTGGGAGCGGGGTGGGGCTTAGCCGGGGGGGCTCTGGAGCCTGGAGCAAAGACTGATTGTGGGAGGGGGTGGCTGTGAAGAGACGGGACTCCGATGGGGTGTGGGAGCTGGGGGGAGGAGGGGGTCGTCTGGGCTCTTTCCTCAGGGCCTTTTGCTGATCTCTGGCTCCATTTTCTTACCCAATCTACCAAGAGGTATCAGACCACAGCCCCAGGAACCCCTGTGGTCTAGGGAGAATCCTCTGGCTGTTTAGGTGAGAAAAGGATGAGAGAGAGACTCACAGAGAGAGAGAGAGAGAAGTTGTGGGGTTGTGAAGGGTGTATAAAGGCAGGAGCGTGGGGGGTGAGAGGGACACCCAGAGCTTGGAGTGTGTGCATCCCCGCCAACCATCAGGACTCAGAGGAGCCAAGCCCTGAACACTTGGCCAGAGAGCGCTGTCTGCTTGCTCTCTTATCGGCAGGAGGCTTTTCTACCACCAAGAAACGAGACACCCATGGACGCCACCATGAACACTCAAGGAAATTTGAACCAAGCAATCCACAGTGAGTGAGTGTCACGTGCAAAAGCAGGGGCTTTGCGGTCAGATATGCCCTATTTCTTTCTAGCGCGGGGAGTGGAGACAAGGGGTTCAGCTTCTCGGAGCTTCAGTGTCTTCATCTGTCAAAGGGGATAGTCATACAGGTTTATTGTGATCATGGAATGAGGTAAGTATGTGGCTCACTCCGCTCTGGGCCTGGCCCACACGCAGCGCCCAGTCACCCAGCAGAGCTGTTTCCATTGCCATCCTGTTGACAGTGTCTGCTCTCACGGGGCCCACCGTCTTTTCAGAGAGAAAAGGTGGACATTCAGAGACACAATTAGAGAGCATGAAGTAGACAAGTAAATTACAGGGCACAGATAAGAATTCTGAGAAGGTGGAGTCAGGGCCAGCCCCGGGGCCAGGTGGGGCTCAGGTAAGAGGAGCCATGGAAGCAGGAGTGTGTGGGTGGGAGGGAGGGCTGGTGTGGGGGTAGCAGACAGGGGACAGCAGACCACGCAGGCAGGCCCTGGGCGAGGGCCTCAGGGAGCCATGGAAGGTGTGAGCTAAGTGGGAGGGACATTCACTGAGAGGGACTGGGGGTGGGGGGCAGCAGAGACTAGACTGGAAGTGAACAGTTCACAGAAAGCAGAGGCAGGCAGAAGCCAGTCCCACCCTAACAGGGTGTGGAAAACCTGAACAAGTTCGGTCAGATCCCGAACCACAGAATGTGGTGGGGTGTGTTACACGGAGGCAGGATTCAGCACTCCCTTGGCGAAACATGAGTGGGTCCCTTCCCCCCCAGCCCCACGCCTACACTGAGATGGTGAAACTCCAAAGAGATGCAAAACGTAATCTCATGGTTTGGGCCAGCACCACACATGGGGCCAAAACCTGCCCCTACGACCTCCCTGAGGGGTGGTGTGAGGAACGAGTCAGGTTCTCTGTGCCTCAGTTTCCCCCCAAGGCGAGTCCAGGCATGTCTCTGCCTCCCACGTGGGCAGGATGGCATGTAAGGAGCGCATGAGGTCATGTGTCCTGAGCAGTGAACAATAGGCCTCTGAGGGAGCTTTTGTGAAGCTGCCGGCTGGCCTCAGGGGAGGCACAAACCCAGGGTTGGTGCCTCTTCTCGCCTCCGAGGACTTCTCTGCAGATCACATGAGGAGACACATGGTAAGAAGAAAGCAGAGCGTGCCAACTACCTCCGCATGTACCACAAACCCAACAGCCGCCAAGAGACGCGGCTGCTGCATTTTAATCTTTAATAACTTTTTATTACATGAGGAATATGTGATCATTGCAGAAAGATGAGATTTAATTCTAAAATTTAAGAGAAAACGAAAGATGTTCATTTCCTCACCATTCAGATGCATGCCTCTGAGATATATATTTTATTAACAAAAATAGAGAGTCTGCTGTTTTATAACCCACTGTTCTCACTTACCAATACCTTTTCTGTGCACTACATCATCTTTGGACAGTGTCGTTTTCAATCGCTGTATATGTTCTACTGTCGTCATACACCCTATTTTGGGGAGCCCATCTCCTACTTATCGATGATTAACATTGCAATGCATGTTCTTACAGCAAAAATTCCTTCCCCTGCTTTAATTATATTTCCAATAAAATATTAAAGCATATGCACCATATTTGGATGTTGATTTAAACAAAGTGTTAAAAAAATCCTAGCAACAATTGGGACATTTGAATACTAACTGGATACTTGATAATATGTAGGAATTATTAGCTCTGATAGTATTTTGTGGTTATCCTTTTAAAAGGATATCCTTCAGAGATACATATTATACTATTTATGGATGAATGGCATGATATCTGTAATTTGTTTCAAAATGATCTGGGGAGAAGATGGGGGTAGATGAAACATGATGGGCAGTGGTGGATAACTGCTAAAGCTGGCATTTTGAGGTTCAATAAGCTATTCTCTCTTCCTTTGTGCATGCTGGGAGTTTCTGTATTAAATATTGTAGTCAAAACATGATGGTAATAATAACAAGCATTTATTAAGCAAGACACCGTGCAAGGCACACGATTCTCACAACACTAAGAGACAGAGCCATCAGTGCTATTTTAAAAAGGTCCATGGTGGGAAATGGGACTCAGTCTATAGAAATAAAAGTCAAAAAAGGGAGGAAGATGAGGAAAGAAAAAATAGATTCAAATTCAGGTGTGAGTATAAAGGCTGGTTCTTTGTGGCAGGACACTATCTGAGGTAAGAAAGATGAGGCTGGGGAAGCCGGGAGGGCTCAGTGGGTTGGGCGCTCACTTTGCAGCCCTGGGGACCGAGGATCGAATCCCGGCCCCGGCCCGTGTGGACCCATATGCTGAACTGGGGAGTGCCCCCAGTTCAGTTCTCACCGGGGCGAGACCCCGGCCCAGTTCCTGCCCTGTGCAGCCCTGCCCACCTGTGGAATGAAACTATGTGGAAAGACCAATGATGTGCAACTATGGAGACTGTTCTGGGGCCTCCCCCTTCTCTCTGTCTCTGACTCTGTATCTCTCTCTCTCTGTCAAAAACAATAAATAAATCTTTAAAAATAAATAAATAAATAAATAAAATAGTGGTGTTTTAAAAAAAGAAAGATGAGGCTGTAAGTGAAAATAATCCATGGTCTTACTTTTTTTTTAAGATTTATGCTATTGTTTGAGAGAAGGTGTGTGTGAGAGAGACAGAGAGAGAGAGAGAGAGAGAGAGAGAAGGGGGAGGACCCAGAGCAGTCTCCATAGTTGTACATCATTAGTTGTGACATGGTTTCATTCCACACAGATGGATGTGGGGCCACGTGGGACGGAAACTGAACCGGGGGCCTCCCGCGTGTGAAGTGAGAACCTTTGCTGCCATCCTGGTGGTTACAGTTGTGCCACTGTTCAGCATACGGGGTTGCATGGGCTGGGGCCAGGAACTGATCCCTGGACCTCACGACTTCAAGGCAAGCACCCCATCCATGGTCTTACTATTGCTTATGCACTTCGTATTTTCCCATGGTTGAACTAAGTGTGGCGATCTCATGGGCCAAGGAATGCATATACACCCAGCCAGCCCAGAAAAACCACCTTGCTCATTTACATGTATGGACAGTGACAGGAGTGGGCAATGACTGTTTATAAGAACTGTATGAATTTCTCAATGCTTATTTACTTTACCTTTTCAAAATTAGGTCTAGACCTCCTCCAACCCTTACCGTCCCCTATTTTGAACTTACTAAAGAGCATTAATTTTAAAAACTAGACACATTTCTGAATATTCACTCAACTAAAGAATATAATACGTTTTTATTTAAGCTTATTTTTAAACTGAAATTTTAACAATTTAAGACATGGAAAGATGCTGAATTATATTTAAGGACCCCGAAAAGTCATCTTAGTGACACTAGTAAAATGTTGAAAGGGCAAAAAAAAAGCCCTGCAAGATCCAATGAAGGACAATGAAGAAAGAATCACAGGGGAAATCAAAAGTGGAAGAACTAACGTGATAGAACCATGGTGTAGGGATAGTCATTACACCCGAAGTGGAACAGCATAAAGGAGGAACTGTGCATACCACTGGGCAATGTGTGGCAGGACACCAGGGACAAGACAGACACACTGAATACACAAAGTGCTACCATGCTGGAAAGACTTCCCCCCTCAGGATTTTCCACACTTATTCTCTTCAGAGAGCTACACACAGAAGAACCTATACAGAAGACATACAAAAAGTGCAACACAAAAACAGCTTTCCTATCCATGGTGCTAGAGTTAAATCACTGATGCAATCCACCTGGAAACAAGCCATCTTTTTCTAATGCATATCCAGATTTGTTACTATGTCTCGCCACAAACTGGAATTCATTCATTCATTCAACAAAAATTAAGTGGGCGCTTCCTATGTATCAGGCACTGTTTCAGACAATGAGGATACTATAGTGGTAGAAGGAGAAAAAAAGTCTGTGCTCTTCTGGGGCTTACTTTCTGGTGAGGGGAAGACAAAGAGAGTAAACATACATTGTAGTCTATTAAGTGATAAGTGCTACAGAGAAAAATAAGTCAGTAAATTGGGATAGGGAATGTCATGGGGGAGTGGGAGTTTACAATTTTAAATAGAACCATGAGAGAAGGCCTCCTTGAATAGATGACTTTTGGATTTAAAAAAACTCATCTGAAGGATGGGAGGAAGCCATGCAGAGTTATGTGGGGGAAGAGCATCCCAGGCAGCAGGTACAGATGCCCTGAAGAGTGAGTATGTCAGATTCTTCCAGAAACAGCAAGGGGAGCAGTGCAGCTGGAGCAGAGTGAGTGAGGGGAGTGTGATAGGAGCTGAGCACAGACAGAAGGTGGGTGGGTAAAAAGATGATGTAGGGCTATGTAGGCCAGTCGAACGCTTCTAGTTTTTAGTCTGAAAAGGCATTGAGAAGTTTTAGAGCGAGGCCTGATGTGAAATATGTTAATTATGCTGTGTAGAGACAAGACTGAAGGGACCTAGGTGGTAGCAGGCAGGTCAGTTAGGAGGATAGTATAATAATCCCAGCAAAAATGAATAAATAACGAGGATGTCCTGGATCAAGGTGGGATGTCAGTGAAGGGAATGAGCAGTGCTAAGATTCTGTATTATATCTGGGAGAGCTGACATATTAGATGTATTGCATGAGAAAAAGAGAGGAGTCAAGAAAAACAGCAAGATTTTTGACTCGAATTACTAGAGGGATGGAGTTGCCTTGTACTGGGATGAGAAACCCTTGAGTAGTTCGAGGAGGAAGATCAAAAGCTTGAATGAGGACATAGGCTTGAGATGTTTCGCAGAAACCAAGTGGAGGTATGAGATAGGCAGATACCCACCTGGAGTTCCAAGAGATCCAGGCTGAGATCAAGGTTTGAAGCTGAGAAACTGGACCATTGCCAAGGGAGTTAAGTATAGAGAAAGAGAAGAGTTCTGAGGACTGAATCCCAGAGCTCTATGATGTTTAGAGCTCAAGGAGATGAGGAGGAACCAGTAAATAAGTAGCCTACAAATGATGCAAACAAATTAGGACAAATTACTCATGAGGAACATGTAATAGCTTGAACTTGGATAGCATTCTCATACCACACATTCCTCTTATTCTACTGATATGTATTCAAAACAGTCCCTTATTCATTTAGTATTTGCAACATGCATCAAGAATTTAGAGGAACAGGCTTTTGACAGAATCTGTTTATACCTTCTGAAACCAGTATTTAGACCCAGAAAATTATATTTCTTTTTAAGAGGTTAGGCATGCCAGAATGGCTTAGCAGGTTGAGCGCTCTCGTCTTACAGCCCCTGGGTCAGTGGATTGAATCCTGGCCCCTGGGGCGAGCATCCCATGTGGGAGGCCCCAGTTCAGCTTCTGCCCCGGGCATGTTTCCCATGTAGGAGGTCCCCAGCTCGCAGGGGCATGCCTCCCATGTGGGAGGCCCCCAGCCAAGTTCCTGCCCTACACAACCCCACACCCACCCATGGAATGAAACTATATTGAAAACTGATGACGTGCAACTATGGAGACTGCTCTGGGTTCGCCCCCTTCTGTCTCTCTCTGTCGAAAACAATAAAAATAAATCTTAAAAGAAAAGTTTATTAGTTTCATTAAGTCATCAGAAAAGAATAAGATTATTGTCTCTACTATGAAATATGTAAAAATAAAATGCAACAAAATGTTATTAATAAGTTCTGCTAGAATCACAGATGTGATTACTGGAGGTTCAGCTAGTAATGATTTACATGTTTATTTTGAGTCTAAATAAAACAATGAACACTCTGGGAAAAAATGAAGAGGGAGGTGTTGGAGCAAGTATAGAAATAAAAGCAGAATGGTGCTGACATTGAGATGGAAGGTTGGAGAATCTTCTTAAAGGGAAATTATAATAATCATTGTCATGAAGTTATTCCCCAAAAGTTAAAGGTGATTTGTCTTCTCTCCTTTTGCCCTTCTGGGGTAAGAAATGCTGTGGAAATCCAATAAGCATTGCAGGAATGAAATTGGCTAAATTATGGTGCAAGACAATAGTGTGGAGTACTATTTAACCATTAAAAATCATAATTTAGAAGCCCACTTAACTCAGAAAATTGTTTATTGTTAAAAGAAAAACAGCAGACTTTAGAACCATATGCAAAATATCTCAATTTTTAACGGTCTACATGTATAGAAAAACAACTTCAAATATATAGAACAGTTGATGGTATAATAAGATGTGATTTTAATTTTTTTCTAGTTGCTTTTTAAATTTTTCCAAATTTCTTACAATGACTAGTATCTTTGTAAAAAAGAAAAAAGAAACAAAACAAAAAGTAAGGTGGATTTCATAACCCAGAGAATTAAATCAAAGCAATTTCATCTAGTGCTCTGGTCAGAAGCTTAGGGCCGCTGTGTGGAGTTCTGCAGGGGAAAGGAAGCATTTTTATTTGGTTAGGTTTGGTTATCATAAAACCAATACGCAGAAAAGAAGTTGAAAAAAATCTGGCTAGAAACCAACATAAAATATTAATATGTTATTAAACTGGCAAAATAAGTTTAAAAAGAGCCAACACTCAAAAGAATGTGGAAAAATGTGTTCTTACATACTATAAACATATTCTTTCTTAATAGTGATGCATATTAGCACAACCCTTTTTGAAAGCAACTTAGAAATAGGGATGAAGAAACATAAAATGTACATGTTCACAATGTACAGCCATTGTGAACACAGTTCGGCAGTTTCTTATAACAACAATTGCACTCTTAGACATTTATTTATCCAGGAAATGAAAATTTATGTTTCCATGTATGTACATGTATGTTCATAGCAGCTTTATTCATAATAGCCCAGATGTCCTCCAAGGGTGAATGGTTAAACAAAGCATGGATACTCCGCAATGAAAAGGAATGAACTATGATAAACACAACTTGGATAATCTCTAGGGAATTATGCTCAGTGAAGAAAGCACTCCCAAGAAGTTCATTTTTAAATGATTTCCACTTTTGAAATAACAAAAATATAAATATGGAGATTAATGGTTGTCAGGAGTGGGTGGGAGGGAGGGAGGTATGGCTATAAAAGGGCAGGCAACTAGAGGGATCCTTGTAGTGATGGGAATATATTTTGACTATCAATGTCAATATTCTGGTTGTGATACTGTATTATAGTTTTGCAATATGTTACAACTGAGGGAAAATGAGTACAGGGTACTTGGGATCTCAGCATTATTTCTTACAACTGCATGTTTCTGTAATTATCTCAAAAATAAAAAAGTTCCTTTAAAAAAAAGTACGTCTTCTTTCAGCCAGTTATCACAAGTCTGAAAATTTGTCCTACGGATATAATAAAAAAAAAGAAAACAATGTTAAATGCACCAGATGTTCACCACAGCATTATTTACAACAGAGAAAAGAAATGATCTAAGTGTCCAAACAGAAAAATAAACAAATCATGACACAGCCATCTGAGAATTAAGCAGTCTTTTGATACAGCAACAAAGAAATGTTATTTGCGAGATGCCCAGATAGTTCAGTGGTTGAGCGCTTGCCTTGCAATCAATCACCAGTTCTGGGGTTTGATTTTGGCTCCGGCCTGTGCAAACCTATGTGCTGAACTTTAATGCAACTGGTATCCACTGGGATGGCTCTGTGGTGAAGGTTCCCACCTCCTACAAGGCCCCGCCCTGCACTACTCCACACCCACTTGTGTGGAATGAAATCATGTCACAACTAATGATGTACAAACAACTATGGAGACTGCTCTGGGCCTTCCTCCCTTCTCTCTAAAACAATAAATCTTTTTTTTAAAAAAGAAGTTATTTGAAAAAGGATTCAAAATTGTAGTACAGTGACAGCTCAGTGAACAGGACTGAAATATATTTCAAAAGTTGTACGAGTATTCCATGTGGAATTCTAGCATGTCTGCCTTTCCTCAAACTTTCTGTCATGTTTGTTACATGGCTTTTACCTGATTTGGGGATGGGGATCGGGTTGGGGGATAACAGTAAAGGGTATCTTTTTATGTCAAATTACAAGTGTTGGGAGTCACAATAAAAGGTCTTTAAATCGACACTCCCAGTCGAGCAAATTTCGTTTTTCAGGTTCCAGGAATACCCAAGGGCTCACAGACCTGAGCTCAGGGCGGGTACCATTTGGCACACGGTGGGTCTGCGGTTGCTCCAGAGCTGCACCCACAAATCCCACCCCAGGACCCCAAGAGTCAAGTGGAGGGACCCTCCAGAGAGGGCAAGGCCGCTGCCAGCAGGTACAGTGACCACTCCAAGGTCACCATGGAGCCCGCAGCTGCAGCTCGGCCCGGCCAGGGCTCCCAGATTCCGAGTTTCTGATTCAGGGTCTCTCTGTCTGCACTTGGCCCGACCGGAGCCGCGACCCCACTGCCCCAGGGCTGCTCCATAGAGAAGCCTCATACTGCGTTGGCGGCCACCAAGGCCCTCAGACCCTGAGCTAGACACCTCCATCCCCGGCCTCGGGCCAAGCCCCCCGAGCGCTGCACCATCGCGCAACCGAGACCAGTCCCCTATTCCTTTTTTCGCCCTCTCAACCCAGCTTTTCCCGACTCCGGGAAGAACCGGGAAGAGAAGGCGGAGGCGAGCGGGGAGCCGCCGGATAAATACTGTGGCCGGCCCCGCCCACCGACCTCACTTCCGCCTCTTGGCAAGATGGCGGCGCCCAGGCCCCGCCACGCAGACTTCCGTCTGGTGCTGCGACCCAGGCCCGGCCCAGGGCCGCACCGGAGCTGAGGTCGGAACGCGCGCCGTGTGGGGCTGCAGCCCAGGTGCACTGGGGTGTGTCGCTGCTTCGTGCCTAGCCGGGGCCTGGGGAGAGGGCGCACCAAAGCTGCCCCGGGGAGTCCGGGGGGTCGCCACGTGGGAGGGGAGGAGCTGAGACGCCGGGAGAGACGCCCTGACTGAGGGGCGGTCGGCCAGGTGGGTGGGGCTCCGCCCAGGGTCCGGGTGTCTGTCCCCGCTAGTGACTTTGTTGTCACTTTCTTCTCAGGAAACATGTCGGAAGGAAACGCCGCGGGCGAGCCCAGCGCTCCGGGAGGGCCCCGACCCCTCCTCTCTGGGGCCCGGGGCCTTATCCGGCGGCGGCCGGCTACCCCCCTCACTCCGGGCCGCCTTCCCTCCATCCTCTCCAGGGACCTCACCCTCGGGGGAGTCAAGAAGGTACCCGACCACCTTGAATTCCAGGCCCCTGGGGTTCCGCTGATGTTCATATAGGGCGTACTGTGTTCCAGGCGTAATGTTGGGCCTCACGGATCTTGTCCCCAGACTTCTGCTTACAAATTCTGGGGAGTCTGTCTTTTATCTTCAAGTCTAGATGCTGGGTACAAGCTGTTGACATGGTTCTTAGCGTTGGCTGAAAGGCAGAGAATCCCAATTCAAAAGCAACTGGAGCGGTGTTTATATACTTTTTGTGTGTGTTGGACTCCTTTGATAAACTGATGAAAGTCAGGCAGGCATAAGCATTGCCTGGAGTTTTAGAGAATTCTGAATTTGCCATGGATCCGTGTGCAAACTTCTGGTTAGATTGTAATGAGCCCTCGGCATGGCATTAGAGAGGCACTGTTTCTCTCCCATTGTGTTTATGACTGTAGATATAAAAAGTAGCCCTCATAGTGGGGAGTGCGGGTGATAACAGAAGCATAAAGCAGCCAGTTTTTAAAGACTTAAGTCTGCATAGAGAAGCTCTGGTGGCAGTCTAACCTGTCGTCTGTTTGTGAGTGCCGGCAGACTAGTCTTTCATATTTGAGTCTTGCTGCTAAAAGCTAAAGCTCTTTTCCTATGATACTGACTGCTCTATAGCAGTTGGAAGACTAGAAGTGAGATTAGATAAATTCCTTTGCACATAGAAGTCCCGAGTGCTCTCCTTTCAGAGGGCAGGAGCTGGGACTGCTAGTTCAAATGGTTTTTGGTGCTCCTTTTTTTTTTAAATATATTTTTATTTTTTTTTTTTATTTTTGACAGAGAGAGAGAGACAGAGACAGAGAGAGAACTGAACTGGGGGAGCTCCCAGCTCAGCATATGGTTCCGCACGGGTCGGGGCCGGGATTCGATCCCTGGTCCCCGGCGATGCAAAGTGAGCGCTCAACCCACTGAGCCATCCCGGCTTCCCCTGGTGCTCCTTTCTTGTGTACTGTGCTGCCACCATCATACATTTTTCCTTTTCAAGCACAAGTCTGTAAGTCATTGATAACAGTATGGAATGTGCAGAAGATCCATGGTGGTCTTGATTCATAGAAGATGTCCTTCTGGAGTTTTTCTTTTCCTCTGTATTTTGAGATCAGAATTTACCAAATCAGTGACTCCTATATTTTACTTTCAGAAAACCTTCACCCCAAATATCATCAGTCGGAAGATCAAGGAAGAGTAAGTAGCTAGGTTTTTTCAGTATTTACTTGTTCTGAATTTGGACTTTTTGGGCAATAACTAGGCTTGTTGCTCAGAAATTTAAATTTATGTATTTAATTCTTTCCACTAGTGATTTTCAGTCCTAGCTCCCAAATGATTATAATATGCAAGCTTTGAAAAAAATCCTGGTAGCTGAGGGTTCATCCCAGAAATTGTGGTTTACCTTGTTTGCAGTGAAAGTGATTATCTTTTACAGCCAGATTTGAGAGCCACTGGTTTAGACGAAGACTTATCAAGTTTTTCCTTAAGTTCTTTTGCAATACAGCCTTCCTGCTTTTGATCAATACAAAAAATAAAATAAAATAAATAAATAAATAAAATCCACATTTTGAGACAGTCTCTGTAATTCAATACAGTCCTAGTATACACTTTCAAGCAAGAAGATAAGGGAAAGCAAACCTAAAGGACTCCTCCCCATCAAGGAAGTGAAAAAGGTGCTAGACTTAGGATTGAGATCAGTTTCTCATGATGTAGTTATTGGCTCCAGTGGAGTTCGTGGTGTGGGAGAATAAAACCACTGCTCTGAGGAAGGGTGAGTGAGTGGTTTCCCTTAATCCATTCTCTTTTCCAGGCCCAAGGAAGAAGTAACTGTCAAGAAGGAGAAGCGTGAAAGGGATAGAGACCGACAGCGAGATGGGCATGGACGTGGCCGGGGTCGCCCAGAAGTGATCCAGTCCCATTCCATCTTTGAACAGGGCCCAGCCGAAATGATGAAGAAAAAGGGTACAGACTGCTGGGGAGGAAGGGATCAGTGCATTTTGGTTCAGACTGTCTGAGAAAAGGGAAAGGGTAGTGGAGTTGCCCTGCTCCCCATTTAGTTTTCCTTGCTGTTGGCCTCTTCCTGACCCCTGGTGAGCTGGGTATTTTCCCACAGGGACCTGGGATAAGACCGTGGATTTGTCGGATATGGGGCCCTCTCACATCATCAACATCAAAAAAGAGAAGAGGGAGACGGATGAAGAAACAAAACAGATTCTGCGTATGCTGGAGAAGGATGATGTAGGTACCAGCAGGCTAGTGGGAGTGGCCTTCTGTGTAGCTGCAAAGGGCCTCTGGGAGCCTGGGTTGAGGGAAGAAGAGTTCTCTGATGTCCTGGAAGGCTGGTGAGCAGCAGGAATGTTCGGTTAGAAAAGGGCTAAGATAGGCTGCAGTCCAGGGATGTGTGTGCCAACCAGGCTGTGTGATGACCCCCCCCCCATGCCCCCCTCCTTTCTTGGCAGTTCATCGATGACCCTGGGCTGAGGAATGACACTCGAAACATGCCCGTGCAGCTGCCACTGGTTCACTCAGGGTGGCTGTTTAAGGAAGAGAATGAAGAATCAGATGTTAAACCTTGGCTGGCTGGCCCCAGGGAGGAGGACATGGAGGTGGATGTGCCTGCTGTGAAAGGTACTCTGTGTCAGTTAACGTCTCATCTCCTTTTTCACGGCTGCCCTCTAGGAAGCCCCCCAGGATTGAGCAGGTCCTCTCCCATTCCAGCTGTCAAACACACGGCCTGAACAAAGATGCCAAAGTCTCACTCTCAGAGGGTTCATGCGGACATGGACCGGTGGGCCTCACCTCAGATATCCCTTATTAGATAAGTCACACAACTCCTGGATCCCTCTCCTTAATCAGTGTTTCCCTCCAGCTTCCTGGCTGAGTGACAGTGGAAGAGTCGGGGGCGAAGGGATAGGTACAATGGGTGAGATGGCATAGAGGGCGGCCACTTGATAACCCTACCATTTGTGTTACCTTGGGCAGTGAAAGAGGAGCCACGAGATGAGGAGGAGGAGGCCAAGATGAAGGCTCCCCCCGGAGCAGCAAGAAAGACCCCAGGCCTCCCGAAGGACTTATCTGTGGCAGGGCTGCTCAAGGAGCTGAGCCTCACGCAAGAGGAAGAGCTGCTATTCCTCCAGCTGCCAGACACGCTCCCTGGCCAGCCGCCGACTCAGGACATCAAGCCTGTCAAGACAGAGGTGCAGAGCGAGGTTGGACAGACGCTGGTGATGAAGCAGGAGAAAGACCGGGTATGCTTGGGAATGAGTTCTGTGAAAACGCAGTGGGGATAGCAGTGGTCCTGGAAGGGAAGCAGTGCCCTGTAGGGGGAAGCAAAGATGTGCTGCCCAAGCTGAAATGTGAGAATAATGTGCATTTGTTCCTTCCTCCAAAGAGGGGCCTGGGGCTTTGTACTTCCACCCCAGTTATGTGGATGTTTACTTTTCACAATGAAATATTTTGAATATGTACAAATGAAAGAACATAAACTCATGTGCCATCACTCAGTTTTGGCAGTTACTGCTATTTATTTGTTTGCTCTGGGTTTTGTTTTTTAACCAATGGCAGGCAACCCTAGGAAAAGGCCCTCTTTGAGCAGCTCATGCCAACCTTTAGTGCTCCCTTCCCTTAGGAGAGGGTTACGGAGGACACAGCTCCTTAACCCATTTCTGTCTCCTGATTCTCTTCACAGGAAGCCAGGCTGGCAGAGAATACTTGTACCCTTGCTGACCTGACAGAGGGTCAAGTTGGCAAGCTGCTCATCCGCAAGTCAGGAAAGGTGCAACTCCTCCTGGGCAAGGTGACCCTGGATGTGACAATGGGAACCACTTGCTCTTTCCTACAGGTGAGAGCCCATAGGGTCAGGGCAGAGGCTCTTCAAGAGATTGAGGAGTCTTTGCAAACCAGTGCTAATAAGGGAGAAGGGTCCTTGGGATTATCACGTTAAAATCAGGACTGAGTGACAATCTGTGTGGTTTTGGTTCTCATTACCTTCTTTGTTGATTGGCAGGAGCTGGTGTCCGTGGGCCTTGGAGATGGTAGGATGGGGGAGATGACAGTCCTGGGACACATAAAGCACAAACTTGTATGTTCCCCCGATTTTGAATCCCTCTTGGATCACAAACACCGGTAAAATGAGCAGATGGAGGACAATAGTGACTGTGCCCACGGCTGCTGCCTGCCCCAGACGTTTTGTTCTAAAATCTGTGTGACCCAGAAGGGGCCTGTTAGTCCACCCACTCCAGCCTTGGGCAGCCATTGTCCCAGTTTTTCCCACAGGGACCACATGGCTCCCTCCCACATCAGCTGTGAAAGGGCACAGTGACCTTTCTTCCCACAGTGTGGACACTGCATGTCCTTGCTGCTGGGGCACTTGTCCTTTCTATTTATTTTTATATTTACATCTCATCTCTTCAACTGAGTGCATCTTCCCCAGATGGAGAGAGGAGGGTCTGTGGAAAAGTGCAGGCTCCTCCCCCTTGTGGCGACTGTCTTGGTTCTCATGGTGGGAAGTGTAAGGACTGCTGCTGCTACTCCTGCCCGCTCCTTCCTCCTGAGGGGCTGGCTGTATCAGAGAGAGCCTGGAGTTGTTGAGCATTCAGTCCCAACACTATCGGCAACTAACTGTGTGACCCTGGACAAACTACCTAACCTTTCTGAGCCTTTTGTCCTCATCTGACAGAAATGAGGATAATACCTACCTCACAAGGTTGGTGCAAGGATTAAATGGAATATTGTAGATGAAAACTCCTTGCACAAGGCCAGGCATACACGGTAGGCACTCAATAAATGTTAATTTTCCTTCTCTTTGTCTGAGTCTATTTTCAAACAAAATAAAGAATCCAAGATCTCGCAGAGAAAGTGGGTAGAACTGCTCTGTCCCTGCGTTCTTATTTCACGTCCCATCCCCAGCATGGGCCTGAGGCTGTGAAGGTATAGGTTCAGGCCTTCCTATGCCCTTTTCCACCTGAGCCAAGTGCTTCCTATTCATTGCTGTGAGGTGCTAGCTATGCATTCTTATGGTAGTGAAGAAGTCAGAGGCTCCTCCCAGCACCCTGTCGATGCCTTTGGGTGACATGGTAGGCCTGGGACTCATTCTTCACCCCTACAATAAGTATTGTGCTCTTCTAGGTTCCATTTAAGTACTTCTCAGAAAAGAGATGAGTAATTCTCATAGGGAATCATCACCACACTAAGTCAAATACTGCTGAAAAACAACCCTTAGAGATTTATTAAATAATGGCCTCTTTTTGACACTTGACAAATGACTTCCCACTTCAAAAGCTTTGAATTTGAGAGGTGCACTTCTGTCTCCTGTCCTAGCATCACCAGGTCTGTTCACACAGCTTGGATCCCAATCTGTGCCAGTCACACTGGCCTTTTAGTTCATGGGACTGTGGTCTTATTCCTTTCACTAGTTCATCACATTCTTGACCCTTCCATTGTATAGTTCCTGGAGGAGCAGCTCTCTCTGTCCCACCCCTTGGCCACAGGGCTGTGTTCCCCTGGTTCTGCATGGAAAGTTGTCTTAGCAGTTAGAGAAAGCCTCCTGCAGCAGTGTTTGTGGTCATTAGAAGCCAATGTCACAGCTTCCTTTGCTGTGGGCTCAGCATACTGCCTCTGGGTCAGGTGGACCACATAGGCTCAATAACAACACATGTTCTATGTTCAGGTGACCCCAGCAGTTTGGATAGAGAGGCCTGCCTCTGATCTCATCTTCCTTCTGTCATGGCTGGGGCTTTTCCTACACTGAGCCCCTCAAGCTTCCTAGCCAGCAGCTGTTGTGCTGAGGGAGGGTTGACTATTTAGTCACCACATTTTCCCTTCTGCAGCTAAGCGCGGAGGCTCAGTTGGATAGTGTTCTGCTCTTTTCTCACTCCTTGGAGACATGTACATGGAAGCCCTATGTGGTCTAAGGCTGACCTATGAGGAGCCACCTGCTTTTTGTTCTCGGCTTTGATGCTTTCTTTTAAATAGCTGACACACTACCAGTGGGTCTCCGTTGTAATCCTCTTCTTTCTTTGGTTCAGAAACACTGTTCTGCTTTTTTGGGCTAACGCGAAGGCCCTGCCTCATTAGATATTTGGTATTTTGTGGTCTTCATTTCTTAGACTCTTCCAATAAAGCTTGAGGAGAAGCATGTACCACATTCAACTTCATCATTTCAAGTATCTTGGGGATTGAATGTTATAGCCCTGCGTCATTGTCCCTATGATCTGTCTCTTCTCTGATAGAAGATTGAATGTCATCAGTAGACGTGCATTTTGTTAAGACACCGATAGAGGGAACTATAGGCTTGTTCATTTTTTAACTTGTGTGTGGTTAAGTGACAGATGTGGGCTTTAGAATCAGGATTGGGCTTGAATCCAACTCCACCAGTCACTTTGGGGAAAATTGTTTACCTTCCTTAAGCTCGGTTTTATTTATTTTCTATAAAAATCATATAACAGTAGCTTTTTAATAGGATTGCTTTTAAATTAGAGTGGCCTTAAAGCATTTACTTGGTGCCAGACAGAAAGTGCTTCTATCAGGATGTGGTCAGCACAAGTAACAGGAAACTAGACTGACAGTGACAAGCAGTTAGGATGTTTATCTCATGTACGAGGAGACTGGAGACGGGTGGTTCCAGAGTTGAGTGGTAGCCAAAATCACATCAAGATTTTCTTGAATCTATTTGTTCTGCCATCCTCAGTATTGCAAAGTAGCTGCTACAGCTCAGTATCCTTTCTTCACATGATGGCATCTAAGCCAAGCAGGGAGCAAAGCAGACAGCAGTAAAGGAACTTTCTCCTCATTCTGCTCTTATCAGGGAGGAATACTCTTCAGAGGCCCAAAGAGTTGATCCTGTGTCTCCTGGAAAGAGCAGGGCCACATACCTACTCAGACTGGCACTAGCAAAGAAGGATGGTATAAACACTATGCTGTTTTATCAAGTACTTTATCTCACCCAAAATATATATATAGTTCTTCGATGTTAATGAGCATCTTATACTTCAGAGATTCCTGAGCTAGCTGAAAGAATTAAATACAGTGTTCTTTCACCTCCCAGACCTACCCACAGGATCCAATTGAATGGATCATTCAACCTCAAACCTTTCCGCATGACGGAATAATGATAGGCATTGCTTTGAAAATGTCTCGCAATGAACAACATAACAGTAATGACTGTATTAGAACCCATCTTTGGACTATCAAAACTCACCCAAACAGTACCCGATTGCAGAACACTGGTTTTTCCAATTTTTCACTGTTTAAAAACAAATGATGTAATAAATAATTTTGTCATTAAATTGTTGCCAATGTCCTCAGTTATTGCCTTAGAATTCTTTATTATAAACAGCTTTGCTGATCAAATTCTATGACTTTTTTAAGGTTTTTGGATTGCCCTCCAGAGACCTTGCACACATTCACATGCCCATTAACAGTGCATAAGAGTTGCTCGTGCATTTCTAAAGTTAAATGTATAATCTGGATTCTGTTTTTAAACTATATAAACAGGAAAAAATACTGAGTAGGACACCTGACCTGTGCTTACTGACCCACTCTCTCATGTTCTCTCTCTTCCCTTTGTCAAATATTAGAGAAAGCTAATATGTGAAGAACACACTTCTCCCACAGTTGGGTTACATGCTTTCCAAACTCGGTTGTGTTTTTCCAAAACTTGTTTTTGCTAGCTGTGTTCATGATTGTAATTGCATAATTCATTTAAAGATTGTATAAACTAGTAAAATACGAGGGCCAAAGGAAAGTATTTCTGGTGAGAATGGGGTAAGTGTGTAATTTAATTAAATGTTACATAAATAGACAACATATAAGTGCTAAAAGAAAGTTCTTATTTCTTTGGAAGCTAAAGTAAATGCTTTGGGAAGACTTAATAAGGGTGAGTTCCAGAACAATACTGTGAAATTCAGTTAAAGCAAGGTAACTATAAAGGTGGGAGATCCAGGGTAATTCTGCATTCAGATTGCTTCACAATGGGGAAGCTGGGATGGCTCAGTGGGTTGAGCTCTTGTTTGCAGCCCCAGGTTCCAAGGATCAAATCCTGGCCCCAGGCCATGCAGGCCTATATGCTAAACTGGGGTGTGCCCCCAGCTTGGTTCTCACCAGGGCTAGCGTTCCATGTGGGAGGCCCCCAGTTCAGCTCCCATCCCAGGCGTTCTTCCCATGTAGGAATCCCCCAGCTCACAGGGTGTGCCTCTTATGAGGGAGGCCCCTGGCCCAGTTCCTGCCCTGCTCAGAACCCTGCCCACCTGTGGAATGAAGCTATATTGAAAACTGATGATGTAATACTATGGAGGCTGCTCTGGACCCTCCCCCTTCTCTCTGTATGTCTCTCTGTCAAAAACAAAACAAAAAGTAGATTGCTTCACAAGTCCTCTGCTGCTTTGATTTTTAATCCTGTTCTTGGAGAAACCCAAACATGATTTTAGTTCATTATGTGTGATATTTCCATGGAGCGCTAAACCATGGACCCATACTCAACAAAAAAGCCCCTATACCAAAAGACTGGTATATGACTGTCCATTTATAAATGATAAGTTGAAATGAAATATTTAATATTGGCATGCTTCTTTTATTTAAAAATTTCTTCCAAAATATCAGGATTAGGTTTAGCTCTGAGAACTAGAGCTGCAGAATAATAGGGGCTTAAACAAAGCAGTTTATTTCTCTGCTATAAAACCTAAAGATGCACAGTTTGTGCAGGTCTGCTTCACAAAGCCCCCAGGGTCTCAGGTTCCTTACAGCATATCTTCCTGTGGTGTCTGGACCATGACCCTCATCCTCATATTCTGAGTTGGAGACCAGAGTTCTAGTCACCTCCACCCCAGGCAGCCAGATGAATGAAAGGTTCATACTCCCCCATTTCTTGCTAAATGACAGGGGGTGTCTCATATCTCCCTGCAGGAAGGGTCCTGGGAACTGTCCAGTAACATTGATGATTACATACCATTGTCCAGAGAGTAGTGACATACTTACCCTGGCCTCGAAGGAGTCTGAAAAAGTGGTCTTTATCTGGAATGAGCATATACCCTCCTAAAATTCAGGTTACACTATCATGGAAGAAGAGTGGACACTGAGGAACAACCAGCAGCCTCTGTCACATCTACAGAGGATGTCAAAAAAATGTATACACATTTTAATACAGGAAAAAACAAAATTGTGATGCTCAATATATATGGATAACAAAAGATGAATACAAGTCTCATTTGACTTCTGCAGTTAGTTGAGGTGCTCAAAGTGGTTACCATCAGCACCCAGACACTTTTGATTACAGTGAACTGCTTGCGCATCATTGACCAAAGTGTCCACTTGTATCACTGCGCATACTGTTTCAACTTACCACGCATTTCAAACTTATTAGAAATGCGTGCCATTGTTAGATGTGTTGGAGATTCAGTTGCATACACAGGCCTCCATTGTCATACTGCCACAACGTTCTCGAATTTCAAACACCACTTCAAAATGGTCTTGCGCTTTTAGAATGACAACAATGCTTCACCATTTTTTTGACTGTCCTGCCTGTCACATGGTGACACTAGTATTTATTTGATTAATGCCATCCTTTACTGTATTCATTTGATTAATGCCATCCTTTACTATACTTATTTGATTAATGCCATCCTTTACTATACATTGCTACTGTAATTCAATTTCAAAAAATAATACATAGATAACATCTCTTAAAATGTGTGTACATTCTTTTGGCACCCCTGGTATTTAAGTTATTTTAAGAGTAACCGAACAACTACTGATCCCAGTTGTGATAGAAAAGTTTCCAATGCAAACCCTCAACGCAATTTGATACCATATGCTGCTGTTGCAACCCTTTCCTGGCACACATAGTCTAGGCCTGTGCTTTGCCTATCTTACTCATCAGACAAAAACCCACTTCTGAGTAAGTCTAAGTCTCTGGGGAATGCTGGGATAGCTTAACAATTGGCTTGCCTTGCAATTGCGAGGTCCAGGATATGATTCCTGGTCCCTGCCTGTCCAAACCCTGTATGCTGAATTGCGACACAACTAGTAACCACCGGGATGGCTCGCTGGCCAAGGTTCTTGCCTTCCGTTCGGGAGGCCCCAGTTTGGTTCTTGCCCCATGTGACCCCACATCCACCTGTGTGGAATGAAACCATATCACAACTAATGATGTACAACTATAGAGACTTCTCCAAGCCCTCACCCTTTTCTCTCTCTGTCTCTCTCACCTTCTCTCAATAAAATAATCTTTAAATAAGTTCGTCATCCATCCATCCAGCCAGCCATCCATCCATCTCCATGTACTCAGCATCTGCCCTGAGGGCTTAAACTTGGCTGGAGAAACACCCACAACCAAGCTGAGTCCGTTTAGTTCCACTGCCCAGAGTGTACTTACACATTTTCCTAAGTTCTCCAATACCTCTCCTTCTCACTCTCAGCTGATGATCCTGCTTGTTGCATTAAGAAAACAGAAACAATAGAACTCCACATGTTCCAACTACCACATCTACCCATCTATTTGCATGTGTGTCTAGGTGCACAGTCTTCCTCCTATTATTGTGAATAAACTAACTGCACACCTCTGAGACCAACCCTTCACTGGGCTACTGGATTCCATCTCCCCTTACCTATTCAAAGGATATCCCTCAGCAACCATACACACACACACACACACACACATGCACGCACACACACACACTCGCACACACACTCGCACGCACACCAGTTCCCCCTCTTTGATCAGCCTCATAGAATACAAGTGGGCTGCTATGGATCCATCTTGAAAACAACCAATTTCCCTTCACGGTTGCATTCACCTCAGTTGTCACCTGTTTTCTCTGCTTCGTGCCGCACAGCTTCTTGTGTATCTAGTAGGCAAGTCATTTCTAACTGCCAATTTTTGGGAAATCCCGGGCCCAAAATAACCTGAGAGTCCAGTCAGCACAATCCTGGCTGTGTTACCATGACAAATGACTCAGTTTCTTCAACATTTAAATTTAAGGAAAAGAAAAGGGAAGAGTGAAGGAGGAACCTAAAAGCGATATAGGAGATAATGTCACACAGTTGCAACATACAGATTTTATTTGAATACGGATTCTGAGAATTGCAGAAAACTCAGCATGGAAACTCCATTCAAAGCCCAGCCCTAAGAGTCCAGACCAGACTTTCACATGGCTTCCAGCAACTTATGGCCACGTCTCTGGGGCACCCCAGCCCCTTCTGAGTTTCAAAGTGTCCCAAAAATTGCTGCCTGTTCTAGCTAGTGCCTGACATAGGCCCATAGGCCCTTGAGCTCCCTTTTTTGAGCATTTGCTGAAAAGGGGCTTGTAATGGTGAATACTTGTAATGGTGAATATATACATACATACATATATATATATATTCTCAAAGGGTCAGAGTATATATATATGTATATGAGTGTATGCATATGTATATATGATCTGTAACTTCATTCCTTTGAAATAGCATCAAGAGGGAGAAGGCTCCTGTCTCCCAGTTTCTGGGAAGACAGCATCCTAACTTCCATAATTTCCAGCTAGCAGACACTGTTGGCCTAGGCACAGTTGCAGTGACCACCCTTTGCAATTTTGCATGTGAGTCTTGAATGCTCTCCTCACAGCCACAACTCTCCCTTTAAAATGCCCCATCACCTCTTTTCAAATCAGAATGGAGCTTATTTCTTTACTGTCAGCAGTCACTAAAATCTGTTTCACCACGTTATAATTCGGCTGTGTTTATCTTTGACATTTCCAACAAAATTAAAAAGTTATGAGGCAATCAGGGATATTTGTATATTGACTAAAAATCTGATAATATTAAATAATTATTGTTAGTGGAGAGGCTGGGATGGCTCAGAGGGTTCCCGTATTTTCCGGCGTATAAGACGACCGGGCGTATAAGACAACCCCCTAGTTTTACAGTTAAAACATAGGTTTAGGCCTATATTCGCTGTATAAGACTACAGCCTTGGAAGTGGGGTTAGTCTTATACAGCAAATATAGGCCTAAACCTATGTTTTAACTGTAAAATTAGGGGGTCGTCTTATACGCTGGAAAATACGGTAAGTGCTTGCTTTGCAGCCCTGAGGTCCGAAGACTGAGTTCTGGCCCCAGCCTATGTGAACTCATATGCTAAACTGGGGTGTGCTTCCCATGTGGGAGGCCCCCAGTTCGGTTCTTGCCAGGCTGGCTTTCCATGTGGAAGGGCCCTGGTTCAGCCCCCAGCTAGCAGGGGTGTTTCTCCCATATGGGAGGCCCATGGCCTGGTTCCGGCCCTGCGCGGGCCCCCCACCCACCTGTGTGGAAAGAAATCATGTCGAAAACTGATGACGTACAGCTATGGAGACTGCTCTGGGCCTTCCTTCTTCTTTCTGTCTCTCTCTGTCTCTGCCGCTCTCTCTGTCAGAAACAATAAAATAAATCTTAAAAAAATAACTATTGTTAGGCATATTTTTTTAAACAGTGATAATGGTGTTTTGATTATATTTTTCAAAATAATAATTAGAAATCGATCCAGAATGTTATTGCTTCTCACTGCTTCTAAAATAACTCTTGATCAAACTAACATCCTCTCTTGTGGGACTTTTACACTCCCTTCTTAAATACAGGCCTGCTTCTGTACTCCCTCCCAGCTCCCCTCAGCTACTCACCAGTCTCTTTTCAACAGGGCAGCCAGAGTGATCATGGAAAAATGTGTCATATCCTGCCACTTCCCATCTCATCAGAGTAAAAACCAAATCTGCTCAATCTACAAGACCTCATGACAACCTCCATGACCTCTGTGACCTCAGGTCCTACTCTCCTGGTCATTCCACTCCAGCTGCACAGGACTTGGCTACTACTGTAAAAGAGCAGGCCAGTCCAGCTCTAAGGTTTGGACATTATTTCCTCCTGCCTAGAACCCTAGATATGAAGTATAATACATTTGTGTCTTTTTTTTTTTTTTTTAAGTTTTACTGTTTTTAGAGACGGTGAGAGGGGGGTGCCCAGAACAGTCTCCATAGTTGTACATCATTAGTTGTGACATGGTTTCATTCCACACAGGTGCCATGCAGAGCAGGAACCAAACTGGGAGCCTCCTGCATGGGAAGTGAGAACCTTCACTGCTGAGTCATCCTGGTGGTTACCAGCTGTGCCACAGTTCAGCATATGGGTTTGCACAGGCTGGCACCCAGAAATGAAACTCGGAACTCGCAATTGCAAGGCGAGTGATCAAATGCTGAACTATCCCTGCATCTCTACATTCATGTCTTGCTTCCTCACTTGTTTCAGTTCTGTAAGACTTACCCTGACCACCCTACATAAATTAGTAATGTGCCATCCTTGACACTCCTTATGACTATTTCCTGCTTTCTTTTTCTCCATAGCATTTGTTACTATCTGACACATTATCTGTTTTCTTTTTTGGCTGATATCCCACTAGAACATAAGCTACATGAGAGTAGAGACTGTTTTGTTCATTCCTGTATCTCTAGAACTTAAAATATTTTCCTGTACGTAACAGGCATCAAATAGATGGGTTTTTTTTTCAAAGAATGGAGGAATGACTTATAGTGTGTGGTTGTAAGTGTGTGATAAGAATTGATAACCACATTTTTGTGCAAGTGGAAAAATGCCTTTTCAAGTCTCTGGCTTCTTTCCCAGGGAAGAATGTCCCTCCAAGGAGAAGAATGCCTCTTGTGGGCAGGGCTTTGGGCCAATTCCATGCTGCCCTCGTGACTTCTGCTGCTCAATGTGTAGTTCGCACTGGTGTTTCCCATGAGCATACTGGGAACGCTCTGAAAATGCCCAGAGGATTACAGCAATGGGAACTGCTGCTTGTAGAGTAGTGCCCGTGTCTCTGGGACCTCACAACCTTTGACCCCTCTAAGCTAAAAATCTCTGTCATTTTCCTGACAGGAGCATTTGGTAAAGGGAGGCAGCCTCCACCCAGAGGCTCCCTTGGGGTGTGGGGAGGACTTTGTTGCCTCTCTGACTGGCTAAGATAGACTTCTTTGGAAAAGCTTACTCTTGGATTTTTGTCAAAACCATACACCTGAGTGTGTTAAAATACACACCTGTAGAGGCCTTGCGACTGATATTTGGGGGTAGTTTAACTTAAACTCAACAACTAACAATGTGGGAAGAGGCCAACAAGCCTCACTTGTTGGTTGGAAATTCTGTATTTAAGTCTGCTGCTGGCCTGGCCCCAACTGACATTTTCAGCTCCACATGGGGGGAAAAAAAAAAAAAAGCAGCTGTCCCTCTGGGGAAATGTCATCCTCCACTCCACAGCCTGAGGCAAAGCCACCCACTGCATAGGGCTCTCAGATCCGAGGTTCCCCCGAATACCCAGGCCAGGTTCACTGATGGTTTTGGCAAAGCTGAAATCCATGCTACCCACTGGGCTGCCATGGCTATTACTAGGCTGACCAGATGGACCCTTTTAAATGGGACAGAAAACACTGGTACTGTCTCATTTCAAATGGAACATGTGGCTAGCCTACTGACACCTTGAATTTAGCCCAATGAGACTAGGCTGACCATATGTACTGTTTAAAATGGGACAGTACCTTTGTTTTCTGTCCCATTTAAAATGGTATATCTGGTCAGACTACTATTACACATCAGCGCCTTCTGTGTGGCATGGAAACAGATATGGCCGCTCCGCTCCACAGGCAGAACTCAAAGCTGTCTTCACAGCTCCAGCCAATACTCCTTGTGAAACTTGTTATATTTTTACTAACTCTTGGGCTGTTGACAAAGGTCTAGCTGTTTGGTCGGCTGCTTGGCAAACTACAGACTGGCAGGTTAAAGATTTCCCTTTTGAGGCCATGGAACCATGGAAGCAGATCATGGCTGCTCATGGAACCGTCTGAGTCACCATGTAGGTGCCATGCTGAAGGCCCCTTCTCTGATGAGACCAACTGCATTTGAGCTGCGGGTTGTGCCTGCACTGTCCAGAACCCCTCCTGAGCCTACTGGTGGTGACTCACCACTGCTACACTCTTCTCAGTTTGCCATGTTGCCATCTCTGTCCAATCAGCTGTCTCTGGCCAGATCAGTGTGGTCCTTGAAACGAATCTTTGTTACGTTTCTGGCAGTCTGACGTTGATGATACACCTTTAATCACAATGGACTCTCAAACCACTCAAGGAATTACTGGGCCTTCCACACTGTCCACCATCCACAGGCATTTGACTTGTTGGGCACTGGAACTGCCTGCTCAAAAATCACCTCAACGATTTCTGACCCTGCCTACATTGCCTCCTCTTGGTCCATGTGCATTAGTAAGGCAGTGTGGTCACTCAATATGACTGTTCTTAGAAAGCGAGCATTAGTGCCACTCCCTGGGTACTAATCAGGATGAAAAGGTAGGGTGTTATATGCACCCATTTTGAGAATTTGGGATTCCCTTCTAGGCATGATGTTTCTTTCTTTGTCCTAATGGCAACCTAGCAGGCCTGGTGGCTTCATCCTTGGGTGGCTGCCTGGCCAAAAGGGAACCCAGGGGATTCAAACTTAATGCTGATTCAGTTTGGTTTTTTTTTTAAATATTAACTCTTTGTACGGTTTGTTAAAATTTAACATTCATATTAAGTATTTAATAATACCAAGTGTGGCAATCTGATTTTGAATTTTTTCCCCCAAGACTTTTGTCTCCAAAACTGGATAACAATTCTGTCTTAGCAAGCCCACAAAGCACCATAAAATATTTGAAATGTTCAAGGGAGACACAGTGATTCTTGACATCTGTAGGAAACGGTGTGAATTGCTAGTAGAATGTGGATCAGTGTTTCAACATTAGATTGTTAATCTTTTAATAATGTCCTATCTTTGCAAAGTTGGCTTTTCAGCAGTTGCTGTGATAAAAGCAAGTACTACATGAATAGCAGTGTGGAACAGAAAATGAGGATAGGATGGTGGCGTCCAACCTTTATCCACGGTTTGAGAAGTTGTATAGCACCCAGCGCAACCCACCAGCAAGTAATTATGATTATACAAAATAGAATAAGACTATTATCTTCACTTTCAATTTACTTAATTTTTTTCAAATGGCTACGAAGTTGTGACAACAGAAGTATGTATTAAGATATTTGGACTTGACAGCTTAATAAGTGGAATAATCAGATATTTTTTTTGTCCCAAGTTGTTGTGAAAAATTAGAGACACTAGCAGCACAGCTGATTCAATTTTATCAAAATACCCTGGTCCCTCCTGTACCTGATCCTTCTGGGTGTGACAAATGGTAAATTTATAGTTATGGGAATGGGACACAGTTGAGAGAGAATAATGACTTAGGCATGAGGAAGGGACCACTTCAGTCCCCAAGGGCATGGGAAGCAAAGGGCTTTAATGATCTTGGTCTGGCAGAACTGCTTCTGGAGCTTTGGGTTCTCTCCACCTGTTGCAAGCCCTTTGAATTGAACTGACTGCTGAGTCCTCCAGGTGGCTTAGATTTGATCACCATTCTCTTTCACCTATCTAGGAGTCTGTGGAAACAGCAGGAGTTGGTCCTAGCTCCCGCCCCTTACGCCCAACACACCCATCAGCACCTGATCTCAGCATCCTCCTCCTTTCTATTGCTCAGTCATTCCAATGGCTGTATGAATGGCAAGTGGCTGACGGTGTGGACAGATAAAGTAGGGGGAACTGACTGCCCTCAGCAGTCTCCAAAAATAAGGATGAGAATGGATTATTTTATTATTTTTGACAGAGAGAGAGAGAGAGAGACAGAGAAGGGGAGGGCCCAGAGCAGTCTCCATAGTTGTACGTCTTTCGACATGGTATCGTTTCACACAGGTGGGTGCAGGGGCTGTGCAGGGTGGGAACTGGGCTGGGGACCTCTTGCATGGGAGGCATGCCCTCTTGGACCTTGGTGCCTCAAGCCATGGGCTAAACTGGGTGGGGCAAGACCTGAACTAAGGGCCTCCTGCATGGGAAGCACACCTTAGTTTAGCATATGGATCCCCACAGGCCGGGGCCAGGATTTGATCCTCAGACTCTGGGGCTGCAAAGTGAGTGCTTAACTCACTGAGCCATCCCATCTTCCCCTGTGTGTACTATTTTAAACCAATATCCTAGGCATGGTTAATTAACAATTGGCGTGTCCTGATGAGGAAAATAAATTCAAGGAGAGGTTGATTAACTGTTGCAAGATTCTAAGGAGATGTCCACAATTGAGAGAACTTTAAACATCTTTATCTCCAATTAATCTGAGACTATGGATTTTCCTTTGATGAAATAAATAGTATTTGTAATGTATGGATTGGTTAAAAATACCACACAAAGGTCATCTAGTCTTGCATGACAAGACATAGAAGTCTAGGGAATCTAATGTGTATACCCTTTGTAATGGTGCTCTGGTTTAGATTATAAAACCAATGGCTTCAGAAAATTATCTGAGGATTGCTATTGTGCAGATCTGCTGAACTCTGCCTCTAAAATATTACTTCCTGAGTATGGGATGAATCTTTTATGAAGGATTGGTAAGTGGACCTATAAAGACAGGAAGCTCAGGACTTTATCAAGGACAGAACAGTTTGTATAACTGTTTTTGAGTGTGCTTGCTACTAAATGTTTGCAAGGGCAACAGAATAATTCTGCCTATAATATAACATTGTAAGGTAGGAAGGTTGTGGGGTAGAAGAACTTACAGTGTTTTAATATTAAACAAATAACATCTACAAACAGCTAAGGGGTATCTTGCCAATAGATTCCTGCTTTGGAAATCCTCCTGCTGCAATTATTTTTAAACTCTGTTCTAATTTGGGAAGGAGAGGAATATCCTTGAATGTATGGATTAAAGCAAGGAATGAGATATCTAAGTCTCAGAAAAGCCTTCTTTTGCCTTATTCCATGCAGAGTATTTGCATGTCTCTACAGCATAAGCCAAGAAGACCTCTTGAAGCTTGAGGTCTCAGAAAAACTAAGGTTGGAGAGGGGTGCAGTTATTTCACAAAATGTTTGGGAGTGAAAAAGAAATCTATATTTCCTTGGGTGAAAATATTCTGTAATTGCAGAATCAACCACCAATAGTTTTACATAGTTTGAAGAAAGCTCTTCCTGGTTCACGGATTCAGGCATCAATAAATAACGATAGGCAACATTTATGGCAGGCAATTTTCTCCTTAAGCTAAGTATGTTACATACATCTCATGAATGTACGTCATTTTCATATAACCCTATGCATGCTTTATTCCTATTTTATATATAAGGTAAGTGGGGATGCAGAGGTCACATAATTAGGTATTTGAACATAAACTAAACCTTACCCTTTCTTATTCACCACCTATAATCCCTAGATCCTCTATCTGAGAAGGATGGGGCAAGTCAATGTGCGCGTGTAAGTAGGCTAACCAGACTTACAGTTTGAAACAGGATAAAAAACAACAGTACTTTTTCATTTCAACCAGAACATCTGGTCAACCTAGAGTAAACTAAATCTGTTTACAGGTAGCCACAAAAAGAGTCAGAATCTTAAAAATGTGACACATTTTAACACGTAGGGTCACACCTAACTTCTAGACCTCCATATTCAGCCCCCCTTTAGGTGGAACCTCCTTGGAGCAAGGCTGCTAGAAAGGGAGAGGCTCATTTTGCAGGTAGGCCAATGAAATGGCTGGGCCTTGTGAGCGGCACGTCTTTTGGCCAATGGGCGCAGGCACTGAGGCTCCGCGAGAGGACCGGAAATTGGATCTGAGCATGTGGGTCACTGGGTGTGGCGTGTGCGTTGAGCGCTGAGCTTTACTGAGGTCTGCAGCGCTGGGCTCGGGCCAGGCCCTGGTGAGTGGACAGGATGCAGGTGTGAGAGGCCAGGGTCGCTTCCTTGCAGGCCGGTGGGCTTTCGCTCAAGCTCTAGGTGGCGAGTGGAGGGGTCCCTCGATGCCCACTGCGACCCCCTCCCAGGCGCAAGGGGCTCTGGGCCGTGGGTGGGGCCGGAACTCGTTATTTTAGGCGAGGTGTGTGGGAGGACGCAAGGCTTCGGAAAGGTGAGAAGGTGGTGTCTGCCCGAGGAGGGGATTCACGCGGGGCTTAGTTGGACGTGAGTGTTACTCGAACCAAAATGGGTGGGCAAGACCTCCCTAAGGAGGGTAGGATTTGCCTTCAGAGGCCTCCCTTCTGGTTAGGCCCCACTCCTGTTGCCGTAGTCCAGAGCTCGCTCCTGGAGGTGGCGAAGGCAGGCCTCGCCTGTGCTGGGACCCGTCCCTGTTGGATCTTATAGTCAGCCAACTATCTGCTAACTAATTTAAAAGGGAAAATCCACATGAAGGCAGCGCTTTCTGGAGGAAGTGAGGGTGGACAGAGAAAGGAGGATTCCAGAAATCCTCGTTGGTCATATATAAAAAGTACCCTTCTACAACAGGTAGGTAGCATAGGGCTGAGTTCTCTTGAGAGGTTGTTTGGGTAGAAAATATAGGAAAATTCAAGGAGGGCATGGTCTTAAGAGATTGCTAATGGAGAGTGTTTAGAATATTTTGGGCCAAATTGAAGCTTTTGAAGTGAACATGACATAGGAGGCTGGTGTATCACTGGTCTGACCCAAAGTAAGTTTTTTTTTGGTTTTTGTTTTGACTGCTTTGTGAGTCTATCTTGAAGAAAAAGGAAACAAATTGGGCATCTTTAATCTTTATAAAATGCCGACAGGTAAATAACCAGAAAAGGATTGACACCTGTGTCCTCTGCAGCCTTTCAATGGATCCTGTCCGACCACCCTTCGGGGGCCCTTTCCTTGGGCACCCATCACAGTGTGTACGGATGCCAGACCCTTGGTCACAAACTCCTAAACCTTTGGACTCTGCTTTGGGCAGGGCAAGACCTGTAGGCAGAGGCCATGTATTTGGAAAGCCAGAGGAACCAAGCCCACAGAGGGGGTCGCCACAAAGGGTAAGACCATATCTGGACGTGTAGTAGCAGCATACAGTTTACTGTCAGAGGAAATAGTGGATTTCAAGTGCTTAGAAAACTGTGAAGTCCTATATGAAAACAAGGGTTGTTTTTTGTTTGTTTGGGCTTGTTTTTTCCTTTAAAAGTAGTTGCATCTTCTGGGCAA